>CAJHZI010000471.1:910000-984514 GCA_905160935.1 Enchytraeus crypticus | reverse complement strand
AATGAGATATATTTTTCATGTTTGTGCTAAAGATGAGTTTATTTGCACAAATGTTGAAGCATCGATTAGTAGCAGAGTGAAGATTCTAGCGGTGGCTTTGATTTGCTATAGTCTCACGTTGTCATGGTGATATTCACCTAACGATGGGGAAGCTTTTCCGCATTTTGTGCGTGTCATATATTTATAATAGCTCCAACCGGAGCACGGCAGGCAAACTAATAGATCTGTCATATTGTGCACGATAAAATGTACTCACAGCTAGTGGGGGGGGGGTGTATGAGATTTATGAATGAGAATTTATAAATCTCATAAATCAATAAATCATAAATCAATGATTTAATTTATGATTTGTGAATGAGAGTCTATGGATTAATATACAGTGTACTATACGCCTCAATTAGGTTTTGGTTCATAGCACATTAAAATGTACAAATTATGATCGTTTTTTAGAAACTATAATTCACTTACATGTAGATCTCCTAAAATTATTTCTAACGATCACTTAACCTAGGCTAATATACCGTTATATATTATATTTTGTTTTGTTGCAATATATATATGTGTACATGTATATATATACTTGTATATATATACACTATTACAGAGTGATATACTATTACAGAGTGGTACTGTAGCAGATGAGTGTTACATCAGTGGAGAGTTCTATGCTCCTACCAGACACTTATAACATCCATGATAGTAGTCCTAGTACTCGACCTGCTCTATATCTTAGTCTGCTTCACCGCGACACTTGTCGCACTCCAAAGCTTAATTGCCATCTTATAGATAATAATAACGAGCAGCGGAGTAAAAATCGATGCTTTAATGATGCAATGATTACTAAACACTTTGAAATGATATCATACAGGGGATATCCACCCGTCTGCTAGAGCAGGTGCCAATAAGGTGAAGACCACGAGTTCGAGCCTCAATAAGCCACATCGGGCTTGGAAATGCTATAATGCAGAAACGGCTGCTAACTTACCACAAAAAAGTGGCTTATATAGATACGCTTCAAATAAAGATAATGTAACGATATACAGTATAACAGTGTAAATGCTTTCTGATTGTCACTCTTCAAACGATCTAGGGCACTCCATCGATTAACAAGTTAATTCCTTCATAAAAGATATAAACCTTATCCATTCTTTAATGTAGTCCATTCTTAAACAAGCATCCTGTGTTACACGAGCCCGTATGCCGTTATGTTAATTTGGAGGAAATATGGCCTCTGAAGTGATTCCCCACTTCAGTGCAATTCTCAGTTCTTGCTAAATGACACGTGCAACCTGAGGTAGGTTCATTCTTTAGTGGCCCGACACAATACGGACAAACTAGTAGATAGAAACAAAAGCATTATGTATGGGATACTAATTGATTGAAATCAAGTTGAAATCAAAAATCGAACCTTTGCTCTTGGCACAGAATTAGTGGTCCTCTGAAGAAATTGATGACCGCCTATACTGGTTCTCCAGATGAAGCGAGAAATCCGTAAATAGAACATAAATATTGCGAGAGTCTGCAAAGCATTACACAGCATTACATAACATAAATCGATCCAAAAAATAAAGAAATCAGAAAAAAAACATTGCAGTGTGATTGCACACATTATAGCGTGATTGAGTGCTGGTGGAGTGAGTATATTCTACAAAAAATTACAGAATAGCAGAATCTTTTTTCGAGACCACCACAATGATGGGTCAATTTTGCATGAAGCGATATTATAAAATCAACAGAACAAATCGGCCTTACAAACATTAATCCTTGTTATTAGTACTAGTAGCAACTAACTATGATGCAAAAGTTTTAATAGCTAGTTGATTCTAGTTTTATACATAGCGAGCCTTACTGTTGCTAAATTATATTATATTATTTCTAGACTCTAATGCTAAAACACCCTAATAACGAAAAACCATTTTACTACCAAATCGATTCTGTTACTAAATCATTCAATATTATTGTTAGGCCCCATTACTAGCGGATTATATAGGCCTACTAACGACTCTATTTTTAATGGATCTCATTTAAAAGCAGACAGTATTTAAGTATTATTATTGAAACAGGTTAAAACAGGGAATTAGCAGGTCCTATGAAAATGTGGCAATTGCCATAAGGCAATTAGGATTTGTTACTAATGCATCATATTTTTAGAAAGCCATCAGTAGAATTTAGCTATATAATTTTAGCCGGCTCTACTATTAGAGAGGCATATTAGTAGGTTTTTCTGTAGTCTGTTATATTTCAGTTAAAACATCAAAGCCTAATATAAGTTTAACGCCATTTTCCTGTTCGCTAGTATGTAGAGACGGGGAGCACTGGATTTGAATCTTGCACAAATTGGTCTGCTTTAGAACAACATGCCAACAAGTCACCCTCTGAGCTCAGATCTATGGCTTAGGCATGATATTAATTAAGCAATAGTAAAACGAATATTCGAATATTAGATATGCGGATTACTATCAGTACAATAACTATAGATACATGTAGGCTACTGTAAGAATCAACTGTAGATAAAAGAATATGCTAGCTTTTTCAAATAAGAAATGAGCAAAGCGTCAATTATTCAACATTGCATTGACCAGCTTAAATAATACAATTGAATTGTTGAGTTTATTTCCTACATTACCAAATCCTACATTTTTAGGTTGTCATAAATTTCGAATTAGTTTGACGAAGGTTATAAAAATACATATTTACCGTCTCAGTTTTGCAAACCTATAATAAATAGCATTTGTCATTTCAAATCGGAAAAGATTATACTGCAACAATGATATGCGACCGGATTTAAACATAAGAATCCAGAAGCTAAAATGTAGCTTATAGTCAGTTTTAATATATATCTCTAATGTATCACAAAGACAGGTGAGCTCTGAATCTGAATCCTGCAACCACCTCATAACTAATCGATATCCCTACTGAATCAACTACTGGATTAGCCAGTGTCTTTAATAAACGGAATATTTGGTCTAAACAGCCTGTGACATATGAAACCTCTCAAGTAGAGGTTAGAGGTTAAACGATCTCGTCAAGAAAGCGTTTGAATATATCTAGAACACTCTTGTTGATGCAATTTTCTAAGTTCACTACGCAGCTATGCAAGAAAAAAATTAGAAAAATTGCAATAGTTGATTAATCAATCCATTATTCCCAAAAGCTATTTGCCCTTTGAAGCGTTGAGAGGCTGAGTCAGTAGACGTATTTCAATCTACATTAATTCTCCATTTGATTACAATCTGGTAAATGGCAACAAACTAACCGGAACAAAGAACGTAACGAGGAACATTACGACGACGTATCCAACAGCAACTGTTGTTGTTCTCACGACAGGAAGACAAATCTGCTGATTCATTCCCTCTGTCACATACTCGTCATATCCCATCAAATCCGTCTCAGTTGACCCGCCATCTTTGGACTCAATCCCGTAGAAGAAGCAGGAGGGCACGGCCAGTACCCCGGCCAGTGCCCAGGCGACCAGCACCATGCGCTTGGCCCTGGTCCTGGTCACGATGAACTTGAGGGGCTCTATGATGGTGTAGAACCGGTCGATGGCGATTGCGAGCAGGACGAAGTTGGTCGCACCCGGGGCAAGGTGTTGGACGAATCTCATGAATTGACAGAGACCAGAGGGTAGAGGCCAGCTGTCAGCTACTATCTGTGGTGGAGTAGTGAGAATAGAGTGACGATATTACAATTATGATTTATGAATTATATTAATTACTTTTTATGTTTATGCTGTTTGATTTGCTTTCTGTTGCTTTCTTCCTGCCAAATGTTGATTAATAAAGAAGTATACATGTCTATATATATATATATATATACATATATATATATATACAGTATATATATACAGTATATATATATATAATATATATATATAATATATATATATATATATATATATGTGTGTGTGTGTGTGTGTATGCTAATGCATGTATTAAGAAATCCGAAGAAGAGTTGGATAGGACACATCCTACCTAAGAGGGTAAGGTATATTAATGGAGGTCATGGAAGGTAGAATGGAAGGGAATAGAGGCAGGGCAGGCCTAGATTAGGTATGTTATATGATTTGAAGACCCACGCATATGTGGAAATTAAGAGGAAAGCGGAAGGCAGAGAAGAGTGGAGGTGCTATATTTTATATCATGGACCTGCCAGTAGGCAGTGCAATAAGAGAGAGATTAATGCATGAAAGAACCTTCGAAATTTCCATAAAAGGTTAACAAGTCTAACTACTATTACCTACAAGCTGGAGTTAGTGGCGTTGTAAGAAAGTTATTCTACCTCGGATCAGTATGTACGGGGTTCAAATCATGACATCGTCAATTTCCTTCGACTGAGGAAACTGAAGATAACATTAGCTTTACAACTACTTTAGTTTAAAAAACTTTCGCTACATCAAGTCTAGAGAGTAGAGAGATGATGTTTGGTCTAGAGAGGGCATTTACTTGTAGGCTCTCAGCCTATCATACGAACAGCAGACCTAATACATGTAGGACCTATATCGACGTGTCGCATAGCCCTCGAAAAACAACGGGTTCAAACGGTTGACTGCCTCTGAAATTCTCTCCGAAATAAATTTATAGATTAAGATTTCTGTAGAAATATTAATTAATTAACTTAGTAATTAAATCGCTGTCATGCCTAGTACATACCCGATAATTCAATTGCTTATTGATCTTGTCGATCGAGGCCGTTAGCTAACAAATGAGGCAGGACAGGAGAAACCACCTCAGAGATCAAATTTTTACTAAGTTAAAAGATTACATTCCCTATCACAGCTCACAGTAGATAAACAAATAAAAAGTTAATTGACGTTCATGACTTTGTCTTATGGCGAGGAACCGGCCGTTAAATGCTTATTTATTGATTAAAAGCTGTTAAAGCTAATGTTAAAGTCAGTTTCCTCACTCGAAAGCGATGTCAGTGACGGCGAGCCCAGGATTTGAACCCCGCACATATAGATCCGCGGTCGTGTACCTTACTGACATCGCCAATGGCTCCACCCATTGATTGATTGATAAACAAGAATTAGGTGCACAAGAAGGTGTCCTACACGATGGTTGAAACAGGAGATCACAAAGCAATTTAAATATAATTCTCTGTTGCTTTAAATGTCAGCGTTAACTGGCTATTTGTCATCTCTGCTAGGCCTACCATGTATTACGTTTATATGGAAAAGACTATCATTCCCTGTTATAAGTGTTGTGTCCGGGTTTCAGAAGAATGGATCAGCCGTGGACTGCATGTGTCATAGAAGGCGACAAAGCACTAAGATCCAAACCAACATCAGAAATAGAATTGGATTGGTGAGCGTTAGGCTCCAGAATTTGCTTCGAAATTGTCTAAAACGAATGAAAAGTTTTATTCCGACCCTAGTTAAATTGGGATTCAAGGGAAGATGATGATGATGATGATGATGAATGATGACGATGATGACGATGATGATAATGATGATAATGATGATAATGATGATGATGATGATGCTGCTCATGATAATGATGATGCTGATGATGGTAGTGATGATGATGATTATGATTGTGCACTGTTGGAAAATAGTTTAACTAAATAATAATATTAAATAAATAAAGATTGCATTTACCTGAGCCATGACGAAAGGGATAACAAAGATGGCCACCAAGATGTCGGTCCAAGCTAGAGACATGACGAAGAAGTTCGTGGTGGACTGAAGACGACGACTGCGGTAGATGACCAGACAGACGAGTGTGTTACCCAACATGGCGACCACCCAGAGTGTCGCCATTGTGAGGCAGAGTATTACCACTTCCGGCGAAGAGAAATATAGCGCGGCCATATTGTTTGACTGATGATCAACAAATGAAATTACTGGCTACTGATGGTGCTGATGCTTAATGGCAATCATACTATAAATTCTTTCATAATGCATTTCATGTGACATAGCTTCTTACTAGATTGTCATAAAATATATGAGCATAAACCTTAGCTTCTTATGAGATGGTCATAAAATATAAGAAAGTAACTTAACCTTAATATACAAGCACATACAACTTTGTCATACCAAAACTGAACTTGTCAGAGTAGAAGCCATTTAAGCATAAATTTCACGTCACAATGTCACATGAAAAATATTGTAATGAGCACACCCACACTCAAGTACGTTGTTTAGAACTCCGCTTTCATAGATAATTTTATACACTTAAGGCACAGTTAATTCGCTTGAAACATTAAATATTTTTTAACTCAAAACCTTCTAAAATTAAAATTTATCTTCACGTTTTATGCCACTTATATTTCTAGATGCATTCCTCATAGAGTGTGTGTACATATTTCAGGGTTATTTCGTAGATATCTTTATATATTTCTCGAATATTCCTGAGTTATTCCTTAATCCGTAATTACGGTTCGTAGCTGTCGCCCTGACTAATTAGTCCTACTTGTTTATTTATATTTGAACGTGGCAAGCTAAACAAGTTATCTAAATCTGACCTCTGAAAGGTAAAATCAAATATGTTTGCTAGATATGTCATGCTAATAAGAACTACGAGAATTCTAGAAATACTTTAGTCCGTAAATATTATATGATAACTTATTTATTTACAGGCATTCATAATGCAGACAATTTTCAGAACTCTACATCAATATTTTGTAATTATTCAAATTTAAATAGCTTGCCCTCAAACAACCGAAAAATGTTCAATCGAACAACTGATTCGTACTTAACTAAATCTCTTTCTCTCTCTCTCTCTCTCTCTCTCTCTCTCTCTCTCTCTCTCTCTATTTAGTGCTTTACCAATTGACAGATCCTAGGTATATTTTTTACAGTACATACAGTTATAAAGCTAATCCTATTGCTTGTTTTTAATTAAATTATTTCAGAGATTGAAGGATTGTGATGCTAGCTTTTGACCATTTGTGCAATTGTACGGTTACCTATTTCTCTATAGCCTAGTCTACGCTGAAAAGTTTAATTTTAGATTACAAAATTAGTCGAATACTTCTAGTATAAATTATGAATATTAACAGTGATGTTCTGCGTCGTTCAGGTGTTTTATAATTACTCTTTCAGCACCATCTAAAGCAGAGCTTACAGCCTGTTGATTACATTCCTCCAGTAGCATGCATCCTGCTTCTAGGGAAATGTCAATCACTGTCCCTTTCTCTCTTTCCCTCTCACTCTCTCTTCTTCTGTCATTATAATTCGTTTTAACATACGCACACACTCTATCTCTCTTTCTCATTATCTTGTCTACTCTTAGCCTGCTCTGCTTGAATTATAAAATTGTACTTTCTAATTATTTGTAGACAATTTAATTCAATTCGTAATAACCTGCTGCATAAAAGATTTATTATTGACCTTTATTTTATTCTCTCTCTGTCCCTCTCTCTCTTCATCTCTCTATCTCTCTCTCTATCTCTCTCTTTTCTCTCTCTCACAGTCTATCTCACTATCTCTGTCTTTCATTCTCTCTCTCCCTCTCTCATCCGATGCACCTCTCTCTCTCTCTCTTTCTTTTTCAATCTCACTCACTCTCTCTCTTCTCTCTTCTCTCTCTCTCTCTCTCTAGCACTCTCCCTATGCCCTCTCTCTCTCTATGCACCTCTCTCTCTCAATCTATCTATCTATCTCTCTCACTCTTTAGCTCTCGCCCTATGCACCTCTCTCTCTCTCTCTCTCTCTCTCTCTCTCTCTCTCTCTCTCTCTCTCTGTCTCTCTGGTTATTGCTCCAGTAGCGGGCCAAAGATACATATTTCTACTCGTACTCTGTGTTATGTGTTCTGTAAGAGTAATACCAACAAGCTCCATAAGCCACGAATTTATAATAATTTTTATTAAATAATTTAAATTTAATAATTTTTTAGTATATTTCATAATTTTTAATTAAAATAAAACGAACATTATTATATTAATTCTGATAGGCGGCTAGATCTAATGAGCCGTAACCAGTTTATTTAACCGGTAACTTAGCGTAATCAGTTTATTTATCCGGTAAATTAGGGTAATCAGTTTATTTAACCGGTAAATTAGCGTAATCAGTTTATTTAACCGGTGTATTAACATAACCAGTTAACATAACCGGTTCTGTAATCACATGACCGGTTCGCCTCAGCGCCAGTATAAAAGCAGCGGTTTCCCGAGTGACCGTCATATTCGTCGTCAGTTAACTGAGACGTTAACAAGGTGGGCTGCTCGGGCGGATTGCCCAGGGTGGCCCTGCCCGGGCCGGACCTGACCGGGCAGACCCGGATGAGCAGCCCCGGGGCGGGTCTGCCCGGAACGGGGCAGACCCCGGGGGACGGCAGCCCCCAGGATGGGCAGCCCCCGGGGAGGGGCAGCCCCCTGAGAGAGGCAGCCCCCAGGAGGGACAGCCCCCAGGTGGGCAGTCCCCAGGATGGGCAGTCCCCGGGAGGGGCAGCCCCTGGGCCCGCGGGGCGGGGTGGTGAAGCCCACGGGGTGGTGAAGCCCACGGGGTGGTGAAGCCCACGGGGTGGTGAAGCCCCCGGGATGGGGCAGCCCCCGGGATGGGGCAGCCCCCGGGATGGGGCAGCCCCCGGGATGGGGCAGCCCCCGGGATGGGGCAGCCCCCGGGATGGGGCAGCCCCCGGGATGGGGCAGCCCCCGGGATGGGGCAGCCCCCGGGATGGGGCAGCCCCCGGGATGGGGCAGCCCCCGGGATGGGGCAGCCCCCGGGATGGGGCAGCCCCCGGGATGGGGCAGCCCCCGGGATGGGGCAGCCCCCGGGATGGGGCAGCCCCCGGGATGGGGCAGCCCCCGGGATGGGGCAGCCCGCGGGATGGGGCAGCCCCCGGGATGGGGCAGCCCCCGGGATGGGGCAGCCCCCGGGATGGGGCAGCCCCCGGGATGGGGCAGCCCCCGGGATGGGGCAGCCCCCGGGATGGGGCAGCCCCCGGGATGGGGCA
Organism: Enchytraeus crypticus; assembly: GCA_905160935.1. Classification (NCBI taxonomy): domain Eukaryota; kingdom Metazoa; phylum Annelida; class Clitellata; order Enchytraeida; family Enchytraeidae; genus Enchytraeus; species Enchytraeus crypticus. The sequence goes on along the minus strand of CAJHZI010000471.1, from coordinate 975,616 downwards.
GCCCCCGGGATGGGGCAGCCCCCGGGATGGGGCAGCCCCCGGGATGGGGCAGCCCCCGGGATGGGGCAGCCCCCGGGATGGGGCAGCCCCCGGGATGGGGCAGCCCCCGGGATGGGGCAGCCCCCGGGATGGGGCAGCCGCCGGGATGGGGCAGCCCCCGGGATGGGGCAGCCCCCGGGATGGGGCAGCCCCCGGGATGGGGCAGCCCCCGGGATGGGGCAGCCCCCGGGATGGGGCAGCCCCCGGGATGGGGCAGCCCCCGGGATGGGGCAGCCCCCGGGGGCACGTAAGAGCACGTAACGCAGAGTAGGAGTAGAAATATGTATCTTTGAACTGATTCTTGAGCAATAATCAGAGAGAGTGAGAGATTGATTGAGAGAGAGACAGAGGTGCAAAGGGAAAGAGAGATAGCACTAATTGAGCTCTTATTTTATATTTAGTTTTTTAGTTTATATGAGAATGTTGCGGAGCTAACTTGACCCTGGCTCTAAAAATTTCATCTCTATTTTCATCTCGGCAATTAGTGACTGTGACTTGTGCAGTAAGTCCACTATAACTTAGGCCTATACCAAAATGTAAAAGCCTCATTAAGTGATGTGTGCTGTGGGACGTCCCTGACATCATCCTTGGATGAGGGAACGGACGTTAAGAACGGACGTTACCTTATTATTCTTAATCTATCACATGGTACAATCGTAAAAGTCTACCAAGAGACTTCTCAGGATAAAATAACACAGCGGAAGTCCAATGGTTTAACGACGGTTAAACACTTTCCTAACCCTTAAGACTCCTTTAAGACTCTAGCCCGTAAGACTCCTTTGAAATATCACATAGAATAGGAGGTTGGGAAGCAATCGTGTGATAAACTTTCTTCAGTGACTCTATATATCATTTCCTTCGTAAACGTTGCACTGGTGTACGGATTTCCACCGTCAAACGGTCGTACTGTCTTTTTACTGTTAGATTATGGGCTATACTTTGGATTCAAGTTAGCCGATGACATCTCGGATTGCAGTAGCATACTGGCTGTTGTATTAGCTGTAACTCAGCAGTTGCGGTCAACTAAACTCACACAATGGAATATCGCAATACACATAATGAATGGTATGTATTGAAAATATTTCGAAAAATTAGCTTCACCCTATGAATGGCCGGAACCTGTAGAATGGATTAAACTCTATACTGCACTAGTCGTAAGTGGTGTCCAAGTTGAAGATGAGGAAGATTCTGAGAAACCACTTCAGAAGCCATATTTTCTGTTCTTAAGTCATCATCATCAGCTTCTTCCTTAATTCCCAGTTTAGCAAGTGGTAGGGAGACCCTATATAGCTAAATGGGTCCCCCGGTCTGGTTTGGCTAGGAGATATTATTCAAAAAAAGATATGTAATGTTGATGACCTTCATTTTTAATTATTATTTGTTCTTTAGTTTTACGGTTGCACATGACAATCGCACATGCTAATAATTTCCTTTTTAGTTTCTGTTTTTATAGTTTGCGTTATTTCTTACTCCCTCTCTAGCCTATGGTTATTAATAATTCGTTGCCTTTTGATGGCGCACTGCGACTGATTGCAGTCAGTGCGGATCCAAGAATAACCTTTCTAAACCCTGGGAGTCTTTCATACAAAGCTATCAACACTTGTTCTTTAAAGACGGTTATCTATCCAGTTACTAACCAGGCCGACGTACCTTATTTATTCGTTCATTGACGCGCAGCTAAATCAAGTGCGCTAAATCCCCCCTATTCTCCCCCAATTCAATTTACGTTGGTTTAAAATTATTATGATAAGATGTATGATGAGATTACCTTGTAGTTCTAAGAATTACTTTCTTCTATGGGCTTAAAAATAGACTGCGAGCATTCACTGGACCTGACATATACTAGAAAACTTGACTAATTTTATTAGTGTATTGCGGAGCGTGTAGGCTAAAAAGACTTTGTGACATGACGCAGTAGATTAAGTCTAGAGCCTTATCTGTTTAAATCGATGCGACATTATAAATAAGAAAACAAAAGAGCTGGAATCGATTGCCAATATCTCGAGCAATGCATTTTGCTGCTAAAAATTCTTTTCGACTTGTAAGTGAGATTGTAAGCGCAGAACTGTAGGCGAAGATTATTCATTACTTTACTCGACCTATTACTTGCCACTCAATTTATAATGAGTAGTAAAAGTTTAACATCAATCTCCGAAGAATTGTACTTACAGTTTCAGTTGCAGAACGTTTATTAACAAACTCTATTCTAACTTTAAAACTAAATTTTATTTTATTTCCTAAGGCAGTTTCTCCCGAATATATGCTTCTATTCTCTGCTTAGTTTCAGTATGTAAAAACATTTTAATTTTTTCTAAATTTCTATTCATTTCAGATATTTTTTTAAAATTTAACTTTACGTAAATGTCAACATTTGTAAATTTTGCCACCTATTTTAACTCACTTAAAAATATAAGTAAGTTAAAAATGATCGTTATTATCTCATAATTTAAAAACTTCATTGATTGAATTAAAACTTCTAAACGTTTACAGTTTCAATGCAATTTCTTACTAATGTAATGTACCGGGTAATGAATTATAGGCATTTATACATGTACCTCTGCAGTTTTCTGTTCATCTTTAGCAAGATCAGTTTCTAAAAGACCCCTACGAGTTACTTCTCTTGCCAGGGAAGTTGGACGACTACTGGAACACTGGAATAAGAATTGCTATTCAAATAAACCATTGATACCGAGGCAATCAGTATATCTTTAGATTTCTTCGAAAGTCCAGCTCCTAATGAGCTCGACGTTGTCGTGGACGACAGTAACACTCCAATTGTCTTTGTTCACTTTCGGTGTCAAAACTACCGTGGTATTCCAGTCAAGAAGGTTATCATACCTCTATGATTCCAGTAGATAAAATATTCTGCAAAATTTTCCATTGTTCAGTTAATTTCTGATTGCTAAATTATTTCTGATATTATAAATTTTTCACAATGACTGATTTAATCATGTCTTAGTAAAAAAGCTTCGACGGATGGGTAAGCGAAGTGACTGGAAAGAATAAGTTAACAGTGGATTTGTTTGCTAAACGAGGTAATCATAGGAAGAACTAAAGTAGATAAATTAGAGGAACACTAATTGAAGAATTGAAGACTAATTGCAGAGGAAGACTAAAAGCAACAAATGTCGCATAACGTGTTATTATTAGTCATACATTGCATGCAGCAAGATCGAAAGATCAGCGTATAGATTTCTTTCATATATTTTTTCTAGGGAGTTAAAATAGAGTAACATAGAAATTAGTATGAACACATCATCTTTAATTCAGATTTTTAAAATTTACGGTTTACAGGAAATTTGAAGCACAGGATATTAGCACATTATCATAATTATCTGCATCAGTAAAGTGCAATCTAATATGCAGATATTAAAGACACCATACAATGCTTGCACACTACAAAATTTTATTAAGAACTATTGCACCAACTCTTTAATCCTACCAATCATCCAATAGTATATCTAATTACCTCAGAAAACTTAATAACGGAAACTCCTCCTCATACGTGTAATTAAAGCGCATAAATATATTTTAATACATAAATTATACACACACACGTATATATATATTATATAAATACTATCTATCTATCTGTCAGTCTGTCTATCTGTCTGTCTGTCTGTCTGTCTGTCTCTCTATCTATCTATCTATCTATCTATATACATGTATCTATCTACATATATATACATATTATAATATATATATATATATATATATATATATATATATACAGTTTATATATATATATATATATAAGTTTATGTGCTCACAAGGGGCGAGATAGCAGATAGAATAAGACAGTGTTGCCTGTATAGACACTGGAACTGAATTGATGTATTCTACTAAAGTGTAGGCCTATATTATTCAATCCACAATCCTGTATAGAACTACATAAAATTATCCGACTTCATTGTTATAATAGCTAAACTGTAACAAATACATGTACATTGTGATACCCTTAGTAAATATACTCAGAGATATTTAAAATAACAAAATGTTATACAGATATAACCTGTTTATAATATTTAAAATTACAACAATAACGTTTAACGTCAGTTTCATATTCGACGATAACGTCAGATGTACAAAGTAAGTTTTTTCAGGGTCACGAGAAAACCTAATCTAAATTAATTGTAGTAATTCATATTGAGGGAGAAAGCAGACATTACGCAGCTTTACAATTTTAGGACATTTAAAATACAGGATAATAAGATATTACAAAATATCATAGATCAAACTATCGGCATACGTTGAGCTGCAATATTTAATTATTTAAATATAGACATCTTAATTCTGCAAATCAATAAATATAATCCATTGCCTATAGTCCAAGATAAACAGCTTCAAAAAATAGAATGGCTTGCCGTGTACTACGATTTTATTCTCTATTGACGAGCGTGTTCACATATCCAAATAGGTTATAAAATGCTCGTAACAGCAATTACATGTAATTTGCCGTTTTAATAATGCAACGATATATCGAAGCAACGTAACAGAATGTCACACGAATGATAAAATTTATACATTAGCAACAAAACATCGCTATTTTTATATGGCTTTATTTAATAGTAAAGTCCCGACCCTAGTTAACCTGGGATTCATGGGAAGATGATGGTGACGATTTATTCATACAAGATAAAACTAAATGTAAGTTAATGTATATTTAAATATTATTTTACACCACGAAGAAACAAATTTCTTTAATGTCTATTGTGCATAAATAATCTTTTACTCCATTCAAAATTCAAATTTCTTCACTGAAAACGTAATTAAATAACATTTGACACAATGAAAAACTAAAATTTCTTCGATGTAAAATCACATTATTATAGTCACGGCGCATCATTATAAACTTAGCAGTTCACATGAATCAACAAAGCTTTCAACCACTGCTATGATCTACCCATTGTCCATCGACTTGATGCTTAATGTTCTCTGCCTGCTTTACAATAAACTTTAGATGCTCTTCTTGACTCTGCGCATAAGATTATTCTCGTCGGATGATCAGAATGTAGTGTTTAGTTTTGAGCTTTCACTCTCTCTCTCTCTCTCTAGTGTTCTGCCAGGGGCTAGGTCCTAGGCACATATTTCTACTCACTAGCTGTTTTCACTCTACTTAAAGAGCAAACTGCCGATTAGCGAGTTAATCCCTTTGCAAAAAGCTACGCTGTTTCCACACCTTAATGTAGCCTGTAGCTTGAAAATAATATGGCTCCTGCGGTAATTTTCCGTAGTCTCCCTCAGTTCTTGCTAAGTCGCCTGTTACGGCCCGTGCAGTTTACGTTTGGTCTTTTCTTCAGTATCTCGGACACAACACGGAAAAAGTATTATACACATAACAAAACAATAATTATTTTGCACTTTCAACTGTCGTTCGTAGAAATTGAGATCAAAGCAGCTCGCTAAAGGCTGCAATTCGTCGGTAGAACGACAGAGACTGAACTCACGAACTTCAAACTTCAAAGTCAGCAGATCAACCATTAGACCAAGAGGTTTGCTTGACTGGCAGTAACCACGCTAACTTAAAATGAGAGATATGGCACTAATCTATCTATATCTAACTAAATCATATATAACTATGGTTGCAAATTTTGCAGAAACACGTCTTAGAAACAGCAGTTGTGCAATTAAACCGCCCAAGCATAAATGTTCAAGCTTTAGGTTAAAAAATTAGAAAAAAATAACTCAGAATTGAGCGCACAACCATTGAGTGCTAAACAAGGAGTAACTAATCCATTTAACTTCCATATTAAGCTTAATAATAAAATTATACAAACAAGGAAACACAGATACGCGATTCCTGGCATTATATATTTAACGAAATAATGAAATTACTGAATAATAGTTAATTATTGACGAGTCAATGTTGAACGAGGTAGAAATAAGCAAGCTATGCATTAATGCATTGGGGATGATTGGGACAGGTATTATGATAACAAAACAGCCCGCAAGGAAGCGTTTCGTTTATGGTTAGGCGTGAAATGTTTCTTCTCTCCTTCTTCAAAAAAATCGGATCTTACCCCTTCAAATTAGAATACAATTAAAATTAATCAGTAATACGACAAATGCCCACATGTAGCCACTTTATTGCCCCGAAATTTTTCGCAAATATCTCGCCACTAGTAATTCCACTAGGCATACATTCTACTACGAAATTTTGAGACCAACAAGGAGTTGCCGCAACATTATAACAATGGCAGAATCCATGAAGGTTAACGTCCTTGGAAATCACAGCGCAAATCAAATATACAACACACGACATAGTCTAGAATTATAATAGATTCAGTTGATTAAATAAAAACGACAATAACGATATTGAGACACTTTATTGGCATGCCAAGCGACGACGTAGCACCATGTAGAAAACGTCAGAAACGATATCCAGAAATCAATTAACTTACTCTACTCTCTTTAACATTAATATGAACATCCTAAAGAAATGTAAGTCATAAGCATTCAACAGTCCATTTATTGGGTTTATAGGGATTCAGTAGGGCCTAAAGCCAGTTAGCTGTACGAAACGACCATCAGCGACAAGCCAGAGAACTTAGAACTGAGCACATTGTCACTGACACAGCTTTCGAGGAAACTGACGTTGGCATTAGCTTTATCAGCTTTACATACTGACCAAAGACAGGCGGCTACAATTTAAGCCTCACAGGTCTAGTCTCTTTCCAGTTAACCGACTTCTAAGAGCGCAGTAGTCGGCATACAGTTTAAGTTGTGTGTAAAGTTTCACGGTATGTTGAGTCGCACTTACAGCAACTCTCACGTGTATTTTACCAGTTTTAACGCCCCTCGAGATTCTCAAAAGGGTCATCAAATATAGAAATTAATATTAAGCTTAATTTAATATACAATGTAGAATTCTTGCATTTAGAATTTAATTTATATAATTTTAAAGAAATTAATATTAAGCTTAATTAAATATACAATGTAGAATTATATATATATATATATATATATATATATATATATATATATATATATATATATATTAAAAATAGAAATTAATATGAAGCTTAAATATGCTATGTAGAATTTTATATATATATATATATATATATATATACATAATAATCGAAATTCCTCAATCAGCAAGTCACAGAAAGTAACAGATTTACAACAAATTGAACTTTGTTGTTAGAGGAAACTCTAAAAATATAATTAGCAAAGATGAGTTTCGCTATATTTAACGATTCTCGAGGTATCGTGGAAAAGTTACGATACTTCAAAAATGCGTCAAGAGGTCAAGAGCGAGTTACACAACTCACTTAATTGAAATATTCATGAGCCTCGAAATCAACTCAAGCAGTTTAAAACTGACCGTAGAATTGACAATCTTATTCATATAAATCATTACGAGACATCCATTGAGAACAATATAGCATAAGCACATAAATATTTTATTTTACTAGTGATGAAACAGTAGCATATCGGTAAGGCGTCCGACGGCAGTTCAGTAAGTACATGGTTCAAATCAGTGCTCATCCGGTCACTGACAATTATTCGAGACAGGAAACTGACGTTAAATTCGGCTCCAGCTCTGAATTCACGAGTCATGCAAACATCAACATATAATGTTAGCCGTAAATATGTTACAATAGTTGTATATATACAAGTATATTGCATATATATAATATTGAATGTAGAACAAGATGCACAGGAAGAAAGATAACATCAATATATTAAACGTTGCTCATGTTTCATATCATCCAACATAGGCATCACACTTCTTCGCGACTTGGGTAAAGATTTAAATAACACCTTATTTAAATCATGACGACGTTAACTGGTGGAAGACACTCAAATAAACAACAATTATTCGTATTTTACTTCCAGATTCTCGTCTGACTAATACAAACAAGACACAGGAACAAGAACTAAGACATCTCTAGCTCACTTGTGCAACACGGTCACGATACATTCAATAGCTATTGTCACAGGTAAATCGTAACAAGAATAATTATCAAGAAACAGCTACAGTGAAATCAAAATCAAACCACGAACAGGGGCTGGCTACAGAATTCAAAGTAGCGAAATTAATAGGCAGCAGTTATCGAAATAAAAGTATTTTACTTTAAAGAGAAAAGGCGACACCAGTAGTGGTTGAATTGTTGCAACTTAGAATTAAGAACCGACGCAGGTGTCTATCAGTAAGCTAATCACAGGTCAATAATTAGAATGTCTAAATAGCGTAGGGGTAACGTCATGAAGTTTTAAATGACAAATCCTGCGGTGAATTGAACCCTCGTGGGTTCGAATCCCGGCCGCGCCGATCTGAGAGTAAAATCTCGGACATTCACTGGACTGGTTATACGGAAAATGGTCTAAATTGCCTAACGGATTAAACATGTGATTTTAAAAGTGATAGATATCAACATAGTTGATTATTCACTATAATGTGTGTTTACTTTTTTTGTCAGAAATCACTAGCAATAACAGAATAAGGTAGATGATTTGAAAATGAATCTGATGGCAAGCAAAGTATCTTTATCTATTCGTTTATAGATAATTTAAATCAAATAGTCCAAAAACTGTCCAAATAGCCATAATATAGACCTAAGCATAAGACCAATTTTAAATACTGAATTTTTTTAAATGAGTAAATTGAAGATAAAGTCATGCGTTTAAAAGATCTACAATAAAATATTACGCTAGTGCATTCTAATTTCTATACATGTTAGAAACACTGTAGCCAGGAAAAATTATGTGAATTAATGAAGCCAAACTGAGAGTTGCTAATACTAGAATGAACATATAATGAAGATTATTATATCAATGATCATGACGATGATGAGGCTTATCGTGATGATGGTCGATGATGATGGTGATGATGACGATGATAATAACAATAATAATAGTAGTAATAATAATATCAATAATAATAATAATAGGCCTAATAATTATTACAGTTATTATCAGTGTCATAAATGATGATTAGCAATCGATTCCACAAACAAAGACGATGAAGTCAGTATAATAATCCAGGAGTGAGGAAACATTATAGAAAAGAATTTACTAAGTTTGACAAAAATAAGTAGGGGTCATTTAAGTACAGGAGGCCCCGTAGCTGAAAATGTTAATTTCAGAAATAAACAGCAACACAGTTGTTAAATTATTCTAAAATAAGATTATGTAAATGGTAAGATACTCAATATACGAAAACACTGAATACTATTCAGAATAATATGAAAAATGTTAAAATAGATAAGAAAAAAAATGGTTTAACTCTCTGCTATTGCAACGATCACTAAAGATGAAAAAATATAGTAATAATCAACTTGAACAGTGAACTGAACTAATAAAAAAGTAACAACGGTCAAACTCCGGTTCTTATGCAGCCAATGAAACTTCGATTACATACAGAGACACTACAGTCGATTTAACAATAAAATTCCTACTATAAAAATAGCTTCACAGCACTTAGCACTTCAGTAACTCCGCGGAACATGGAAGACGGATTAGGAGGGAGGGAGGGAGGCCCTAGAGTGTCTTGGACCCGGTGATCGTGATCTGGATGTGAGAGCGAGGACTGTGCTGGGCGGAGCCTCCGAGGTGGAAAGTGAGGGGACGTCGGTCCATGCCCGCCGCTATGTACGAGAAGATACAGAGGACAGCGTAACAGATGTGCGAGGCCTGCGAAACAGACAGAAATAGACGTTCATTTAACCAGTCTGTATATATCCGATATACGCTAAGTTCATTAAATGTTTTCAATCAATGAGTCAGTCAATCAATCAATCAATCAGTCAGTCAATCGATTAATCAATACATTAATCAATCAATCAATAAATAAATAAATCAATCATTCGATCAATCAATAATTGAGTAATTAATTAGTTAATTAATATGAGTTCGTCTTTGCAGAATGCCACCATAGCGCAAAAAAGAAGTTGAGGGTCAACTGGTAATTCAGGAAAATAACTTTAGTAAGTCTAACAATCAATAGAAAGCAGCTCAATTAACAGGAGCTTGTAAAGTAGTTTCGAAGACATGTCTAGCTCACGGCGCTGCTAGAGAAATAGTCGCTGCAGGTATATATTAATAAATAATTGTGTTGCTCCGTTATAAGTGACTTCGCTCTACAAGAATAATACAATATTACCTAAAACTGAATATTAAAGACTGATGCATTCTTCTTCAGTACACTGCCAAGTGGCAGGTTTAAGGTACATATTCATTCTCAACGTCTGTTTTCTCGCTCCATAAGAGCACTCCTTAGATCAACAAGTTAATCCCTTCACAAAGTCTATGCCTTATCCAGACTGATGCAATATCAGCTCAATAATTTTTAAGATTAACGATTGGCACTAACGCTTTAATAACTCGATTGAAAACTCACATAGGCAACAGAAAATACTATCAGATAGAATACTAACAAAAAGATATACTTTTGCTGATCTAAAAAGCTAGCAAATAGGCAACAAAATAGAAGAATGTTAAATATGTGACACGTCAAGTACTAAAAATATATACACATAGAATATACACATAGAATATACACATAGAATATACACATAAGCTTCCGCATAGAATGATGAGTATAATACCAGAAATGTATTTTAAAAACATCAGATTATGTCAAATAAATTAAATGTAATATTGAAATTTAAACAGAAAGATTTCGAATAATATTTTTATTGGCAAAAGGAACGATAAAAATTAACTCAATAACTACTGGCAAAATATCATATCTAAATGCGAATGAAAATTATTTTAAACTTTACAAACTGAAACTAAAATCAATATAATTTTTCGGGTTTGTATAAAATAAGGAAAAACATAACAAACCGCAAAATCGACAACAACGGTGCATTATGGAACAGCAATGGAACATGACGCTGCTCTGATACTATTTTCATCCGAGGAATAATTTTGCGAGCAGGATAGAAGCCAATCCTGCTCGGACTTATATTGAGCCGAGATGTCGCCGTTATTATTCTCAATCGACTCAGTCATAATTTCTGCGGACGATAGAATCGTAAAGCGAGTCTTGATTCGCTTAAGAAGTTCAGGGGACAATGATCTCGCCCGAGCAGGAGTTGAACCCGGAGTCCCAGAGTTCTCCTCCTTTAACGTTATGTGAACCGATACAATTCGATGAAAGGCCAGACTAATATAGTCAGCCTACAAAATCAAAACGACTGCGTCAAAATTTGCCACTCAAAACACAAAGTCTAAACTACTATTCGAATGAGGTAAATAAAGGTCAGCTACTGTCAATGCTGACGTCCAGAAATCTGTCTTACAATTAAGAATACGATTCTTCATAATTCTGAATTAGACTATGACTAATAAAATAGACGAATGCTATCGAATCGTTTGAACAAAAATAAACATAAGTAAAACATCCATCATTTTTTCGTCAATATGGACAATTATTGGAATAACCTTCAGATTTTGTGCAACTACATGACGTTCTAAATTCAAACAAAATAAAAATAAAAGAGAAAGAAACTCAAATTCTATTAACTACAAATTACATTTGAAAAGTTAATAAATAATTCAGCCGCTACTTAGTGAAACTGTAAAAAAGGCATTTAATACCAAAGTCTAAACAATACAAAACATGTTTAAGTACAGAAAAATTATAAATGTTCGGTAAAAACTGAGTCTTATTTCGTTTATTAACAGCTACAGGCATACAGCACTCAAATTCAAAACGAAAATGGAATCTAAAAACTAGTATGACAATAGAAAATCAACATAACATTAAATATATGTTCGTTACAAAACGTTCAAGCTTGAAAATAATCCTATATTGTAAGAAGTACATATATCAAAATAATTAGTCTTATAATATACAGCACTGTTAAAGTTTTAATAATTATGTACCATGCTTTTATTAAACTTTATTAAAAAATAGGCTAATCCACCTAAACGTATTCAAATATTTTAACACTAACATAAAATTATAAACGACAACAATATTAGTCAATAGTAATAAACCGAGATTAGAAAAACATGTAAAGCAAATAATATCACAGCCTGGACGACCTCTTTAATATAGAAAAGCTGTGACAACAAAGAATTTTGTAGGCAGTAAAGCATTGTCGAAATAAAATTTAAAAAAATGTGTTAAGCATTTCAAAACATATTAATATACAATACAGATCTTACCATACTAGACCGGTATCGCCGCTGAATCACTTTTCTGCTTTTATGATCTAAAACACATGAAATATAATGTTTCAAAAACACATTACGAGGGGCGATCAAAACTTTTGCAATTAACTTACTCGAAATATACATGTACACAATCCTTAACATTGTAACTCGAACGAAGTCATAGTGAATATATCAGAATTCCAGACAATAAATAATAATCTACAATACTTAACAATTTAACATTCAAAGGGGAAAGAGTAATGTTTGCGCTTAATACTAAAAAATAAGAAGCCAATTAGGTTAACATAAGATAGAGTCACTGCATACAAGTGTCTGCATATTATACAGTCACCCACTCTTATATATGCGATGAACTGGAGTTTGCATAATACATTTCTGCGCATTTCTATTCTTAGCTCCTTACACTTGTTTAAATCATTTTGAATTCTCATCGTTTATTGGATTTGTTATTTTCTTCTCATAGGACCTTTCTAATTTCATTCCACTTAATGTCGCTGTGGACGACTGTATATATTAGAACAGTGACTGTGTTGTTATAAAATATTAAGACCTTATCACAGGGTGAAAAATAAACATCTGCAGACAATATACTATAGTAACATAAATTCTATTACATTACATACGTGTATAATGCCGACATCGCCACTGGCTGGAGCCAGTAAGGATGTCGGTAAGGTACTCGACCGCGGATCAGTATGTGCGGGGTTCAAATCCTGGGCTCTCCCGTCACTAACATCGCTTTCGATTGAGGTTAACATTGACTTTTTTAGCTTTTTAGTCCGTAAAAGGCAAAATAAATGCACAAATATAAAATTCGGTAGGTCTAATGCTAGAAGCATATAAAATCCTATAAATATATTTTATATTTCCAAAATTACACAGTAAAGCACAACACTTCTATTCATTTTTATTAAATTGACGATGGCCGTCTACGAAAACTAAAAGTTGCAGAAGTAAATCAGATGCAGTTAACTGAACACAAGGGCGCGAATGTTAATTAATTAAAATCAAAACTTAATTACAACTAATCAACGAAGCTAAACTATATAGACAATAATAGGACACTATTCAATAATGATTTAGAGGAAATTTTTTGATATTAAATACTAATGATTTATTAAATTTCACGATATTAATTATTAATAATTGCCTATTCGTCAAGCCATCGACCATCAATATAAACTATGTGTATAGGGTCTAGGTCTGCTTCTTCCAGTAAAGAAGAATTTCAGCAGCAGCAAGAATTGTGGATCCATGTTGGTACATTCTAAGAAGTTATTTATTGTGCAATTCGGCTGTTGATCATTCGAATTGGTATCTTTCAGAATATTTGATAGTAGTTACGGCCATTCTGGTATTTGTTAACTATTACCAATTTTGACAATAGAGTAGCGATGATTGACATGCCCAGTGCTAGAGTGTTTAGCATTCTTAGCTTAAAAATATCGAAATGTGACTTTTTACAAATGTGACTCGTTTAACAAGTGATTTAAGCAATTTAAGGGTTTTCAATCCATAAATACTTCAAGGGATACTTCTGCTCGATTACTTAAGATTGTTTTGTACATTTTATGATACAGTCATTACGTTACCTAGTAGTGAATAAATTTCATCAGTTACATATCACTAAGAGGTAATAATATCTTATAAGTATTATTACTTAGCTACCTAAATAATGAATAACTGAGGAGCAATGTATGAAAGGCAAACTTATTAGATAAACTAAACAAAGGAATACAGATAATTTCTCTTAAACTAAAAATAATTTTAGTGAAGGGCATCGCATTAGCGAAGAATGGAATATATATATATATATATATATATATATATATATATATATATATATATATTATATATATATATATATATATATATATATATTATATTATATATATATATATATATTATATATATATATATATATATATATATATATATATATACCGAAATAAGATAATTGTTAAAAGAAATAATCGCAACATGCATATTGCAGATAAGCAATTATTTAAGCAATTATAATTAATCGTTAGCTAGTTAAGCTGTTAATTAATTGAAGTTAAGGGGTTAGTTAATGGTTACCTAGTTAAGGTGTTAATTAAGGTTATTGGAATTGAAATTAAGCAGTTACTTAACAGTTAGCTGGAGTTGAGCGCATTACAAAGTAATATTAAATTAAAATACAATTTAGCTTTTTAAATGTTTCTTACCAAATTCTTCCAGAACAAAAATTCCTCCTTTCAGTGTGAAGCATTTCTTAATGCGGCAGAGCTCAATAAAATACTGCAGTTAACATGACAATTAGACAGAAATTTAAGAAATTATAACATAATGAAAAATATAGCAGTGATGACACAGAAGTAATATTTCAATTGACTTTTCCATTTCTAACAAATGAGAAGAATATCAAATTGTAAGTTATATATTAGTCTTTACAACTGTTTTCGATCTCAATGTTCTCACCAATGTGCATTAGTTACCAATAGTTACCTCACGTTTTGTATTTATTTTGATAAAAAAGTAAATAAATAAAAATACCAAAAATGTAGCATAAAGCGGTTTGTGATGTAATTTACGGTGATGTCTTCCAACTCTGTATTTAAGAATTACGAACATTATTCGATTAATTTATTCCCATTTTCTAATATCCATCACCAGTATGCCGTAAATATATAATTAGTAAAAGAACAACAACGTATCGTATTTATGTAATTAACCAATACGTCTTACAATGAAAAACTTTCTTCATTTTCAAGTGATTTTTTCAATTTCAGAAATACATGTACGTTATATTATGGGGAACAAATGCAAACATCCACCATATCACCTTTTGATTTAAAAATGATGAATTAAATAAAGAAAACAGTATTTTTAGTTTTTTGAACGATCGATTTTACAATGACAATGCAAGAATGCAAGAAGTGCTATCACCAATAGGATAACATTTAGGATATTCAAGATAATTATTCACGAATATGAAAAGCGGAAAAATATCGGTACAAAATACAGTCGTCCAAATAAAAATAATACAAAGTTTATAAAGTTTTTAAAAAGGAATAAATATATGCATAACAGTAGCGTTGGGTTCTCCAATCCTCTCTCCGTTATAGGAGTTCGGAAATGGAGTCGTGGGTTCGATTTTTCCAACTCTTCATGCTTTGGCGGTATTAATCTTGAGGATGCAAGGATCTCTTGCTCATATAGCCAGTTAGAGGCCAAATCAATGAGACTGGAGTTGCTATGAACAGAACTCATGCTTTATTCGTTCAATGTATGATAATTTATAGTATGTGTTTATTATTTGTGATTATTTCTTTACATTCTATCTGAATTGAATATTGACACAAAAACTAGTGATTTATTATCTTAAACGATAGATTACTAACAAAGAAACATCAATATTACGAGTTAAAACATTAAACATAAAGATAGAATAGAATATTAAACGAATACTAAGAAGCAATTAATAAAATGCTAAAAATAGGCGATAAATACAAAGACAGTCTACTTATAATCAGTTAGCTAAATGTCTGTATTTGCAATTAAAATACGAGATAGAAATTGGGAAACGAGTAATTGGCTTCAAGGCACTCCTCGATTATATGATTTGATACTTTCCCTCTTTCTTCTTTATTATGATTGTTAACACGCGAGGTGTTATTTTGCAGTCGTTTAGCTGAATCTGTGAAAAAGACGCGTAATTACAATAGGCAACTAGTAAATTGCGCTTTTCATAGATTTTAGGACCTGCAAGCGCCTGACTGAGATCTAGAAGGATAACGCTTATCTAGAGTGGACAACTAGAAAATTAGCGTTCTTCGTAGAACTTCAGTATTATTTCCTCTGTCTTCTTTTCTTTCTTTCTTCCGACTGTTAACACAAGAGGTGACATTTTACAGTCGTTTAGCTGAATTCTATGAAAGAAACACCTATATAGATTAGGCACTATAAAATAAGTGTTCTTCGTAGAAATTCGCTATTTCCTGATTCTGTCTTCCTCTTCAATCTTCTATCTTCACTTCTTTCTTCTATCTTCACTTCTTTCTTCTATCTTCACTTCTTTCTTTTATCTTCACTTCCTTCTTCTATCTTCACTGCCAACACCAAGTGTTGTAATGCAGCTATTTCTACCTGAATTGACAAGGAAACGCTTTATCTAGATTCAACTCTAGTAATCGGCGTTTCTTGTACAATCATTTATACGTTCAATGAATTGAGATATTGAAATGGTGTCGTGATTAACCGACCTATAGAGGGTTAGACGACAATTCCACACAATATCTGCAATCCCGTGAGGCACAATCGTTCTAATATAGATTTCGTATTTTTCGTGCTAACTATCACCGACCTATAGAAGGTGTATAGTAGCAGTACTTCCTACAAATGCAGTCAGAAATTCAGAAGCTTGTATGAAATCTACTAGTTTATGTGTTTGTCGCAATAATTCATTAAGAATTATATTTAGACAAATTCAGCTAGTAATTCCGTAGAAGCCAGAGCTCAGGAGTGAACTAAAATTATATGGCCTGTCCTCTGGTAATATAGCATTGATCGAGGCCATGCTCAACAGCCAATCAGAATCAAGCTCTTCATAAGCATTTCTCCACCCAACTCCACGAGTGTTTGCTATGCATGCATGTCTCTTATGCATATATTTTGTAGTATTGCCTTATATAATGTGCTAGTTTTTACTGAATGTCATATCATATCTAGCTTAGAATCAGTTTTCAAATGAATACACCAATAATTCAAAATCATATCTCAATATATGAGGGTTAAACTTCTAATTACATGTTTATTTGCATTTTCTCATTACTTAATTTAATATTCTCGTTTCATAACCTTGCAACTCTAACGCAAAATAAATTCTAATGAAGATACGCTGAAATGAATACACATCTCAATGCAAAAAGATCAATTTAAACATCTAAATACAAACATGAGTGCAAATAAAATTAATTCCAAACATATGGGTGAGAAATAAAATATGTAACATATTTAGTTGCGCTACATTACAGTGAAACGTCAAATCATCTTTTATTCCCACCTAACTTTAAGATTAAATTACAAATTATGTATCAGTTTACAATATACAATTTACAAAAAAATCTCTCAATGCACAACTAGCGATTTGAAATAATACACATTTTGTCCATGGCACAGTTCAGAGCAATTTACAGTAATTTTTAATAGTAAATATAACTCGAGATTACTTCTTAAGTGCTATAAATTGAAGCCACTACTTGTAATAGTGCAGCAAAAGAAAAATATTCCCGCTCTCACAGAGCCAGCCATGAATATTGAATAAAATTTTAATTTCTCAAATCACTTTAAATGTATCATAAACTGAATAAAAAATAGGACTAGAATGGCTTCAAAGTACAGAAACCAGATTTCTTATAGTAGTCACATAAAGTAGTTCAAAATATTTTCGTATTACAGAGAGTAGAATGTCGATAAGAACAAAATAAATAATGAAATCTTAATCGAGCGCACGATAGAGGTTTGTAATTTAATAAAAACTAATATGTACCAAAGGCAGCAACAACAAAAATAAAAATTAGAATGCTACTGTCGTCAATGAGAATAACGATCACTATGGAACCAATGCCAAGTCGATGAGCTAAAAGCAAAAGGCTCCAAAACTGTTAAAATTTTATATCCAGAGAACTAGTTCAACTATTAGGAATTAACAAAAAGGAGATTCGATGATCATGCTGGTTTCAACACATGGACATTGGATGGAAAAAAGTTATCAAAGAGTTGCCAAAAATATTGCACAATTTCAAAATATGGAATCAATGACTGTCTCAGTAGTAGAAATTAAATACAGAAGATTTAACTGCGGTTTCTAAATAGAAGGATGATGTCGAAAAATTTGCAAAGAGTAATTATGTAGAAAATTTGAAACGACTAATTATGAAATGCACCTTGAAAAAAATTATTTACACACATTTTCTAACCGCTTTTTGGAACGCTTAGTAAATTATGGTCAAAGGATTGCAACGAGCATATTGAAATAGAAGTTATATCAGTAAGAAATGAATTTATATTATACAAAACTTACTTGTAGCATAGATTCGTAACGCTAAACTCTTAAGACTACACATTGAGGCATTGATTGTGAAACTGCGCATATATCGTATATATTGATCTCATTTCATTCCACAGTAATTACAGCGAAACAAAAATCAGTAAAATAAAGAAAAGCAGAACTTTAACAGAAGTTCGTAAATTAATTCGCAATTATCGTAATTCAAATCTTACAAAAGTAATACGCGTGTTGTGTCCGTACCCGTGTTGTGTCCGGGTAGCAGAAGAGCAGACCAACCGTACACAGCACGTGTCGTAAAAGGCGACAAGCATTAAGAACCAAACTAACGCTAGATGGGGCATTCGGCTAGTGTGCGCCTAAGCTCCAGAAATTGCTACAAAGTTTTCTAAAACGAAAAGAAAAGTGAAAGTCAATTGGTATCCCGAACTAAACTGGGATTCAAGAGTAGATGACGATGAGGATGCAAAGTAATCTCGCAGACCGGCTCAAGTCAAGTTACTGTCACATTTATCGCTGATAGAGCCACGCCATTTATGTTACTAATATGATACAGATGTGGATATTATATCTAAATTGACTAGCTGAAGGACATCGCCGATGGCTGGAGTCAGTGGCGATGTCGGTAAGTTATTAGATGGCGGATCAGTACGTGTGGGGTTCAAATCCTGGGCTCGACCGTCATTGGCATCGCTTTCGAGTGAGGAAACTGACGTTAACATTTACCAGCTTTATTACTATATAACCAAACATTACATCAATTAATAAGTATAAAATTAAATTTGAACTGAAAATAAACTACCAAACATCAAACATTAAATCTACATATTAATTGACGAAAGACTTGATATAACATAGAGCAAGACAACATCGAGCACTGTGACTAACTAAAGCGGCTACAGAACTTTCGAGATGGCCATCCAACAGTTTGCCTACGACTAATTTCAATTATAACGGACACTAATAAAACAATTTTAAATGTTTTTAACAACATTTCTAATTTTTCAGAATTAAAAATCATTTTAACATTTAATTCTGAAATGCTAAAGTCAGGCTTATGCTAGACTGCCCTTAACCCACTTAACCCAGTGGTCATAGCACAAAATAATTTACATATATATTTTAAAAATCGGACTTTTGTCATATAGAAACGACATTGTAACGGATTGTACTATCACAGAGCAAGCCGTTATGCATACACTAGTGTGCAACAGCGATACTTTAGCACAGATAAAATTCATAATAAATTTTTAAGTTGTAAGTCAGAAGAAGTTTATTTCCTACGACGAAAGCAGATCAGGTAGATTTTTAGAGAATATTAAAAGTATTCTCTTTAAGATGCACTAACAAATATCTGTAAATTGTGCTAAAGATATATGCGATCCAACTATTAAGGTCAAATTAATTTTAAAGGTTATTTATTTCTTTAATACTAAAGATAATGCTTCTTAAAGTAATGAGATGTAGCGATATAGAAACATAACGAGAGTTGAAAGGTACATTGGCAAATATCCAATAAAAAGAGTAGTGGGGTGAAAATATACGATAACATGTATTAATATACAGGCTATTTTCTATATTTGACAACATTATCCGTTGTAACCTAAAACATATCTAATTAAAGCTTAGCTAAAGAATTACGACACTTAGGTCTACTGAATTTAAAGCCTCTAACAAATAAAAGAGCATTATATAAACTAACCCTACAAGAACAATGCAATAACATGGATACATTTCTATACTGCAAAAAATTGTGTAGACTACAAGCGCTAGTGCTTCCATATTCTCTGTAGTAAACTAAAAGATTTGTATGAAACCTGGCATATAAAAAGAGCGTCGCAATATCATACACCAAAACTAGATATTGTGAGAATATTACAACAGTAACAACTTACTGCATCAAACAAGAAGGTCCAACTTTTGTACTATTTTCAACAGCATTTAATGTATGCCCTTGTGTGTTGAAAATTTGCGTATTTGGCGGCATTAAAGCACTTCTGTTTACGCTTATATTTCTATGTGATTTAACAGTTTCATTTGATTTAATGATCATGCACAATGACATGTATGTTTGATGCTAAAGTTGCATGAACCTCTACTAAATGTATTTTGTTTGTTCTCCGTCTACTTTTGACTTCTGCGATCAATTTAGATCACGTGCTCTTAAACAGACTAATCAATCAATCAATCAATCAATCACACAGGCCTACACTACATCGCTAACGACTAACTCATAATACCTCCAGCTCCACCTGTCGACAGCGACGAACAGTGCTGAACAGCGAGTGGATGAATGCAAACGGAGTAACAGATACATCACATAAACATGAATACCATCAGTCATGACACATATATCACATATATTTCACCTATATCACCTATATTTCACATATATGACACATATGACACATACAGTACATTTAGACTAGCAAAAGCAGAAAGAAGAAATATTACAACAATAGAATACAGAAATATAGAGACATATTGTTGACAGAAAGATATATATACTACATAGATGTAGCCTTAATGAAGAGGGCCTATCTACTGTAGGTACCAGGTAAAGGTAGTAAGTACAGAAATATGTAAATTATCATTACAGTTTAAACAGGTTATCTTTAGCCAGAACCGTAAATAAAAGAACATAGTCAATAATAGCATATAGCTTCACGCACTTACAATATAACTCCGACGTTATTCACTTATTCTTATAACACTAAATTTCCAACTGATTCATATTTCAATGGTTACATTTTACAACTAATATTTAACTAAAAAACCTGTCGAATGGACCGGACCATCTCATAGTTCTTGTAGCCCACGACAACATCGAATTTTCATATTCGATAGTAAATATATAAGCAAGCATTAAGTAAAAATAGAACGTTACAACGTTAACATCAATTCGATGTCAAGAAAAAATTAAAAAAAATAGGAAATTGCACATCCACAAACATCTGAGAATAATACGTAAAACCTTCTACATCTCCGATAAAGGTCGAGACAAAACACATTCACGACTAAAATTAAAATACTAGAAAAATTTATAACCAGAATCATATAAGAATAAAATATTAACATAAGATATAAATGATTTCCAAAACAATTATATGGTAGAAATTTTACAAGTACGGTGATCATCGATTCAGCAATTAAAAAGGGACATCGTATAGAAAAATTAGTCCAGCCCGAACAATTCAATTTTTAATGTTTGTTACTCAATTTTAAATGTATATTTACACATATGCACCGCGTAAACTTACACATAAGCACGGCACACACTTTTATATTGAAGCACCACGCACACTTACAAATAAGTATCACTCGCACTTACACATGAGCACTGCGCATCAGTTACACATAAGCACTGCGCACAGTTACACATAAGCACTGCGCACACTTCATTTACACGTAAGCACTGCGCACATTTACACATAAGCAACTGCGCACACTTCATTTACACGTAAGCACTGCGCACATTTACACATAAGCACTGCGCACAGTTACACATAAGCAGTGCGCATAGTTACAGATAAGCACCGCGCACGGTCGAGCTACTTATGCATCAGATTACTGTCAGTTAAACCATTTCTACTGAGAAGACTGAGAGTGAGACTTTTTACTGATAGTGAACTACTGGCTAACGTTGCTAAATTATGTAGAATGAATAGTTTCCTGCATTTTCTGTAGGATGACATCTTCAGAATTCTTGATATTCCTTAATTAAACTTAATTTACTGCGCATTAGAGTGTTTTAAATACTCTAAGCACAGCTCTATACAGTATATCGAAGCTGATTACCAACTATACATTGCGATAGCTACAAGACTTTTAAACCCTTTAAGTCTAAGAAGTCTTTTATCCATGCTGCCAATCCAGCGAATGTTGGAGACTTTACTCTTTGATAGGCTCGATAAGGAAAGAACTAACGACCTCTGGAAAAACTACTATAAAACTCATGAAGGGAACCTGACGCTGTGCACTCGGAACCGTTGAGACGTGCATGTAATGAGGTCACAGCTCAATTTTAAGAGCCACATTAATACGCGATAAAGAGCCAATATCGAGAGTCACTTCAAAAGCTTTGAGCATGAGCATGTAACTTTTGAACTATGAGCATGTAATTCGAAGTTCGAACAAATAGGAATAATGAAACAAACAGACTTTAATCGGTCGTTCAAAAAACAGTCAAACAGAAACGCCGGAAGGCAGGGCATCTAATGAACAATGAACTCTGAGAGGTCCAATTTTATTACTAGAAGGTTTTATTAGCAGAAAGTTAAAAACAAAAATTTACTAAAATTTGCTTACAGTTTCGTTTGATAGAAACCGAAATAAACCTAATCTGTTTTAATATGGTTAATAACATGCTGTAATTCTGGGAAAATAACTGTTCAGAATCAATTTCAATTTTTTGCACGTTTTAAGCAAAATTTAATTTCAATAGAAACTGTTAAAATTTGATTCAGAAAAATGGTTCAGAAAAATGTGGAGAGACCTTAAGTCAATATTTTCAAAACGTAAAGTAAATAAAACAAAAATTGTTTACTCAAAAATGTTAATTAATTCGTAAACAATTTTTTCCTGTAAAATTAATAATATTCATTTCTTAAATCTGTAAAAGAAATATAGGAGCACGAATACATAATTTCTCTTAGGATTACAATCAAGTGATGCAAAGATTATTTATAAATTCAAGAACTATCGAAGGCTGTGCGTGGCGTGAGAGCTCAAGACTTAAATTTCTCAAAATATACAGCTTCGTAATAAAAGCTAAATAGCTAAAACCATGCTTAACGTCAGTCTCCTGCTCGATAGCATGTCAGTGACGGGAAGAGCACTGGAAAGTGAGCACCACATTGGTTAATATTTATTATTGGTGCCTTTGAAAAAGAAAACGTTTGAATTCTAAAGATGCTTTCAGCGGCCACTCAGTATTCGCAATAAGTTGACTTCTAATTTACACGTTGAGTTTGCAATCAATTTATAGTTATTTAGATTATTTAATATAATACTATCACTATTATGTTAAATAACTAATAATCAATACTCGATAATCGATAGCATTTTCAATCAATCCAGAATCAATCCAGAATCTACTAAAAATCTCAAAATCATTTTTTTAATTACTTTTAAAATAGGAATTAATATACAAAAAATAAATTAAATTTCAGACTATTTTATATTGGTGCTTAACAGTGACAATTTTAAACACTACAAGATTTAATAGTAAATAATACATACATATAGAAAGCAAAACGAAGAACTGTTATGAACATTTGATTTACCCATGTTTCTTCTAAAAAGCTTTAAGATCTTAGACAAATACTTTCAAAAATTGTATACTTACAAAATATGAAATAACTTGAGAGAAAAATAATAGGTGTTTCATATATTTTCGGAAAACTGATCAGAAAATCTAAAAATGATTCTTTTCTGATTGTTCTATAGACTAGTTTAACAGCCAAGTCGTATTCACATCTGACCGAGAATAGAAGAAAATTAAACTTAGTAAATGAAAAAAGAAATAAATGTCACAAAATATACAAATTCTTTCAAGTAGAAATTACTGTAATAATGTTATTGAGAAAAAGCGAAGTTAATTAGCAGTATCAGATATATAAATTAACATATATTTTAAATATAGCTTTAGATATACCTTGCTATTAGCAAATAGAAGACCGATTCCTTCCATGCACACTTGGAGAAGACCACCTTGACCAGTTTTTGTATCTTGAATTGGGAATTCACTACCAAGTTCCAATCCTATTAGTAATGAATTAATAAACAATCATTACTTAGTAAATTAATTCTATGGCATAGGAAGTAAATTAATGTTTTCACAAATTTACATAAGAAGAAGGCAGCTAAATTATGATTTCAAGGTAGCAATTCAATGTCCTGAATGCTTTTTTAAATTAAATAGGACCCTTTAAATTTACAGAATTATTACAGCTACAAGCTTCCAAAAAAGACTCCCGTCCTTCTTATATCTACTCCTGCAAAATAGGGGCTTCACGATCTAAGATAAAAATCTTGCGCACAGCTTTCTGTCACGTTAGCTACTCTATCGATCATTCAATAATTTCCACTTCAATCGGTCCAATACATATCTTAAATTCTTAAGTCAAATCTGACATTATACAACTAAAATTTAGCTTACACTTAGATAAAATACCTATTGAGTTAATTTTTAGAGCTAAGTAGCTGCATTAGCCGATTCTTATGAAACATGTGCCAATATAGGTATGTATATTCTATATTTAATCCAAACTAACCCATCCCGTACTATACAAATCAATACGTGAGAAACAAACAGTGGCCAAGTATAATTCAATGTAAAGACAGCAATACAAAAAATTGACTCCCTAGTCGGCTTCTCGGTGGCCTATATTTGAGGGTTAAAAATATACTAAAAATTAGACATGAGAAATGAAACTACCTACATCAGATTTTTAAAATTACAGTTACATACCTGGAACCTTTCCACTGTGTCTAGCAGCAGCTTTTTCCATTGAATCTTTTACGCAGAAGTACAATTCTTTGCACTGCAAATAGTTATTAAGACTATGTTTAACAGCTATAAGCATTTTTTCTTGTAATTGAGGTATAAGTATATACAAGTAAAAAAGCAATAAAAAGTTATATTTTCGTTTCAGACGCTTTAAGCCAATAACATGTAACTTCCAATAAAAACGGCTGTTCTACACTTGAATCACTAAATAGCGTTTAATTTCAAGGAGTTGATACAGATAGAAAAATCAACCAGCCAAACTGCGTTTACTCGTCACAATTACGGCATAGTGCAGCTTAAATTTAAATCTCAATTGTAATTTTGCTCAACTGAAATTATAGCATATTTTTTTGGAATAGTCATTACTAGTAGCCATGGAGAGGAAGGAGGAAATATGCGTTAAACAAGCATCTGTACTTCCAGAGCCAGTGTGCCGTTTTATTATGTTATCTTAATGACTGATGATTACCTTTTTAGTGTAGAACTTGTTCAGCTGCGTCTTTCCATTGTACTTTCGCCAGAGACACAAGACTTTAGTTTTAGGACAGTAGGTCATATTAATGAGTTTCTCGTACCACCATCTATCACATATAGCTCCACTGACGCTCCTTAGTATCAGACAGTCGTCACACACCTGATCAATCAGTCAATCAATCAATCAAACAATAGTTCAATCAATCGATCAATCAATCAATCAATCAATCGATCGATCAATAATCAATCACTCAATAATCAATCAATCGAGCAAGCAATCAATCACTTAATAATCAATCAATTAATCAATCGTTCACTAGATCCGTAGGATAGTCAGTCAGTTTATTCTTAAAGGAATCAAATAAACACTAATACAAGTTTTACAATCTGGCGACGATGTCAGAGATAAACACAGAACCTATAGGATGTCTCTATAGGACGTAAGATACTAAACGAAAGCCGGTCCGGTGATCAAAAATGGTCAGGGTAGATCGATTAAATCTAGGGTGAGAAAAGGTAAGTCCTAAGTCTTACCTCCATGAAGAGCATGTCGCCAGTGTTGTCGGCACCCCAGTGCACGGTGAACGACTGCTTCTGCATCAGGCGACTGCCCAGAGGTTTGAGATCTATGTCGTTACCTTGCTGCATGTACATAGCAATAAATATAATAATAATAATAATAATAAAGGTTTAACGTCCGTCTCCTCATACAAGGATGATGTCAGGGACGTCCCCCCATCACATGTCACCACAAATCGATTCACCCCAAACGATCTGAAAAATATACCGCATTTAATTATGCTACGTGTATTGTAAACAAAGTAAGCATTCTTAAACTATAGATGTTTTCCAAGTTTAAATAAGTAATAGTAAAAAATTACTAATAATTATATTGGTAGTAATAATAATAACAATAATAATAAATTCTTGTAATTAAATCAGTACATTTTTATATTATTTTTTAGCCCAGGGCTTTATGCAGCCCAGGGCAATAAAAATATAATAATAATAATAGTAATAGGTTAATAACAATATAATAACAATAGTAATATCAATACTAATACTACTACTACTAATAATAATAATAATAATAATCAAAATAGCAATAAGTGGATTAATAATAACAATAATAATAATAATTATTATTATTATTATAATAATAATAATAATAATAATAAGTGGCATTTGGCTAATGTGGTCAGTGGCACTTTGGCTAGTGCGGCTTCCCAGAGTGTAGAGGAATCGCCCCGGGCCCTTTACAGCCCAGGGCAATATAAAATAATAATAATAATAATAATAATACAAATAACAATAATAACAATAATAACAATAATAACAATAACAATAGTAATAAACTCACTAGACTGCCGATCTGATCGAGAAGCTGATTGATGTCTTGACTGGACGCTAAACCGATGTGGCATTTACCCAGCAGACGTCTCGCCTTCCTCTTCACCTCGTTCTTGTTCACCCTCATCATGACCATGAAGGCAATCATGTTGTAGAGCATGATGCCCAGCAGTCTGTCTTCATCGTGCTCTAGGCGCTTCCGCTCCCCCTCGTTCAGAGATTTGTATCTGTCAGATACCATCAGATACAATACAATATATACAATCAGATACAAAACAAATACCATGAGATACAATACGAGCAGTCTGTCTTCATCGTGCTCTAGGCGCTTCCGCTCTCCCTCGTTCAGAGACTTATATCTGTTAGATACCATCAGATACAATACAATATATACAATCAGATACAAAACAAATACCATGAGATACAATACGAGCAGTCTGTCTTCATCGTGCTCTAGGCGCTTCCGCTCTCCCTCGTTCAGAGACTTATATCTGTTAGATACCATCAGATACAATACAATAGATGCAATGAGATACAATAGATACAATGCGATACAATAGATAGAATGAGATACAATACAAATACTTTGAGATACAATACAAGCAGCCTGTCCTCGTCGTTCTCCAGGCGCTTCCGCTCTCCCTGGTTCGTTATGGTAAAGCTAATTTTAAAAAGCTAATGTTAATGTCAGTTTCCTCACTCGAAAGCGATGTCACTGACGGGAGAGTCCAGGATTTGAACCCCGCACATCCTGATCCGCGTTCGACTATCTTATCGATTTCGCCACTCGCTCCAGCCAATTATATTTTATTATAATACTTTGGGCAACTGTTTCATTAAATGCCAAACAATTCAAACATCCACAGGAGTTCATACGATTCAACATTAATATATGAGCGGAAGTCCAACCTTTCCATCATCTCTATTGGTCCCTGGTCCATGCCGATGATATCTCTTTCCTGAGCCACGGCGTCCAGAAATACGTCCTCCCAAAACTGGATCTGATCCCATAGGCCGGATCGTTCCTTGGCTGGAAACACATCAAAGTAATTAATTAATTAATTAATTTATTTATTACTACGTGTTATAGGAGAGCCAGAAAGCTAGGCTTAAAGTCTGCTTTCATAAGAGTCTACTGGATAGGAAGATGACCCATATGTCTTCTGTTCATGAAGGAATAGGTTCCAGCTGTTTTAAATTTTGACTATTTAAAATTCAATATTTACACACATTTAGATATTTGAAAACAGCTGACTAGTCTAAAGATATGAAAACTGCAACCGTCAATACTTTTTATTAGACACAAGTGAACCTGATTTTTACTGGACATTGTCCAGTAAAAATATTATTTATTTGGTGTCACGATTTGAACTGGCCAGCAATATCTCTAGTACTCGTAGAATAGTAGAAAGATCGCAGCTGATGAAGACACGAGACATCTACCTAAGGTTTAACCACAATAGTTTAGGATGCGCTTACCATCAAGATCAGAATCTCACAGCAGTGAGATGCTTATCGCCAGTTATTTTGATTTATCAAGATAACTGGCGATAAACTAGCCGGGTCACTAATATCTTATAATGTCTATTCTGTTGCATATTGCTTGTTTTATTGTAAATTTTGTAAATTATAGAGATGTTTTTGTATGATATACTCAATTAATATTACATATTAAACATTATTAACAATATACTACGTTTTTGAATAATTTTATAAATTCGCAATTGCAGTCTTTGGACGGTAATAGGTACTCATCGGAATAAATGATAATTCAATTCTACCTTTGGGCATATACTTTGTCTCAACGACATTTATAATCAACACAACACGACGGCGTCTAAAGAAATTTCGACTATAATCTTCAGAATTGAAACTTCTGAAACTATAACCCTACCAATGATAGATTCAAATAAGTAGACACGTTTCCCATCCTGGGCAGGGTAATTCAGATTCAGCATTCGACCCTCGCGGTATCGATACCCGGCGCTCAGCGTGCTCTTCACACTCAGAAAACTGCCCGTGCTTCTCTTGCGCCGCGCCGTGTTCGTCTGAAACATGTTATGTTGCAATATATGTATAGTTTTCCGCGTGTTATGTCCAGGTCGTTTGAAAAATTTGACCAACCGGTGACTGCACGTGTCGTAGAAGGCGACTCTAGCACTAAGATCCTTCCCCACGCAACAGCAGGTATTATCTAGTTACTGTAACATCCAATTGGAAAACTTCCCCACGCAACAGCAGGTATTATCTAGTTACTGTAACATCCAATTGGAAAACTTCCCCACTCAACAGCAGGTATTATCTAGTTTTTGTAACATCCAAAAACTAAGATCTAAGATCCATACCAACGTCAGAAAGGGCATTCGGTTGGTGAGCGCCTAGGCTCCAGTAATTGCCACAAAACTTAAACGAATGGATAAATCGTCTATTCGTATCCTGACCCTGGTTAAACTGGGATTTATGGGAAGATGAAGATGATGATGCAATATATGTATAGTTCTTGTTTCTGTCTATGTACATATGTACATTTGCAAGTATGTGCATGTTTATGTGCATTGATGTGCAAATTGAGTCTATTCTTTGAATTGATATAATTTTGATTTGCTTTGTTCATTTTTAGTTTGCATATTCTTTTTTTAGTTTGTATTTTTATGCATGCATGATGGGTGATCAACTAGAGAGGTTTTTTACGGCCTAGTTCGTGTGAATATTTGAGTGTATTTTTGAAAGAAGACATAATTCTCTCTCTCTCTCTCTCTCTCTCTCTCTCTCTCTCTCTTGTAAGTATCCCTATTAAATTATTGACATTATTGAACTAATGTACTAAACAAAACACTCAAGAAAAATAAACCCATCTTACCATGAGACTAGAATCCGACACATCAGAATCTATGGACCCGATCTTGTTCATATTCTTCTTTCTATTCGCCTCCAGTAGTTCTTTATTCTTCACTAGTTCTCTCAACATGTCTCCACTCTCACTGGCGTATCCCGAGCTGTCACGGGTACCGTCGCTCATGATGCCAGGGGACGCACCCTGAAGGCTCCCCGGCACCCCGGGTGCCCCTGCTGCCCCCTTCGTTGCTCCCTTCAGTCGAATACTTTCCTCCGATATATTGTTATCGACATCCCGCTTAGGACCCCCAGACGCCGCCATTAGTCTATCGGCGGAGTTTTTTCTTAGGTTACCATCGCCGGGTTTACCTCCGATGGAATTTGAACGGCTTCCATAACCATCGTATTCGTCACCGTTGTACGAATTTGATCCTGGATTTGAAAAATATACGTAAATATAATATAAAATGTACTGCACTCTATTTAATAAAAATACATGTTTAAAAAATACAGGATTGAAAAGAGGACTAGATTTGAAGGCTGCATCTATCAATCAATAAGAATTTAGCGTCCGGTTCCTCGCCATAAGGCAATGTCAGGGACCTACTGAACATCATCATCACCAGCATTCTCTCTTGGATCCCAGTTTAACCAGCATCGGGATTTGAACCTTATACCCACTGATCCGCTGTCGAATATCAAGCTAACAAACCACCGGCTCAGCCCTATGCAGTAACGGGTAAACAAATCTTACTTATAATAAACATAATAATCAGAAGCTTTAATAAACTTCTATTCTGACTCTCAATGAATATTTTAAACTAATATCCCTAAATTTTATATAGCAGTCTATTCAGAAAATAGAATTTTAAAATTTCTTTCAACAGACCAAAAGCGGAAGTCATGTTGTCTTCTTGCAGACTGCGACTTTCAGCTTTGGAGTCCAGGGCCGCAGAAGATAGGCTTTCATTGCTGCCAAAAGGAGAACTAGCCTACACACATACATCATCATCATCATCATCTTCTTTTTCCCTTAAATCACAGTTTACTTAGGATCGGGATAAGCATAGACTAGATCCATTCGTTTAAGTTTTTGTAGCAATTTCTGGAGCCTAGGCGCTCACCAACCGAATGCCCTTCTGACGTTGGTTTGGAAAGAGTTTTTCCGTCGCCTTCAACGACACGTGCATATTTACACTGTTGTTCTATTCTTCAAACAATCCGGACACAACACAGCCTACACACATACAATTATAGAAAATATATTAAATGTCAATTTCACTATTTGCCGTTAGGCTGAATTAAAGGTAAATCTTAGCCGATATCACACCGATGTAGATTCGTGTTATGACGAGAATCATCTGAGGATGTTGCTAAAAACATTATAGAACAGCACTGCAGGAAAACATACCCTATTGTAAAAGGTTTTTATGACATATATAAGTGGCTTTCAAGATACTGTTTAGCAAAATTTGTTGACCTTGTTGGTTTAATCATTGACGACAGAAGCACTCCAATTGTTGTTGTTGTTTTGATACTGTTGAATTGGGAGTTGGATACAGATGTGACAAGGGAGGCGATGAGACAGTATTTATCCATAAAACTTAAGTTAAACAAAAAATAATGTGTAAATAAATAGCACTAAGCAAAATAATTGTGAGAATTATTGACCTAGTTTTAGTTTAGTCCATCACCTATGAGAAGCAGCAGACAAATGGCTGGAGCCAGTGGCGATGACGGTAAGATATTTGACCGCGGATCAGTATGTGCGGGGTTCAAATCCTGGGCTCGACCGTCAATGACATCACTTTCGAGTGAGGACACTAACGTTAACACTAGCTTTCATCATCATCATCATCATCATCTTCCCTTGAATCCCAGTTTAACCAGGGTCGGGATACAAACAGACGGCCTCAAATCCTCTCTGTCCTGCACCACACCACCAGCCAATCCACTATTTGAGACTTTCCATTCATTTTTACGTTAACACTAGCTTTTAAATGTAGAAATAGACTAACCAAAGACTGGTTGCTCGTCTCGCTCCTGGCACTGTCTTCTTTCTCCCAGTAGTGAGTGTGGATGATCTCAAGGATCATCATGGCCGAGGCCATCCCCCCCGAGCCCTGGGACTGGTAGGTGTGCTCCAGGCCGCCTATCAGAGCCTTGATCATCTGCAGCATACCCTTGAACACACTCTTCGATACGGCCTGCAAAAACAATCAGACAGAAAATAACCCGCTGAACTGAATATTCTAAAATAATAAAACTGATTTAGTTTTCATTAAACATTTCATGGGAAGACGCTGTGAAGATTGCTGATAATAGGAACGAATGGAGGAATGTTGCCGCCCTATGTTCTGTAAGAACGCAAGGAACTGATGATGATGATGAGTTTTCATGAAGATTTCTGATTGAATGTAATTCATTGTGATGCTAATCATTGAAACAAAACAAAAGTATATGAAAATAAAAGTAAAACAGATCTGAGTAACAGTGTTACCACGTCATCAAGGTGAAGACTTTCATCAGAAAGTTTTTTCTCCAGTGACGTGTTAAGTCTGCTGACGACAAAGTTTCTGTAGTTCTCGTCTTCCATCAGCTTCTTCACTCGGTTCAGCTTCAACCACCCAATACCTCGACCTTCGAGCACCGAGGTCGTCACGTCCTTCAGAAACTGCTGATTCTCGCTATAAATAGAAAAAGAACGGCTCATTCTACTGTAAATAGAACAAGAACGGCTGGTTCTCACTGTAAATAGAACAAGAACGGCAGATTCTCACTGTAAATAAAACAAGAAAGGCTGATTCTCACTGTAAATAAAACAAGAAAGGCAGATTCTCACTGTAAATAAAACAAGAACTGCTGATTCTCACTGTAAATAAAACAAGAACTGCTGATTCTCACTGTAAATAAAACAAGAACTACTGATTCTGCTTTAATTAAAACAAGAACTGCTGGTTCTGCTTTAATTAAAACAAGAACAGCTGATTCTGCTTTAATTAAAACACGAACGGCTGATTCTGGCTATAAATAAAAAATATTCTTGAAAGATTGATTCTCACTGTACCAGTAAGCAAGAACATCACAATGGAAAGCAAGAACAGGTTATTCTCACTGTAATAAACTCTTATTACACGTCTCATGATAACATTTTAGCTATCATATTCAGTCCGAAAGGTGAATATCACGGTACATAAAATACTGCATGCATATCGCTATTTTCTATAACTAATATTTCTCAAGGTCTTTACATAACCCGGGTAGAGGAAACCGACATTAAACTTAATTATTTAAATCATCTGCTGCTAAAATTTTCAAGTGTTTACTAATAGCATTAAGTATGGCAAAGAGAACCTTCGGACGCTAGATCTCTGATCACTGCCTGAGGACAGCTGCCTCGTCAGGTCCTTGGACCTCCTCGAGTGACCTCCAGTCAGGCTCGAGGTTGTGCTGGACGAGTGACGAACCAACCCTGACTTCTCCACCAGCGCCTTCCTGTTGCCTGATGTTACATTACATGACGTTAAGTTCTTGCTCTTGCAATTTAAGTTTAAACGTATCTTTTTATCTTCATCTCTTTATTTGTGTTTAATATTTCTATTTATGTATTTATTGGTAATTTTAGCTTAATTTCAATATTTTATTTGAATTTAAATAATGTTTAATATAGTTATTTAATTAATACATTATATTATTTGTTTAATTATTTTCTTAATTTAATTTTTATTTAGTTTTTTTTTCTAATTTAAAGTGAATCTTTAAATTAAATTACAATCTAAATAAAATGTGCATTACACTAAACATTATGACACCAATCCCACTTGTGTTATCCTAAATTGAAAATCAAAGGTACATGATTCCTGCTTTAGTCAACTTTCATATTCCACAAGAGAGCTGTGTTGCCTAGCAAGATGTTCCATCACAAGGCAAACAATTATGAATTCTAATGCAGCCTTTAGCTAGATTTTAAATATCTTCTGATAAGGTTTCTATTGCCTTCTTCAGTTACAGCTTAGTCGCCTTTAACGACACTCACATCCTATGATTGATCAATTCCGCAGAGGTACGGATCCAACAAGAGTTTTTATAAATATATACGAGAAATTGCATAGATACTGTTAATAGCCTGTTAAAAATCAGACCAAACCAAAGAACTCTGACGACAAATGTCATCCAGAATGAGATGCTCTATATAGTAAACACCTGAGTAAGTCAAAATCTTATCAACAGTAGAAAATGCCTCATCCTGTTAACACTATTAGTCACAACCGATGTGGCACAAATTGTAGATTTCAATCGTAAATATACAAGTTAAGCGACTCAATGACAGGTCTATATCGCCCACAATATGTAACGCTAGCTACTTAATCCAAATGAATCTGCATACGCAGATTCTTAAATAGAAGTAAAAATTTCTAAAATATTAAAAGAACTAAAATATTTACCGGTAAAAATCTATCCTGTTTAACGCGACACAACTAAAGTAACAAAATGCTAAATATTTATGCGTGAAATTTACACATGAAATAGTTGACAATATAATACTAATAATTATCTAAATTATCTAAAAATCCTACCGAGAGGTGCAAATGGTTTGACTGATTTCACAGAAGTTCCTGTGCTCCTAGAGCTACCTGCAAATGTTGGTATAATAGCATTACTATAAGTGTTTATTTTAATTATAGCATTATTATCTTAATTTGTAAATTAATATCTCTCTCTTAGTGCACTACCTACTGGCAGGTCCATGGTATATAAAGCCTCCACTCTTCTACGCCTTCCACTTTTCTCTTCATGTCCACATATAAGTGGGTCTTTAAATAATGTAACATAAATAATCTCGGCCTGCCTCTACATTTTTTTCCTTCCATTCTGCCTACTATGACCTCTATATAAGGTACGTCACAAATGACATAACTAATAAAAAATAATCGAATATATTAGTTTTGCATACCAGTTTCACTGAATGCATCTGCCCCCACAGCCACGCTATCGTCCAAAGTCTGCTTAGTCTTTAGACCTAAACAAAAGCCATAGTCGTGTTATAATCTTTAACAATTACTGAGGTCTAGGACATCACACGTCACAATTGAATCAGAGCTGAGCCAGAGGCCCTGCACCAAATTAATGTCACACAAACTTCTCTAAAGTAAAGAGCAGCGATTACCTACGTAATTTAGTAGAGTTAAAAGTACACAATAATTACCTAAACTTTATCCACAAATACAGAATTAGGGCAGAGATAATGTCAGAGATAATGGCTTGGTTGTTAGTAAATTATAAATCTTATTTTCTGATGGAAAATGTGATTCCCAAGCAGAGGAAGGGATAGTTGGACCACCTAGTCATAGGCAAAAAACCCCAAGATTAATGATATATCAAAAAAGAAATGTTAGATTATAATTATTTAGAGATCCACTCGTATGTGGGCATGAATTGAAAAACAGAAGTTTGAGATGAGTGGATGCGTTATATATCATGAACCTGCCAGTAGGCAGTGCACTAAGAGAGAGATTTTTTGATTAAATAGGCCAAATTTCTAAGCTCAAACTTTCTACCAATATTCGACTCAAACAGATCTTACCTCTTATCCAATACACCACCGAGAGTTTACAAATAACTTATCGGAACAGGCAATATCATGTGTCGACATACAGAGATGCTCGATTTAACTGCAAAACGTTTAATTTATGCTGCAGTAAAATTCAGGTTTAAGATAAATTTCGAGCACAATTAAAAGCTTCATCAATCACCTATTATTTGTTTTGGCTTATTTGTGATGCGGAAGCACACGTTATAATTTTATTAAAAGAGCTAATTAAAATCTAAAATTTAACATTAATGTTAAAATGTAATATAAAACAAACAGCTTTGTCTATCTTCATAATAGCCGACGTCTACAGATCTGCAGACCGACACATAAGATTTCCTAAATAAATTTTAAAAGCGGATGGTATAAAACATTTTAATTTAACTACTATTATTAAACAATTCGAATATTGAAAAACTTCACAAACTGATATCCGATGAAAATCAAAATCACAGCACAAAAAAATATAAAGAATCTACCAGATTACATACACAATCATATTCTACGAGAGAAGTTTAAAATCAGTCAATTAGGTAGGATGCACCATCGGCCATCTACAAAACGATCTAAAGAGTAAATCTCTATGAGAAGATGCAAAAACCTGAAGTTTACAGGTTGACCTAATGACGATTAGATCCCGTTACTTGAACCCATCGCACGGAGCAAGTTGATAATAAAAAGGGATCTCTTTATAACATTCTGCAGTATAATTAGTCTAACTAATCTAACTTTAAGAACATGCAAAAAAATTAAATCCTATTAAGTAAAGCACACTAATCCATCACCATCTAGGAAATTTTACAAGGTCAAATGATGGCGATCTCAAACAGATTATAGTATGAGGCTAACAACAGTTCCTCATATACAATAAATCAGAGTTCTCACCTTTCAGAACTAATATTTATTCATTTATCAAACGCATTCCACAAGAGCTACATGACAAATGTTCTACAATAGAAGAAAAAGCGTATGAACGGAAATAAAGGCCTTGGTGAGGCACTTCCATATTCCGAGATAAATCGTAGGAACCAAATTATATACGCATTAAAAACATATATCAGATAAATGAAGTAATTTACGCTTATTCCATTGAGTCCCATAAAACAGTTGAGAGACAAATAAAGTTTAAAAATTACTGTGAATTATGTGTGAAGTTTACAATCAAAAGGTCCTTGAATATCACTACCAAAAATCACTTGAATTTAATTAGATGATTTAGAGTAATATAAAAATAACAGAATAACGCACTTAGCTAAAACTTGAACGAGAACAATAATAGGTTAAAATATAATGTCAAAGCGCGTAGCAATTTCTCATAAATTTGCTAAGATCAGTTTCGTTAAGCCTTTTCTTAAACGAATCTACAGAGGGAGCATTTGCTGTGCTAGACGGTAGTTGGTTCCATATGCGTATACATCTATTTTTAAAGTGGTAACGCTCAGCGCGATACATCTAAAGGGTTTAGCATAAAGAGTGGCGCCATAGTTTCTTGTGATTCCACTTTTAAAAGTAAAAAAATCCTGAATAGGTAAATGAATCAACTGGTTCATTATTTTATAATAGGAGATTAGGTCTGATTTAATTCGACGAAGTTCAAGTGGTTCGGCATCAAGTAATTTTAATCTACGTGGGTAAGGATGTTCTTTTAGTCCAAAAAGTCGTTTAGTAAATCTTTTTTGCACTGATTCGATTAGGTCAATACCTTGCTTTCGATAAGATGACCAAAGATTTGAACAGTACTCTAATATTGGGCGGACAAATACAGTGAAAGCTTTAAACAACAAGGTTTTATCTTTTGACTTTAAGGAATTTAGTATAATTGCCGCCTTTCTACGTGCCTTATTACACAGGGACTGGATATGTGAGGAAAAGGAAAAATCCTGTGAAAATAGGATTCCTAAGTCAGTAACCTCATCTACTCTTAACAAGGAGACTGACCCTAGTTTGTAGTTATACTCTATTGGAGGACCTCTACTATTACTGAAAGATATAACTTGGCATTTCTTGCAAGCAAGCTCCAATTGCCATTCTTTAGCCCAATGAAGGATATTATTTATATTTTGTTGAAGGGAATCACAGTCAGTAGGTGATTGTATACATGAAAAGAGTTTTTGCATCATCTGCAAACAGATGAAGGGTGTTAATATCGGGACAACTATCACACATGCCATTTATATAAATCAGAAACCGTATAGGTCCAAGAATGCTACCTTGAGGTACACCACTGCTTACAGGTGCCCAGTTGGAGTAGTGCTTGTTTAATTTTACTTTTTGAAATCTGTTAACTAAGAAAGATTTAAGCCAACTAAGAAGATTTCCTCCGATACCATATTTTTGCAGTTTAAAAAGCAATTTTGAGTGAACTATACTGTCGAATGCTTTAGAAAAGTCAAGATAAATTGAATCCACCTGAGGCGTTTTTCCTATAAATTCTGACATATTGTGAAAATATTTAAGTAATTGGCTGTTTGTGGATTTTCTAGGTTAGAAACCGAATTGTCTTTGATACATTAAGTGGTTTGATAATAGGTAAGAGAGAATCTGATTTTTGATAATTCTTTCCATAATTTTACAAACAATGGAGGTTAATTATATGGGGCGATAGTTTTTTGGATCAGATTTATGGCCCTTTTTAAAAATGGGGACAATAATGGAATTTTTCCATGCTGAGGGAATTTCAGTAAAATCCATTGACTGCTTAAATAAATAAGAAAGAGGTCTAGATAAAACTGCTATGAGTATTTTGAGCGGAGCTGATGGGAGACAGTCGAAACCTGGAGAGCTATTAGGTTTTGATTTTTTTATGCTTTCAAATACAGTCAACTCTGAGAAATGTATGTCATTTAGGGAAACATAATTTCCAGTAATTCTGGAAACTTCAAAATGGGGTATAGTTTTATTATTTTGTGTAAACACCGAACAGAAGTGGTTATTCAATATGGAGGCTTTTTCGCCATCTGAATATGCTAATAGGCCATTAGAATTTGGTACTGATAGAGCTGGAATGTTTTCCTTTACAGAGGTTTTGTTTTTGACGTACAGATAGAAATTCTTAAGGGATTTACTTTCAATTAATTTGTTTTCAATATTCACTTCATTCATAAATATTGCCTTTTTTAGTTCCCTTGAGCAACTTTTGAAGTAATTTTTATTTGTGCGCAGAGATTTGAAGGATCGTCAAGCCTTTAATTTTTTACTCATAAGTCCTTTTATATGTTTTGATGGAAAAAACCGTCCAAATGCATATTTTTTACGGCGAGCTTTTGACAATGGTCGTCTAGAGTATCTTTGTTTGTTAATTTTTTTAATTTTTTTTAAAGGAATAAACAATTGGAAAAACCTATCTAAAGTGTTGCAAAAAGAAAACCAACATTCATCGAAGGAGGAGCATTCGTAGAAAATGGATCTCCAGTCAAATGAAGATATAGAAATCTTCAGATCGGCCCAGTTTGCTTTTTGGTTTGCTAATAGTGCATTTGGAACTATGGGCGGGATTTAGCGCAAATGGTTTATCTGCGCGTAATAAACGAAGTTAAGCAGCGGCGAGCTTTGGTTAACACTTGGATGGGCGACCACCTTGAAAGACCGAGTACTGTAACACATGAGGTTGTCATGTGTGTAACCGTACGAACACAAGGAAACCTGGATCTTTATTGCACGGACCACTTGGGATAAATATAAAGCCGTTGGTGCATTAAAAGAGGTATAGATGTATAATTACAAAACAATATTTCCCTGGCTGAAGAACAGCTGAGAAATAATCAAAGACATAATGATCAGACAGTTCAAATGAGGATCAGTGAAAGGGGAAAGAGTAGATAAGAGCTATTTATGGATAACAATTACTCAGCTACGAAGGACACAAAATTGTAACCGCTTGAGTCAAAACGCTTTGCCACCTGAGTCTAAAATGTTACCGCTTAAGTAAAACTTATTACCCCTGTGTCAAAAATGTTACCACTTGGGTAAACTTGTTACCCCTGAGTCAAAAATGTTACTCCTGAGTCAAAAATGTTACCACTTGGGTACACTATCTCAATAGTTTTTACGACTCTACACAGACATAAAACTAGCATGCAGAGACTACGCTAGAAGATGCGCCGTGCAATACCTGCCGCATCATGCCTGCCGTCCATGACTACATTATTTATCTCATCCAGGCGAAACCTTAATGAGTCGCCTATAGGAACAACAACAGTTGGTTTAGCTCTAATTAATTCATTAAAATTAATATATTTGTAAATTTATTTTCTGCTTTATGTTTAATTTATTTATTTTAATTATATAAATTATATAAATAAAGGTAATTTATTTGATTTATAAATTTGTTTGCTTACAATCATACATGTAAAATCAATAAATCAATAGCAATGAGGCATATCTTTTTATCAACCGGTAAATGGGATCTTTCGACAAATGGCTCATAACAATTAAAATCTCATATTCGTTAATTACGAAGATACAAAACACGAAAATCTTATACAGCCAGACAAAACTCGCTTATTAATATAGACAAATCCGGTTTAAAAAACCGGTCCATGTTGATATCCAAACATTGTCTAATTTTATATTCCAGTTTAAAGATAATCAATTTAATTACATGGCAGTTGATATCCATGGGCTATCGATTTCAACGTTAGTTTAATTCCATAATCCCTCTTCAAATAGGCATTGTGCTTAGCATATATCTTAGTGCACTGCCTACTGGCAGGTCCATGGCATATAACGTCTCCACTCATCTCTGTCTTCCGTTTTCCTTTTCATGTCCACATACGAGTGTTTCTCTAAATCATCTAACATTCCTAATGTCGGTCTACCTCTTCTCTTTTCTTCCAATCTACCTTCAATGACCTCCTATAGTAAACATCTCTCCTTAGAATGATTAAGTAAAATTTATACGCAAGTAGATGATCTGAATTTTATCAAGATTCAGAATTCTGTCCTTCATGACACAAGCTATTGTCATTGACTGCAGCGAATAATTAGAACGAAGCAAAGGAAGTTCTCGAGCCAAAATAGTAAATAACCAAAAATTTAACGTCCTATTTTTCAGCCCTAAGCAAGTCAAGCACGTTCAAGTCAATTGAGCAACTAGGTCAGTTCAAAAAAGCTTAAAAAATCTTTTCATGCATAGCGCGAAAGGAAAGAAGTATAAAAAATATAGTCAATCCAATAAATAACAGTATTCTCAATTTAGCAAGAGCAGCCATTAGCTAATAGGTCTAGCTAAAGCATCTTCCAAATCCAAGTGTAATCAAAAGGCGAGAAAATATTTCATAAGAACAAGCAGGCGGACTTAATTAATTACAGCTTCTTAATTATATTAATTAATTATAATTAATTAAATCTACTTAATTAAACAGAACGCTCCATCACCAAGATCATAAATTAATTAGCGGAGAAGATGGATAAGCTTTACAAGCTTGTGCATATAAGTAGCATCTTGGATAAAATTATAACTAAATAAATACCTCCATTTTGCTCAATTTCTGAGTTAAAGATTACCAAAACAAAAACAATGTTACTAAAGCTTACTATATTGTCATCACCCTTTAATTACATGAACAATAGAGTAATTTGCGCCACAAAATTTAAGGTTAATGAACAAATAAGGCACAAAAATATTGTCAATTAACTTTACATCGCGTTTTAACTCTAACTGTGAGACTAACTGTCCTGCACAATCAAGTTTAAATTTGTTTATCAATCAATCAATCAATAAGTATATTTATAAAGCGCTGCAATATGCAAAATCTCATAGAAGCGTAATACTGACAATGAAAGTCCAATACTTCGTGTTAAGACATAGTAGGTTTTAACAAATTCTAAGTGTAGGTAGCTGGAGCGTGTCGATTCGTTTTGAATGAAAATGGTTAGCTTCAACCTTGACCTCTAACTATCTACCTTTATTGCGCTAACCAATTTGCTAAAATCCTCATTTCACTCATACTTAAATATATCAAGAACTTTTTAAAAATTAAACCATTCACTCACTCAAATTTTAATATCCAAAATTAAATGAAAATAATAAAGCACAGTATTTTAAAATAATCCAATATTTTCTTGCAAAAATAATCAGTAAATAGGCCCTACTTGTTCGTAAATGGCAGCCACACATTTGAATACTAGGATACAGCAACAAGTATTAATTTGCAAAGGAAAGAGATGAACAACTGAATTTAAAAGCAGAATAAAGCAATCTGACGGCAATTAATCGAAATAATTTTTAAACCAACAATAAAAGAAATTAAAATCAACAAAAACTTAAATTAATCAATGGAGTATACATTAAAGTAGGTTTTAAAATCTATCTGGAAGCAAAAATAAATAAAAACAAATTAAATATAGTTTACAAAACACTCAGCACTCAGAAAAACGACCATCCAAGATATTCAATAATATTTTCTTCAAAAATCAACTAGTTAGCCGAGAGAGATGAAGAAAACACAACCGCTCAGGAAAATGATTCAATGGAATTTTAATGGATCAACTATAGCCATCACATTTAAAATGGTGCACATCAAATACTACAGAAACAGATGTAAAAATACGAGCACATACCGAACAGCTCTGATATCGTATTGCTCGCAGATTGTGCATAATTGTTCAGCTCTCCCGTCCATGACTCCAGAACTGATCCCCTGTCCTCATCCTTGCCTCCAGAGCTTCCCTGGGACGTCAGGAAACTAAAGGGACTCTTCGACATCGGAGACTTGGAAGGTTTGGACTGAACGCTGGAAGCAGAGGTCAGCGACTGGTGGGTCAAGGATGGTACATCGGTGGCCGGGGTGGGTTCGGAAAACTTCTTCATATCTTGAGATTCTTTCGGATCTTTTTGATCTTTCGGTGCTTTCTGATCATTCGGATCTTTCTGATCTTTCTGATCCTGAGTGGAAGCGACGGGTGAGTTAATGGCAGCTTGTCGTACGAGAGGTGATGTGGATAATTTATCTATAGAAGTTGTGTTGGACTTGTCCTGCGATAATATCTGTGTCAACCAATCAATCACTGGTTTAATGAGCAATCGATGGGAATTTAACATCGATTAAATCAATTAAAACGATATCAGAACCAACACATTGGCATGTGTTGCTTTGTTGTATTCAATATTAGATTTATCGCGTCTAAATATTTACACAAATACATAAATATCATAAATAGTATAGCAAGTACAGTGATAGTAATGATATAAATAACCTCAATAGTACAATAAATACAGAAATAATATAAATAGTAATTGTAGTAATAACAATTATAACAATAATTAGAGTGCTACAGTCATCAATGACAACATCGAGCACTATTGAGACAAAATCAAACCGGCGAGCAAAAAGAAGGTCCAAAAATGGTGCAAATTCCAAAATCCAGAAACAACAGGCTGCATCACTTTAATCAAGTGAGACATACAAGTTTGTCCAGGGATGGTGATGGACTTATAGATTAACGAAGCTGTTTTGTTAATGATACGCTCTTTAATCTTTGGCCAGTGCAAAGACTTTAAAATGGGCGTAACATGTGAGTACTTGGAACTACAAAAAATTGCTCGCGCAAGAGAATTCTGAACAAACTGCAATCGATTTATCTCCCAGCCAGGGAGATTTAAAAACAGGGAATTGCCGTAGTCCAATTTCGATTGCACAAGAGCAGCACCGATTGTAGCAGCTGTTTCACGTGACAAATATGGACGTATTCGACGAAGATCTCGGATATGAAAGAAACATGCTTGTGAAGTTTTAGTTATGTGTTCGTGGAAGGTTAGGAGTTTATTTATTTTTTATTTATTTATTTATTTATCACATCAGAAATTTAAAACAGGTAAAGCAGATATAAAAGCTAAATATTGAAACGTTTGTGTGAACGGAGGATACAGGCTATAGAAGCGCTTACATATTCCGGATTTAGTTCATTAAAAGTAGAAAATTAAAGTAAAAGGATTAATTAATAGGATTAAAATATACTACAATTGTGAAGGTAATCATAAACATAGAGCTAAAATAAATACGCTAAAATCAGTATACAAGCAATATAAATATACAAAAGCAACAAGCAAATGGAAATAAAAACAATTAAAAGCAATACTTCATAGATTTATGTAGGCCTATATCAGATTGACATATGTCCTTTTTAAAGGACGGAAGAGAGCTTGCATTAATGATAATATGAGGAAGGTTATTCCATTTACTAACACATCTATTTTTAAAATGATAACGTTCTGCATTATATCTAAAGGTATTTATGTATATTGCAGCACCATGGTTTCTGGTTTTACCAGATTTAAAAGTAAAAAATTCACTGCGCGGCAAATCAATGAAATTATTAATTATTTTATAATATGTATATAGGTCAGACTTTAGTCTTCGCAGTTCAAGTGACTCAGCATTAAGTATCTCAAGTCTATCAGAATAGCAGAGGTCACTCAATCCAAAAAGACGTTTGGTAAATTTCTTCTGAATTGATTCAATAAGATCAATATCAGATTTACGAAAAGGAGACCATACATTGGAACAATATTCAATTATAGGGCGAACAAAGACAGTAAATGCTTTAAATAGTAATGTTTTATCTTTTGATTTAAAGCAATTCAAAATAATAGAAGATTATTCCGGGCTTTGTTACACATAATTTTGATGTGAGTGGAGGAAAAAAGGTCTTGCGTAGAAATCACCCCCAAGTCAGTGATTTCATAGACCCTGGTCAAGTTGATAGAATTGAGCTTGTAATTAAATTCTATACACGTATCCTTACTAAGGCAAAATGACAATACTTGGCACTTGTTCACAGCTAGGTTCAACTGCCATCTCGTTGACCATGCATGAATGGAGTTAAGAGATTTTTGGAGAGCAACACAATCAGAATGCGACTTAATATCAACAAAGAATTTAGCATCATCGGCAAAAAGGAACAAGGTATCGAGTTCAGGACAGCAGAGGTGCAAATCATTGATGTACACCAGGAAAAGTATTGGACCCAAAACACTACCTTGGGGTACCCCACTGAGCACAGGAGACCAGTTAAAGTAGGAATTGTTTATTTTAACTGCTTGAAATCTGTCATTTAAAAAAGAGGAAAACCAAGATAGAAGTTTGCCGTTTATGCCATATGTATGCAATTTCAATAAAAGCTTAGAATGTACAATACTGTCTAAAGCTTTTGAGTAATCAAGGTAAACAGAATCAACTTGATGGCCGTATCTTAATTTTGTAGCCAAAGAGTTAAAATATCGTAATAATTGGGAGTCAGTAGATCTTTTGGGTAAGAAGCCGTATTGCTTCGAGTAAAGTAACTTATTTGTAGTAAGATAAGCAAGAAATTGGTCTTTAATGATCCTTTCCAAAAGCTTAAAGATGATAGAGGTAAGTGATATAGGCCGGTAATTGTTAGGGTCATTTTTATTTCCTTTTTAAAAATAGGTATAACAATGGAGCGTTTCCAAGCCAAAGGAATTTCACGATAATTTAAGGATAAATTGAATAGCATGGAAAGAGGTTTAGAAATGACGTGCTTAAGCTTTTTTAGGGGAGAAGGAGGTAGACCGTCAGCACCAGGGGAGCCAGTATTATTTAATTTACTAATGCTATTAAGTATAGAGAATTCAGAAATGATAATATGGTCAAGGGATAAATCTTCTTTAGGGGTACTCGGGAATTGGAATGTTGGCATGACGTCATTGTCTT
Source organism: Enchytraeus crypticus (assembly GCA_905160935.1). Lineage (NCBI taxonomy): Eukaryota > Metazoa > Annelida > Clitellata > Enchytraeida > Enchytraeidae > Enchytraeus > Enchytraeus crypticus. Next base: position 930,962 of record CAJHZI010000471.1, on the reverse strand, counting down.
TAGTAAAAACCGAGCAAAAGTAATTATTTAATATACAAGATTTATCGCTATCACTAAACGCAGCAGGGCAATTAGAGTTAGGTATAGTTAACAGAGGAATAGAGCAAGAGTTAGATGTTTTACGTTTGACATACTTGTAGAGTGTCTTAAGAGATTTACTTGCAATTATTTTATTTTCATAGAGCATTTCATATCAAGGATAACACCGAGATTTCTCACAGAAGAAACAGGTGATATTGTAATATCACAAGATAAAGAAAGAGTTTTCCCATTCAGCTTCAGAAGCTGTTGAGGTGTCCCAACCAATAAGAATTCAGTCTTAGATGGATTAAGTGCCAAAAAATTAGCAGACATCCAAGAGGATATAGACTGAAAACTTTGTTGCAGGAGGGTTTCAGCATCAGAATAGGAGTTAGGGGTGAAACAAGTGTACATTTGAGTGTCATCAGCATATAGTTCATGATCAATAGAATGAGAAGAGATAAGTGAGCTTAAGGGTGTTGTATAGAGGTGAAATAAAATATTATTAAAATATTATAAGTATTATTAAATAGGTGAAATACATAATCAATGGTTACGAGTAACATTATTATTATTGCTCTAACCATTATTATTAATGCCATTATTAATATTACTATAATTATCAATATCACTATCAGTCCATCACAATCATCAGAATTATCATCTTTTTATTACTTTAAACTATTTCACTATCCAAACTTTAAACTATTAAACTATTTCACTTATCCTTTGAATTCACATTTTAATCCTCTAAATACAACTCACTTTTTCAATTTGTAGGATGGAGGGGTGGTCAACTAGATAGGTTACTTGCGACCTCTTTGACGACCATGTTTGTGTATGTCACTGTATATTTTGAATGTATCGAAATAAACATAGTTCTCTCTCTCTCTCACTCACTGAACAATCTATCCCACTAAATTGTATAACGATTAATCAGTACACTAACCCTGCTCAGGGCCGCGGGGCTGGGGGGCGGTGGTCGACTGGGGGGAGTCCTGCCTGACTGCGACCCCCCACTCGATGAATTCCTAGATTGAAAAGCCTCCTTGCTCTTCACGCTCTGGGGGGATGAGCCCCCCTCGTCTGAGCCGCTTCCTATGGTGGGGGAGAGACGTTGAGCTGCAGACCTACAACAACAACAACGATTAGTGCTACTGTCGTCAATGCCAACAACGATGACAACGAGCACTATACAGCATGCAATTTATTAAAACTCGATAATATTTTAACTATTCAACAATAATTTCTAATATAACAGTGAAATACGTTAACAATAGTATAAAAAGAGTTAACATTAAATGCACTACATCAACTATATTCCGAAAAACATTGGGTAAGCTAATTTAACATTGTTATCGTTATTTAAATATGACACTGCAGATTTAATTTTTATTGAATCGATTTAATATTTTGTTTCGCTACTCCAATTTGATCACATTATTAAGATATTATGTTAATATTAAATTAAGTTATTATTAAAGAAAAGCCTTGTGGCGCAGTGTAAGAGAGCTCGCCTCTTGAACGAGAGGTCGAGCGTTACGTTGAGAAGTGAGTTTTTCTCTTTCGAGAAGCGAATAAAAAACTAGTCGATTACACTTGATGGTGTCGGGCCACAAGCCGAGCCGACCTACAGGCTCTATTTCATATCTAGATCATCCGGGTCGACCTCTAAAAGGAATATAACGACACGGTAAAAGCACGTTTACAAATTATACTATTAGTAATATTCGTTCACAAATTTATTTATTTACCGGTATAATATAAGAAAATCACATATAATGTATGCAAATCACAATCTAGATATATTTGGTATCAAAAAAATCATTTGTTGGGGCGAACTGCCTGCTGCGTCCATACTAAGTTTTGATCTCAACCTGAAATTTTCAACTACTCTGAAGCACTAAAGCTACGTACCTAATTATTTGCACCAATTACAATATGAATAAATTTTACCTATTGGGGGTCGAACATCCTGATCGACCCTGTGCGTTCTCAGGAGATTTTCGAGGAGTGGTATTTTCGGTGACAGTGTTACCAGTGCCAGGCGTTGTTGTAGCTGATGTCGAAGAGCTGGGAACTTTTAAGTTGGCAACACTGTCCGGGTCGTAGCGAAAATGTTCACCAGGCGACGCAGAATTTAACTTCGACTGCAATCAATATAACAAACAAGCCATGAAGTAATGAATATACTTTAATAATCCATAAACCATTTTTGTTTAAATGGTCTAACACATACGTGCAGCCCATGCTGTATAAAAGCCATTAGATTAGATAATGAAGACGACTCCAGATGCCATCAAGGAAACCGCATAACATACAACCCAAAAGATAATACCCAATAGAAAAGAATATATAATCTCAAATAAAAGATAACACCCAAAAGAAAACAGCTAAAAAGCTGGTAAAGCTAAGGTTAACGTCAGTTTCGTCACTCGAAAGCGATGTCAGCGACAGGCGAGTCCAGGATTTGAAAGCCGCACCTACTTATCCGCGGTCGAGTATCTTACCGACTTCGCCACTAGCTCCAGCCAGTGACGAAGTCGGTAAGACATAAGAATATATCATCTAAAATAAAAGCTAATACCCAAAAGAAAATATATATTTAAAATAAAAGATAATACCCAAAAGAAAAGATTGCATAATTTAAAATAAAAAGTAATGCCCAAAAGTTAAGATTACATAATTGAAAATAAAAGATAACGCCCAAAAGAAAAGATTATATAATTTTAAATAAAAGATATCACACAAGATGTACCAAAGACAAACCATAAGATTAGATGGATGACTTTTTGAACCGGATAATTGTTGTTGCCAGCAAACTCTCTGGCGATCACTCCAGTCCATCGCATTTCAAAATACAATCGCGCTTAATTAATTAACTAATTTATTACGTCCTTGACATCATCCTTGTATGAGGAAACGGACGTTAAACCTTTATTATTATTATTATTATTATTATTATTATTATTATTATTATTATTATTATTAGTCAGTCAGACGGTGGTCCTACCCTGCTACCAGCGCCAGGACTGTCAGGCAGCGACGTGCGGTCCTCCTGGGAACTGTTGTCATCAGTGTCCGGAGCAGAGAGGGCGGAGTCACTGGTGTTGAGCAACAGCTCGTCGTCAGGCACCTGTAGCTGACTGGGAGGCTTGAACACAGCAGCCTCGTCCACTGTCAACACCTGCTCCTCACACCAAGTCTCTACATCAATCAATCAATCAATAGATCAATCAATCGATCGATCAATCGATCGCTCGACCAATCAATAGATCGATCGATCAATCATTCAATCAAGAAATCAATCAATAAATCAACCAATCTATCAATCAATCAATCACAAAATCAATCAAAAAAACCAATCAGTCAATAAATCAATCAATCATCAAACCAATCAATCAATAAATCAACCAATTAATCAACCAATCAATCAATAAATGAATCAACCAATCAATCAAACGATCAACTTCTGTTTTATTGTATCCGGGACACAGAAGAATAGACCAGCAGTAAACTGCGCATGTCGTAAGCGGCGAATGAGCACTTACTGAGGAGGGCAACGGGAAACCACATCAGAAGCCGTATTGGCCAAGCTATGGCTACATTAAAGTGTGTATAACAGACTGCCTTGTGTGAAGGTATTAACTCTTTACTCTAACAGAGTGCTCTTTACAGAGCGCGAAAACAGAACCTGAGTAGGAATATACACCTAGACATTTCACCTGGCAATAGAGGTAAATGATTTAATACGGTAACAACTGTCAAAGCAATTTTAATACACATTACTTTTAATACACTTTGACAGTGCACTATTATACACTTATTATACTGTTAAATAAGCGATTATAAGTATCGATTATTAAAATAGCCACTAGAAGCACTGCTGCTAACTGGCTGGAGTCAGTGGCGATGTCGGTAAGATATTCGACCACGGATCAGTACATGCGGGGTTCAAATCCTGGCTCGCACGTCACTGACATCGCTTTCGAGTGAGGAAACTGACGTTAACATTACCAGCTTCACCAGAAATTAAGTCACGGATAAACAATGAACTATTCGTCACCTGGAGTATCGCCATTGATCTCGCTATTCTGAATGTCCATGACGAAGTCGTTGAGTGAGGAATAAGAAGAACTCGTGCTTTCTGCTCCATCGCTGTCGCTACCACTCTCGTCTAAAAACACAAATTGTAAACAGATTTTATTTTCAGTATTTGGACGAGATATTGAATGAAAATGCTTGCCAATTATTTTAATTACTTATTTTATCGTTTTAACGATGAAGCCGATCAGAGAAATAAATCATGGGCGTAGAAAAGGAAAAAATCTTCAAGAATTAGAACATTTTCAGTATTAGTTTCTGTAAATATTAACTACTGCATAACTTGAATTAGACTGTCTCAATAGCGTAGAGGTCACGTCATGAAGTTTTAAATGACAGATCCGAGGGTGAATTGAAACTTTGTGGGTTCGAATCCCAGCCGCGCTGATCTCAGAGTAAAATTTCGGACATTCACAGGACTGGTTATACGGAAAATGGGGGTCTAAATTCCCTATCGGTTTAAACATGTGGTATTAAAAGTGATAGATATCAACATAGTTGAAGATTTCACTACAATGCGTGTTAACTATTTTTTACTTTTTGGAAAATTACGAACATGACATGGCACGCAAGCCCACAAAATATGAATTCTGTTATTGTATTATGAAGCGAGTTAACTTTGAGATGATTGTAAATAGACTACTTAGTTTAGTAATAAGTAATTAAGTACTTTAGTTCACTAAACTACTTACACAACTGTTGTGCACGGTCTATCTAAAACATGAATGATTCTCTACTACATGGCAGTTCATAGTTCTCAACATCGCTAAAGGAGTTCCAAATATCGCATCCAGGTAAAAATTAAACGTCAATTCCTCTTCAACACTGGTCCTCTTAAACGACACGTACAGTTGATATTATTAATTGAAGAATAAACCAACCGTGAACTGCATGAGTAGTAAAAGGCGACAAAGATTAAGATCCAAACCAACATCAGAAAGGTCATTCGGCTGGTCAGCGACTAGCCTCCAGAAATTGTTTACAAAATTGTCTAATCCCGACCCTAGTAAACTGAGATTCAAGGGAAGATGATGATAATGAGATTATCCACACACCTGTGGGATTTTCCTCAGTGGGCTTCGCCTCAGTAAACGATTCTATGGCCGCACCGAGAGTTGAACCCGACTCCGAGTAGACTCTGAAGTCAATCCTCTGCAGCACCTGACTAAACCACTTGGCCTTGTCGCCTATCAGCAGCGGATCATAGACTCCGGTCTGGACTCTCAGGAACACGGCATTGGTGGGACTCAGGGCCCATTCCACAAAGTATTCCACCGCCTGGAAAAACATTAAACTATCCAAGATACCCATCCATCGTTCATAATGATACCGGCTGGAGCCAGTGGCGATGTCGGTAAGATACTCGACCGCGGATCAGTATGTGCGGGGTTCAAATCCTGGGCTCGCCCATCACTGAAATCGCTTTCGAGTGAGGAAACTGACGTTAACATTTGCTTTACCAGCTTTTAATACATGATGAAATATTACCTGGTACGTTTAAATGTTGATCGTGAACTTTATGAATAATACGATGAAATAAATATTTAATAAAATACAGCATGTGTCGATCAGGAAAGTGAGGAAACTGACGTTAACATTATTTTTTTTGCTTCTATCATCCATGATGAAATCTAGCACACGGCGTAATTAGTTAAAGTAAATATTAGTTCACATAGATCATATATGATGGTATGCACCCGTGAGAACATGACCTTAATGCATAAATCAAATAAGAACTCACTGTCTAGGTCAGTAGCTACATGTACTTATGACTTACTTAATAAATCCATATACGTTTCATATATGCATTATATTGTATAATGTATGTATTCAACATCATCATCGTTCCTGAAATCCTAGTTTAACTTGGGTCGAGATACGAATAGACCTTCTCCATTCCTCAAACTTTTCCATTCGCTTTAGAAAACTCCGTAGCAAATTTTTAGAGTCTAGGCGTTCACCAATCGAATGCCCTTTCTAACGTTATGCCCTTTCTTACGTTGATATAGTGTTCCGTAGGCATGTATTATATTGCATAGATTATATTGCATTCATTACATTATACGACATAATAGAGGGCACCTGAGTTTTGGCAAGTTTAGCAGCGAATGACGATTTGACGGGTCTAGACTTCATGAAGCTGTTGAGCTGAAAGGCCACAACCGGTCTGGGGTAGAGACGAAGTGTTCTCGTGTGCTCGGCGAAGTTGCCGAGAGTGTTTGGCGAATTAAAAAATCTGACCTGAAAATTAATATTTAATTTTGCAATTTTGTCATCTGAAAATTATTTTAATGCATCAAGCAAAATATAAGCAACTCTATGTGTTAAAGTCTAAATAAATATAAATGACACACTGTAAAAACAGAATACCTTCAACAACAGAATTTATAATGGAATTTACGTGTATAATGAATTTATAAAGCTATCCTTCAAGTAAAACTAAAAATAACTAAATTAACATAATTAGAAAATTCTCGTAAAAATTACAAAAACCACAATAGAACATTAGTCAGTCATGCAAAAATGTAAAATAAGAATAACTGCATCAGAAGATACCAACATATAGGCCTAATGAGTAATAAATGAATACGCATTAATATTTCAAAGTGAAACACAATTATAAGAAACCAGTTACACAAAAGGATCTCAACTACCTTTAACGTGCCTAAAATCCCATTTTAAAATGTCGACAAGGAGGGATCTAGACAGGCAATGAATGCTTAAGGTCGACTATCCTTCGGCCTGACACCATCAAGTGTATACAACCGGATTTTTATGAGTCACTCAGGATAAGAAAAACCCATATCGCAACACGACATCATTTGACTAGATTTATTCTCTCTCTCGCTCTTTTCTCTCTCTCTCTCTCTCTCTGTCTCTCTGGACTAATACCACAAATGGAAAATCAAAACATGTTACTCTAGTAAAGTCACATTAAGCAGAGAATACAATTTTGATTGAACACCTACGAGCATATCTCTACCAACAAGTAATCGAAAATTGACATATTCGTCTTTCTACTGTAACTGCAGCCTCTCAACGGAATAGCATTATTAAAGTACCTAAGGAGGTTTACAGTTGCTTTCCTGAAGTATCTAAGATGGTCGGTTCTTACGTAACGTGTGAAAATTCACATCTGAATTTGTTTCTAAATTTTCCGGATTCAACAAGACAAAGTATTCATATGGTTGCTTAAAATAAGTAAAACACTAAATATGTCAAAATATTTGTTATGCTTGACAGTAATTTATTGAACCCCCACAATGTTTAATTCCTGTCTTTTATTATACTAATCACTACATACTGCATTATTTACTAATTTCTAATTATTTCACCACATCTTATAGTAATAATAATAATGATAATAATAATATTAATAATAAAGGTTTAACGTCCGTTTCCTCATACAACGATGATGTCAGGACGTCGTTATGAGAAAAGAGGACAGAACGTACCATTGCCACCCGGGTGGCTATGTCCACCGAGTCGACATCGTTGCCGTATATGAGAGGATTGTAGCCTCCGTTGAAGTTCAGCGGTTCTGCCTTCTGCCAGAACTCTAGCGACGTGTTCTGCGCCATGTTCTCCAGGTTGGCTATAGGCTGCGGGGTCATGCTCATGCTGGCCAGTGCCTGAGACGTTACCAACAAAACAAAAATTAGAAAAAGAATCGTAAAAATAAGTTTACAAAAAATTTAGAAAGAGAAATGTTCCGTAAGCAATTTGAAATTCGGAAAATAATCTCATTATTATAAAGATAAATTTGTCTGCAAGCTTGAATATATAATTTGTCCATTTACAAAGGTACATGTAAGCATAATTTATCGGATAGTTTGTCAGATTTAACTATTCCACATGTTGATGAAATGAGATCAGATTCGACTAAATATGACTGGAGAAGGTTAAACACATTTTAAACTTAGGTTTCTTTGCGTGGCGATGTTTTTAACAATTGGTGATCTTTCCATCGGAATATACTTTGACCAAGTTACATTGTTCATTGACCAAGCTGTTGATTTCATCAGGGAGACTTTTATCAAATCCTTTAACATGGCATGTAACGCTAGACACAATTTATGCTTCTGAGATGATTCTGTACTTCCATCATCAGTATTGTTTAGTCGTCTCTTACAACAGGGGCGGTAAACGGTTGTTGTATTGCACAGTATCCCGCACAAAACATAGACAAATTATAGAATGAAAACAAATCGCGAATACGGAAACAAGGTAAAGGCAAAGTAAAGTATTTGTTTCAATCACATATAGGTATTAAACGAAGTAAAATAAATGCCACGCCGTTACAATGCGAGACAATGACTTAACGGGATTAAATAAAAACCATCACCATCTACCATAGATGAAAAAAACTTTTTTTACAATTTTTATATCTTTGAAAAAAACGCGTTTTTTTACGTATTTTTATTTTTTATAAAATAAAAAACGTAAAAAAACGTAAACCATGGTTTGACGCGGACTGCACATAAATATTGAGAAATTGCCGTTAGTTTCGCGCCATAAACATCACTATATAAAAGGTAATTCATTGCATTTTTATTTTCCTAGTTAGGTAGATGTTCCAATCTTTAAGACATTGTCTATTCTTAATTTCTTACGGATTTAAATTTTCTTGTATTGATAATTATGAACAACTGAAAGTGTGGCTGTATGTGACCTGGAAGTATTTGTTTATATTTCTATGGAGTCTATGGACATACTTTAGAACTTTAGATCAAGTCTAGTAGTAATAAAATTGTTTAGTGTTATGGAATGAAGGCATGGTACTATATATGTAAGCTACGTGTACGCTATTAACGTTTTTTTACGTTTTTTATTTTTTGGGAAAAAAACGCGTTTTTTAACGTTCTTTATTTTTGGTAACAACGTTTTTTTCATCTATGCCATCTACTGTATGTCCACTAACCGAGACAATGGTAATATGTATTTTACACAGACTGACCGAATAGAACAATTCATACTTTTGCTTTCGTTACTTCATCGAAGCTCTGATGATATTGCGTGGGTTGAGGCGGAAAGCATCGAACACATCAAATATTAATTTTTGTACACACCTTTATCTCGAGAAAGTCTGAGTCATAAGATCTAGCTACTGTCAAAATACTATTCATATACTCTTAAAATTAAACCCCCTGCAGGAAAAGCTACAAAGCTATATGTATATAAGATCACTTTCTGAACCACAACAGACACTGTCTGTCTGTGACGATACTGCTGCTCTAAGTGTTCGCAATGAGCTTTCAAAAAAGTTTCGGTAGATATTTACGAATAAACTCTAAGTATATTTAATTCTATTATAAGGATTGATAAATATTAGAATTGAATAATGTAGCATATATAATTCTATTCTAAGCAGTAATTTATATTAGATCTATCTATACAATGGCATTGATAATATATCCACTTCTTTATTTCAAAATAAAAATTAACTTCAAATACCTTATTGCAACAAAATTATCTTCAGAGTAAAAAATGAAACTATGATAATCACATCATCATAAAATGAAATGTATTTAAATTCCACTTAATAATAAATTTTATATTAAATGTATAAATATAAATGTTATATTTAATGTAAATATATAAATTGCTTGATAATAAATTCGCATACTCTTGATAGAAAGAAGAGAGAGAAAAATATAAAAATAACGTTAAAATCACTGACTTGTCGCAGATGATTCTTAAGAACCGAACCCTCCGGTTCAGGCAACTCAGGTATTTCAGCGCCTTGAGTAGGAGGAGTTATCTAAGAAACAAATAGTAAAATAATTATGCATTTTAATTATTACATACGGTGTTACTGTGCAAGCAGCCTAAGTGGATTTATTATAGAATTAACTAATCGACGTCCTGGCATGAGCCTTGGATGAGGAAACAGACGTTAAACCTTTATTATTATTATTATTATTATTATTATTATTATTATTAATTTTTTATTGTTTAGCAGGGGTTTATTATAGAATTCCTTTCCTGATCTTAGAAGCTTTCTAGAATCACAATAGAAATCATTATAGTATCATTCTAAATTTTAAATAAAGATAATAATAGTAGTATTAAACTGTAGAAATAGTATGTACAGCAGAGAGGGGAGAAAGGGGGAGGAAGAGAGTATAAACAATGTACCTAATAGTATAATATCGTATTGCAATATATGCTAACTAAGTGAGGAAGACATAAAAATAGGCCTTTATCTCAAAGAGCCACAGAGAAAATAAATGAATATGCGGAAGAGAGAAAGAGAGAGAGAGAGAGAGTGAAAGAGACAAAGAGAGATAGATAGAAAGAGACAGAGAGAAACACAGAGAGAGAAAGAGAGACAGAGAGACAGAGAGAGAGAGAAAGAGAGATAGAAATACAAAGCAGAAGAAACAATGAGTGCTCTTACCAGATTAGCATCGAGATCGACCAGCCAAATGTCGTCTGGCAGACGAAAGCCTTTCTTGTAGATGAGGAAACTCGAGGGCACACCGATAATGAAAGGAGTTGGTACAAGTAGAAGCTAAACAAGCATATATATATATATATATATATATATATATATATATATATATATATATATATATATATATATACTACATATTATATATACATTATATATATATATATATATATATATATATATATACTTTATCAATCAATCAATCAATTGCGAATTCTACTAACCAAGCAGAAGATCTTAGTTGAAATGATTTTCAATCAAATTGAATTTATAACAGAATTTACGCTAGCTTACTAGTAGATCAATTTCTCTTAAATTACACTTCAAAATAAAAATTGTCAATTGCAATAATTTTGAGAATAATTTACTCCATGGACCCACTTGTTCAGCAGAGCTCATGCAGGTTGGCAGAAGCGGTATGATGGGGAACATGTATTCAAGAGGGTACAGCATCGCAACCAGGGCCATCACACTCATCGTCAGTGCGTTGTAGTCACGCGACTGTATTATAATCTAAAGACAGCAATAGACAAACAAAAGAAAGATAAAAACACACATTAAAGATTTGAAAGCATTAAAGATTTTAAAGTCGATTTCATCATCCAACTATGACGTCAGACCTGTCTTTTATGACATGTTACTAAAAATCGATTTATAAAAAATGTACGTTTATTTAATAATTTAAATACAAAATTTTCTAAAGCGAATGAAAAAGGTCTATTCGCATCCTGACCCTAGTTAAACTGGGTTTCAAGGGAAGATGAAGATTATGACGATGCACGTTAATTTAATAACAAAGTGTACATTATACATTCCTTAAACATGCAGCGACCTGCTTGAAATCATATCTCTCTTCTGTGCACTGCCAAGTGACAGAAGTGACTCAAAGTCTGCTTTCTCGCTCCATAAGAGCACTCCTTAACTCAACAAATTAATCCCTTTACAAAGTCTATGCCTTATTCATACCATATGTAGCCTATAGCTCGGGAAAAGTATGGCTTCTGAGGTGGTTTCCCGTTGCCTTCTTCAGTTAGATGAATTGATTACCATTTATTCTTGGGGGAAAATATTTCATGGTGAGGTGGGTCCCCTTTTGCCATCCTCAGCTCCTGCCTTAGTCGCCCCTTACGTACACGCAGCAGATTGTTAGCGGTTGCCCTATTCTGCAGTGGTTCAATCACACCCGAGCACAACACGGGGGATCAAATCAGATCAAAGCCTCATATTTCCACATAAGTAAGCTATGTATGCTTCCACAATGACTACACTATCTACCAATGCAACGGGTCAACAAAGGCTGTAAATATCTTAAAAGCACCTCTAAACGATGTCGGTGATTAAAGATATATTTTTAGCAGCTTTCTTTAGTAGCTGAGCCAGTCGATTTGTAATAAGTATATTAGATCTGGGTCGGTAGCTTGTTGGCAAGATGTTCGACATTGGATCGATACGCGTACGGTTCAAATCCAGTGCTCTTCTCGTCGCTTACATGCTAATTGAGAAGGAAACAGACGTTAAGATTGACTTTAGTTTTAGATAGGTTGATGATATACCAATAATAATAATAATAATAAAGGTTTAACGTCCGTTTCCTCATACAGGGATGATGTCAATGACGTCCCCACAGCACACATCACTACAGATCAATTCACCCAGACCAATCTGCAAAAGAAATGTGCTGAGGAAAAGGTTTAAAGTTTTAAACGTTGATATACATGAAAGAGGCGCCATTTCATTATATTATGCGCGTCAAGATCTTCACCATTATCAGACTGTAGATTAAGTCAATATATTAAATGTGGACTCGTAGAGAGTCGATTAAGTTAAAGTCAGAAAATAGGCAAGTACACTTGTAGGTTGCAGCTATATTTATGTTAGGCCTAATATATCATATTTAGACCTAGGGCCTATAACACTATATATCAGCTCAACTGAGCTGAGTGAAATAATACTTATATTATCAATGAACAGATGAAACTCTGTGACATCACTTCATTTACTAGGCTTCTACAACATATTAAACCTTCCAGAATAAACAGATAGAGGCGATTGATCGGTTAATTTATTGCCTGATCTTTGCATTCATTAACGTATTAATGAACACTTGAAAATCAACATTGATATCTTTAGATATTGCGTCATTAACCTACATGGGTCGCTGCTTCGCTGTACAGGCACACATACACACACACACAAATAAACTCACACACATACGCACACACGAACAAAACACTGACAAAATTTCAAATTAATTTTTTAATAATTAACATCATTAAACATGCGTTTAGAATATTAAGAAACGTAGTATTATAAACGAAATTCTAATTTAAATCTATTAATGTTCAAAATGTTTCAAACTTCTTTAGAGAAGTTTGAAACATTTTGGTTAAGCTAAAGAAATTATGCAGTCCCTGCCAAGCTGCAAAATAAGCCAAAGTGTAAGTTTATGTCAGATGAATATGAGTACCTCTCTTTGAACAGGGCTATCTAGCGGAATTTAGTTAGATGATATCTTGCTAACTGACGCTTGTCAACAAAGTAAGATACTAAAACCCTATTCTGTTAAGCATTTTCATTAGCAACGATTCTGTAAGCATTTCATTCATTGACGCGAAAGCAGAACGAATACTTTTCAAAAGTCAGCTAACTGCAAATTAGCTCGCTGAAATGGCTACCGACAATGTATAGTAGTACATGTATATAAGAGCAACAGTCATTGACTTACGGGCAATGCAGGCTAGAGACAGAAAAATTACAGCATTCGTCTATAAACAACAGCTAATAATTGTAATAGCCTACGTACACATGGACAAACAGAAAATTACAGCTATTTGAAGCGTAGATTCCTGCTCTATTGAAACATGTCTCGATGGTGTGGTGGTGTGCGTGGTGTGCGGTGTGTGGTGCTAAAATACGATATATTTTAAGTTTCTCACATTTTAAGCACATCTCTCTCTCTCTCTCTCTCTCTCTCTCTCTCTCTCTCGCTCGCTCTCTCTTTCTTTACGGCACTGCTGCTATACGGCGTTTTTTGTTTATATTAACTTCTCAAGAACGTGCATGGGTTCGATTCCCAATCAGTTAAAGAAACATCTTCACTGCACGATGGGCACAAAATTCACATTCCCCTATAGTAAAGTTAATATCTACCAGCTAGTAAATATTGGTTGCTTGCTGCAGAAGGTTCACTTGAGAATTAACTCCTGTTATAATGCTCCTACCTGACATATGGCAAACCCTCGCCATTTTCTAACTTTTCCCTCTAAAATGTATAGACACCACGAAAGAAATCAAGTGGACTGGAGAGAAAGAGGAGAGAGCGAGAGAAATAGTCAAAGAAAGCGAGATACAACAATTTAACTTACAATCAAATATTATTAAATCGATTGATTTCATATTTCATTTCATTAACCGAAATAGTAATCGTTCGAAAGTTCGCTTAATTAATGAAATAATCGACTTATCGACTAATTAATATATTTATCGACTGATTTATCAATTGATTAACCTATAGATTGATTGGATACCTTATGTTCGAGCATGATGCAGGTTAGGACTTTGAGGCAGGTCTCCACTCCCAGTAGTTCCAGGGGAAGGTGGAGAGGAAAGTCGACGAGAGAGAAGCGTGTGTGGTCCGGCATAGCAAACAACATCGGAGTGTGGAGGTGTGGAGGCAGTATTGTCAGCTGTCACATAGAAAATACATAACAGTATCATCAGCTGTCACATCAAAAATACATAACAGTATTGTAAGCTGTCACATAGAAAATACATAACAGTATTGTCAGCTGTCATATCAAAAATACGAATACATAACGGTATTGTCAGCTGTCACATCGAAAATACGAATACATATCAGTATTGTCAGCTGTCACATCGAAGATACGAATACATAACAGTATTGTCAGCTGTCACATAGAAAATACATAACAGTATAGTCAGCTGTCACATCGCAAAAACGAATACATAACAGTATTGTCAGCTGTCACATCGAAAATACAAATACACAAAAGTATTGTGAGCTGTCAGATTGCTAGTAAATACAAATACGTAATAGTATTGTGAGCTGTCAGATAGTAGAGACAAATTATAAAGAGAATTTTAAGCTATAAAATAGTAAATGTAAAAATACTAAACAATATCTTAAGCTATCAATAGTAAATACAAATGTAAATATTAAAATCAGTATCTAAAGATATACAATAGTAAATACAGTATAAAAAGTAATATATAAATACGAAAAATCTAAGTTCAAAAATTTGTATAAAGAAAGATCGATTGTAGAGGGACGCAAAAAATAATACATATACACAACACTTTGAAGCTACACTACTAATTATACAAATAAAAATAGCTAATAGATGATAGCCTATAAAATGTAACTAATGCTACCTAGAACAAAATAATACATTATATATCATAAAACGTTAACTATAGGCCTACTATCGGTTGCAAATAGCACATTTTACCTAATAAGCAATCATTACTAAATGCAATACGTAAAATAGTACGTACAGTTGCACATACATAATTATATATTGTAAAGCATTTGATACAAAAATTATCATTACAGGAATTGACGCAATAAATTCATCGCTACAACGTCATGTAAATGTCACGGACCTCTATTTCTTACAGGTCAGTGGAGTATAATTCTAATACTGTTGATTTTTCTTTTGTCGACACTTTTGTCGGTACTGGCAAAGCAGACCCATACGTTCTCGTCTATACAACGTTTAGTAGTAGAGCATAAATCTAATAGATTCACTATTACACAAGCCTTTGTTGTACATTCTGTGTGACGTTTCAAGGTTGCAATGTGTAGACAGTCGTGTTGATATTAATATCATTTTTGTTAGTGTACGGACTGACGGCAGGTCCATGGCCAAAAATTCTCACGATCATCCCAATTTCAATTCCTTAGGAATGATGTGTTATCAAATAGTCCAACATCCTTCGTCTACTTAGTTTCCTCTAATTAAACTCTTCTTAAAACAGTTTCTTCTTTAGAATATCATCAATTTGCGTACCCCTTAGCTAGGTCTATTCCTATGTTTTATATATTTATTTTAGAATTTCTTATATCGACAGCAACAAAATCACCCACAGTTAGATCGCTAAAGGGTACAAAAGAGGCGCGAAATCAAACAATATTCACAAGCACTTCTCCATTTGCGATTAAGTATAGTGCGAACTAATCCTTTCTATCATTCTCTACAAACAATTACAAATCTTTCCATCATTTTCTATACAGAAAATTTTCAGTAAATGTAAACACGCATTATAGTGAAATTATCAACTATGTTGATATCTATCACTTTTAATACTACATGTTTAAACCGTTAGGCAATTTAGACCATTTTCCGTATAACCAGTCCAGTGACTGTCTCGAGATTTTACTCTCAGAACAGCGCTACTGGGATTCGAATCCACGAGGGTTCAATTCACCTCAGGATCCGCCATTTAAAACTTCATGACGTTACCCCTACGCTACTGAGACATTCAGTGTTTTACATTTACACACTATAATGTTTCTTTCAATTTCTAATGACTCCAAGTAGCACCTGAGATCAGAATGACGAAGTACTATTACTACCAGCACTCTTTTAGCTTTATCTTAACCGTTTCAGTACAGAATTTACTATAGGCCTGTTCATCAAAATCTGAACGTAAAATTACTACTAACTTCTTAGTTACTAAAACACGAACAAGCACATAAATATTTAATGTTAATTTCTAGTAATATAAAATAAATTAACGCGTAATTAGTATCATTTATTAGTTCATCACAGCACAGATTATACAAACAATAGGAACGTGCATGTAGTTAGATAAACGAAACAATACAAAAGAGGCTATCATAAAAGAGCTATAGCTCTGTTCGGTAATAATTAGTAGCTGTAGCAGAGTCTACACGAGTCTCTATATTAACTCTGCCTACCTCAACCCTAGTTTTTCCAGGCACTGGGACTGGAGCACTGAGAAGCCGTAGTATCCAGGTCTCAATCTCTCGCACCTCGTGCATGACAAGGTTAGGGCAGCTGTCCGTCACCTGACCCGTCATAACTCCCCAAACTGAGTCCCTGTATCAATCAATCAATCAATCAATCAGTTAAGTAATCAATCAATCGTAAGATCACTCTGAAAATCAATCAATCAATAAACCTCTTACCTTTGAGATCAATGTCCGATACCAACTCGACTACCAGCTATACAAAATCAGTCGATATCAAATGTTAATAAATATCAATTATTGTCACATAAAGCTAAAAGCTAATGTTAACGTCAGTTTCCTTACTCGAAAGAGAAGAAACATAAATATCAATCCACTAATATCAAATGTCATCAATGTTAATCAATCCTTGTCGAGCAACTCTATATATCGAGACATTTTTTATCCGCTAGAGGAAGTCCCAGCTCCAGTTTTAGCTCGAGGACGAGCAGTGAAGATTTTCCCAAAATGACTCTTCCAACAAATCCATAAATCATCGTCTCTCCGGAGACAGATCAAATCAATTATTGTTAGCTATAAAGCCGCTCCCAGACACTAGTTATATCTCGACACCTTCATAATCCTGTCTTAACCTTAAGCCGCTTCCAAACACAGCCATTATATCTCGACACTTTTCTAATCCTATCCCAAGCCTATGCCTACTCAACCATACTCTAACCTATAAGCTACCTATTAAATTAATATAGTTCTACATTTATGAGACATATTTTTTACTTATTACAATCGCTTGCAAAATTTATAAAAAGGTCGATAAAGTTTACTTCCATATCACATGCGCACTGTCAGTGACCGGCCAGTCTTACATGGTTTTGAGCTCGGAACCTTTTGCTTGAAAGTTACCTTCCTACGACACAGAGACACAAGCCTTATCAGCCAAAAACCTAACCATTATAAAATTACTCTTCCTCCTAAACCTAAATTTCTACAACGATGAAGAAGAACTTCTATAAAACGGAAGGTTAAGAGAGGTGATTAGCCACTAAAGTTTAGACCTCCAATAGATCTAAACAGTGAACAAAACTAGTTTAAAAAGGAGAATATGTGCCTATAATATGCTGACCGGAATGAATCCAAAGAACAATTAAATTGATAACCATAGCAAATAACTTATGCTTTTAACCTCCACTGCACAGTCACATTCAGCTTACTCTAAACTATTCCAAGGAATCAGCGAAGAATTCCATTATAATCTAGTCACATGTCTCTGGCACCAATTCACTTCTTTCTCTGGGGTCGGGGTATTTAAAAGTTACTGAGCTATCCAAATGTCACCGAAAGATTGCGGGGGCGTGGGGCTATCCTAGCCGTATTGTACATTAATTGCAATTTTTACCCCACCCAGGATGCTTAAAGGTAACGCTGTCAGGTAAATGCTAGCACTGCGACGTTTATAGTATCATACCGGAATAAAGAAGAAGAAAACGTATAAGCTCCAGAGTCAATTTACAGCGCTGAGTGACAAGGTAGAAGTCTATAAATAAATGACGACTAAGCTGTAACACTTTTTTGGTTTTGCTCGTTCCCAGTGCATCTAATGTTTCGTTGAAGGTTTACCTGCAGCGTTTGGTTGTACAGCGTAAATTGAATGCATGAAACGGTGTAATAGTCAATCAATTAATCAACAACAACAGAATTAGAGTTGCTAATGTCGTCATGAAAACACTGAGCACTATGGTACCGACGCTATGAGGGGTTGATTAATAGCAATAGAACATCTTGGTTTAGGTTCAGAAAGTCCAACAGACAAATTTCGGATCAATGAGTTAACCATTTCCTCTTGAATATGTTAACTAGAAATAACTTGCAAACTAAATAACTTGTTGCTTCAGAATAGTAAGAGAGCAACTACAACTTAGGTGTACTATTATAATAACACTTAATAGTAGTCCTGTATAGTGGGCTTTACAAAAGAAAAGTTTAACACAAAAAATGTGGCAATCAAATATACAGGATACACAGGCTAAATGAAGAAGTTCAGAATGAAAAATCATCATCATTCCTTATAAGCCGTCATAGAAGGAAAGTTGGCTAGCCTTATTTCTCAACGAGACAATTAAAAGCTACAAAAGCTAATGTTATCCTCATTTTCCTCACCCGAAAGCGATGTCAGTGACGGGCGAGCCCAGGATTTGAACCCCGCACATAGTTCCGCAGTCGCATAACTTACCGACATCGCCACTGGCTCCAGCCAGTTACATTTGTGTTAATAACGCTAAGAATTGGGATCAGCTTCGAATGTAAAGACCAATATTGATTTTAGGCTACCTATGCTACACTAGAAAAACCATCTCAGAAGCAGAACTTTTCTCATGATATAGACTACATAAGGTATGGATAACGCATAGACTTTGTGAAGAGATTAACTTGCTGATCTAAGTATTGGTCGTATGGAGCGAGAAGGCAGACTTTGAGTATGAATATGTATCTTGAACCTACCACTTGGCCGTGCACTTAAGAGAGAGAGAGAGATTCTACACTTTCAAACCTGCCGATGCGGCAAGTCTGACTGCAGCAGCTTTCACAGGCGGCGCCATGTTACATGTTCTCTAAATGTCGAACGTCATTACGACTGCCAGCGAGCTAACTTATTTGAAACCATTTGAATACAAATAAATCGCTATTATTTAGGTTTCAAATTTTCGTCGAAAATCCTTATCTGCTAAAATTTGCGTTACACACAATAAATCAAGCTGTTACAATTTCTCCGTAAAAGCTATCAGAAATTAACTACAAAACGCAGGATAAAGCAGTTATTTGGACAGAAATTTATAGATTTTCAATGTATTTATATCAATGCACGTACTGCACTTGGGTGTTTTAGGTTAATTATTCTTAGCTTAAAAACGAGATAATTTAATTGCAATTTCATTCCGAAAGATTTAGTAGTTTTATCAATACATTTTCTGTATCTACATGTATCCTTTATCATCTATCGTCTCCCGACGTAGCAATTATAAGGTCCGTGCGTGCAAAAACACTGGTTAGACACAGAGGCAGAATGGGACTGGTGGAATTATGCCCCCCCCCCCCCCCTCCAGAATAAATCTGCCCTTCCTCCCACACAAGATTTTCAGACGAATAGACTGTTGCATACGAACAATATCGTAACATATTTACACGTAAAGCAACAGGTGGCGGTTCTAAAATCATGTTGGACGGCCTCCAACATTACATTTGAGTTAGAAAACGCGCTAAACTAAGACCATTAAAATTACGAATGAGAAAGTGTTAAATAGGGGTTGGTATAAAGAGTCAATTGATTGATATCATTAGGAATAGAAAGAAGAACTGGATGTGTCAAGCACTGAGAAGTAATGGTTGGCTGAAAGAGGCAATTGCGGTATGAATGGAAGAAAATGGGTTTGAGGAAGACCATGACTTGGGATGTTGGATTATTTGATAACTACTTCATATGTTGATATGAAGAGATAGGCTGAGGATAGAAATATTTGAAGGAGATATAAGTCATGGACCTGCCAACAGGCAGTGCACTAATAAGAGAGAGAAAAGCCATTCAAAACTCAAATCTCATCAACACATTGATTTAAACTATAACCCCTCAGAATATATCAGCTAGAACAGTGCCGGCTAGACAATATCGTTTATATACATCAGAACGAACCTAATCGCAGGCAATAACAGCGAAACCCCCATACAACCGCTCAGTATGGATGTAAACAACAATGGGAAGAATTGTTGGATAATAGTAGAAGAAATCGGGACAAAACTGACGTCAAAATAATGAACATTTGAATTAACGACATAATGAGCGCTTGCTTTTGATTAAAATAAATAAAAATAATAATATAGATTTAACGTTCGTCTCCTAATACAAGGATGATGTTAAGGACATCATTGATTGATTCACTGATGGCCCGACTGGCTAGCAGAGACACTAAAATATTGTTAAAATAGAAGATTAAGCTCAGTCGATGGGAAGCAATCTCTGAGAAGACATATTTGTTCTAATCTAGAATGCTGAAATCTAGAAATTTTGCTTAATTGTATATGGTTACGTAAATTGTTAATGGTAAAGAGCCCCGGATTAGAAATATTTGATTGTGAACAGGAATAGTTAAACTAATTTTATAAACAATATTTCACAAAATAAAGCGTTAAATTAAAACCATGTTATCAATCAATAAATCAATCAACCCAAATGAGCTAAAAATATATAAAAGATCGCTTTAACATTGCTAAAGGCTACAAATTAACAATTTGTAGCCTTATGTTAAACAAAACAGAATATTACAGTGTTTAAGATAAATCGAAATTTCAGTACAGCATGCCAGCTCAGTATTCGGTGCCAGTTGCCCTGGCCTGTCAGATAGCAAGAGAAAATACCTTTAACCTATCATTAAAGGCAGTTA
>CAJHZI010000471.1:872500-905000 GCA_905160935.1 Enchytraeus crypticus | reverse complement strand
TAACTAGGGTGTTTAATCACTAGGGTGTAGTGTTGTCATATCTAGTAACTAGGGTGTTTAATCACTAGGGTGCTAGGTGTTGTCATATCTAGTAACTAGGGCGTTTAATCACTAGGGTGTAGTGTTGTCACATTTCTAGTAACTAGGGTGTTTAATCGCTAGGGTGTAGTGTTGTCATATCTAGTAACTAGGGTGTTAAATCACTAGGGTGTAGTGTTGTCATATCTAGTAACTAGGGTGTTTAATCACTAGGGTGCTAGGTGTTGTCATATCTAGTAACTATTTAACTACTAGGGTGTTTAACCACTACACTAGGGTGTTACGTGTGGTCATATCTATTATCTAGAGTGAAAAACGGTAAAAGTAACCGTAACGGTAACGGTTCACTAACGGTAACGATAGCAGTTTACCTTTAGTGAACGGTTACCTTTTACAAACGGTAACCTCTGAGCACCTAGAAATATATGACCAGTAACTGAACAACAATAGAAGCAGTTTCTCAGTTTCTACAATCGATTTCTAGTTGTTAATTGAATGCGGTCAGGAATTAAACACAAGGAAGAAAAACGAGTCTAAAAATAACCAACGATCTGATTTCAGAATTGAACGGATTTGAAAGAGCAAAGAGTACGAAAACCTCTATCGATATCTAAATTAAAGACCATCCGTTGAAGAGAATGGACAAGAATTACAGAAATCTTAAGTCAATTGACAAAAGTTAACAAAATATGTGTTAACACTCCTCAGAAGGCAATTCTACTGAGTGTAGAGTAAGCTTAGAAAAAAGTTGCATAGGAATAAAACATAAATAAACAACAAAATCATTCACAAAAATGAGGCTAACGCCATCAATCAATCAATTAGTAAAGATATCAATTCCAATAAATATTTCTCGGATTTGTTTGTAATTTGCCTAAACTTCAACGAGTTTGTAATCAACTTGGCTGCCTGGAGCTGACATCAAGTGATGGATGTACATGTATATTAACGTACGCCATAGCTATGAACTCCAAAATATTAATAACATAAATTATTAATAAATATGAATATAAAAATATATATATATCTATATATATATATATATATATATATATATATATATATAGGTTTAAATATGGGTATTAAAAGTGATAGATATCAAAATAGTTGATCCTGTCACTATAATGCATGTTTAATTTTAACTTTTAATACTTTATCTGCTAAATTTCTATAATAAAATATTACCATTTTCTATTCCACTATTTATTATTTTAATTTCAATAGTAAATCTATCCTTCTAGAAATTTCTCTAGTTTTATTATACAAACATCTACCAAAAAGAACCCAGAAACAGAAAATCCTAATTACTAACCTAAAATAAGTCTTGGACCCACCGACCCGCTTGCAGCCAGACCTATCTGTGCAGGCGTCGATGATCCTCCTAAGTATGATCAGGCACCGCCGAAACGTCGAGAAGAACGGATGATGGCTTATAATGCACAGGGAAGTCAGAGTATTATTGCGCACTCGATTAGATGTTTTCTGGCGGCGGCTGGACCTCGGGGACTTGGGCCTATCCTCCCCGGGGCCGGGCGGCCTGAGCGAGGCCCCTTCGGCCCCGCCGTTGGCCGAGGCACGAGAGGAATGGCGCCCACCCCCCGGCGAGCCCCCCGACCGTCTTTCAAACGGCCGATAGAAATTAATACAAATTCCATATCGAGTCCTGCCGGTGTCCTTCTCGGTAAGCATGAATACGAAAGATGTCGATTCACGAAGGCTAGTTCGTTTCGGTCCAACGCTGATGCATCCTTCGGGCTGGCAGAAGAACACGACGTCCGGAGGAAGCGGGAAGTCCCGGTGATCCTCTAGGGGATAGCGGCGGAGCAGCTCAGGAGTCTGAGCGACTGAGTTGTTTCTGTTAGGATGGCGAGAGCCGACGATCATAATGTAGTCGAGCAGGCGGGGACAGAAGTATTTCTTCTGGTAGTCGTACGCCATTTTGAAAATAACTCACTCTTGTTACTACTTATGTAATTATTAAACCATCTGTAAACATAAAATAGTGGAATTTAATGAACTACAAAAGCAATAGCATACAGAATCCGCAAATCACATTCCAAGTAAGTGGAACTAAAAGAAGGTTTACATGCTAGTGACAAAAAATTGCCATACGATGGAACAGAGATAGCGAAATAAATTATAAGCCTATGCAGAAACATTAGAGTACTGCCGTGTTACGTAATTAAGAAATAATATTTGCATATACACAAACTACTTTATTACACTTTTCACATAATTCTGAACACCTTTATGGAAAGCCTATTGATGTATTTAGAGGAAGAACAAGATGAGCTTTAAAATTCATGCAAGAATTCCAATATATGAGGTGAGGTTAATTGCAGTCCACTTAGCATCCTGACAATCAGGAGCATTAGATGAGCCACAAGTCCACAACTATAGAGGTGCACAAATTTACACCGTTATGCACAGGCTTGCTGATTTAGAACTTATGAATTTTCAATTTAAATCTGCCAATGGATTACGAGTCAATGCTATAAATGCTGAAATCTTGAGCACGGGCAGATCCTGCCATTTTATTTTACTCAGGAGCTGAATGTGTGAAACTCCTAGAGCTAGCATGGAGGAAACGCGGGGTTGACACTCATATACTGTTCTCAATAGTGCTCGATGTTGTCATTGATGACTGTAGCACTCTAATTGTTGTTAGTATGTTAGCAGTAGTTGATGAATGGACTAAACAAGAAACAAGTTAGATGATGTATTTAAGTCTGATTCGAGATTTAAATAACTGAGACTTCTTCCCTGTTCTTGCTGCTACCTAACTATATGATAAAAGCAAACAAAGCTAATGTTAACGTCAGACTCACTCGAAAGCGATGTCAGTAACGGGCGAGCCCAGGATTTGAACCCCGCACATACTGATCCTCGGTCGAGTATCTTACCGACGGCGATAATCAACAGTTTGAAGGAAATATAGTGGTGGTTCTGCTAAATTCCGATAAATATCGATATTAGTAAACGATACTTGCGGATACACGTCATAACGTCACTTAAATGTTCAGGTGACATCATTAATTTATCTGCTAGTATAGTGTTTTGTATTCGACCGCAGATCAGTATGTACGAAGTTCAAATCCTGGGCTCCTGCCTCACAGACATCGCTTTCGAATAAGAAAACTGATGTTAACATTAGCTTTACCAGCTTTTAAACTTGGTCCTGTATGATATTTTATTGACGTCCACAATTTCGAAAGAGTTCTAAGAATCAGTTCTACAGACTCAAGGTTCGAATCTCCAAAAATCTCGTCGTCTTATTAACTGAAATGAATCACAACAACAACAACAGAATTAGAGTGCTACTGTCGTCCACAAAAACATTGAGCACTATGCAACCAAATCTAAATTAGAGCTGAAAAAATACAGCTTAGCCGTTGTTTCGATCTTTAAAGTTTTAAATAATAGTTTGAATAACGAATCCAATATTTAGTTAACATTCTAATGGAAATTCTTGGAGTGGCGCCTTATTGTATAATTATTGTTTACCGCACGACAACTGGCACACAGGCTACCTCGCAGGCTAACTCGAAGGTTACTATGCCGGAACAACAATACACAAGACCTCCCAGTAACTAATGCAGGCCCGTGTTAGCACATTACGGGACAATTTACCACTTGGCGCCTGCGACTGCCTTATTAGTTCAGTAAACAGCTATAGATTCATACCACTAAATGCTACAGGTTCTGTACATGTGGTGGGTTATTTTAATTAATGTTCTGAACATGCAGAAATTATAGAGCATCCGACAATCTCGACGTCGTTCTAGGACGATGAAACGACGTTGTTTTAGGATGATATTCTGGAATAAACTACTAAAGTGAAGATGGAAGACAGAAGGACTGTCGACTATTAGGTGAGGTGCAGTTGGAGAGACTAACACATAGTAGTGCATACTGACACATACTGTGACACACTGTAACATAGTAGTGCATACTGTCACATACTGTGACACACTGACTCAAACTGTGACATACTGACACATACTGTGACACACTTTTAGGCCTAATTACACTTGCCTAGACTGTAATAATGGTGCTTGTACAAACTTTAATAACACGTACATATTTTTATTTTAAGCAAATATTAATATCAGACAAATGTCAACACAACATTCACAAATTTCACATTTCCTCGGAACACAAGTACGCCAACCTTATTTAGTAATATTAGCTAGTTTATAAAAGTTCTGACCTTGTTAATTGCGTTGCTTAGATGTTATTCTCTAAAGCAAAGTCAATGCCCTACCCGCTCAAGTATTAACTATAATTCGCTAACAGATAGATCATAGATATAATATCCAGTCTGCAGGTGGTTTCATAATATACTCATACTACTCAAATTAATATTACAAAGTAAATTCTCATACAATTTTTACTAAAATGTAATATATTATATCCATATTTCGTACAGAATTGTGATTAATTGTGAAATTCGTTATCCATTTTGCGTGAACATTTTTAATAATTGTGTTCAAGAAATACCTTTATTTCTAAACTACATAATTCTATAATTACACACAAACATCACGTTGACAGCTGTGCAGTGCATTATGATAATGAGCCCGTGACGTAAGGCTCAGTGTCAACCGCAGGTCTCACAGAATTATTTTACACTAAAGGAACCACTGTAGGATTATTGAGTCAAAATTTTATTACCAAAAATATGTAGTTATAATATAAAAATACCTAGTTATCTATGTTATATCAATACCCTATTCTGATAGAAAACAATGAGTACACAATTAATATATAATAACTATATACTATATAATAGTATTATATTTACTATAATACCATTGGAATTAAACCAAATAAAAACGATTATAAGTAGTTCATATGTTAATATGAAAAGAAAAATTGAGGTTTAAAAATGTAGAGGAGTTATGTGCCATGGATCTGCCAATAGGCAGAGCACTACGAGAGCGATTGCAATTAGCGATTGCAATTGCAACTTTGCGATTTTTCTCTCCCTCCTTCCCACCCTCTCTTCCTCTCACCTCTGTCTCTCTCTCTTTCTCTTTCCCTTTCCTCTTTCTCCTAATTTGTAATGCTGTATGAAGGAGATATCTAAAAAGAAGGATAAGTCGAGCGAGAGAGAGACAGAGAGAGAGGTGGAAGGGAGAGAGAGAAAGGGAATTATAAGTTCATCTAATTCAATTATTTTACAGTCAATATTATTTACAGAATTTTATATACCATTAAAATAACTTAAGCACTTTCAGAAAATGTTATAAAGATAACAATCTTTAAGTTCCAGATTCATTTTAAAACTTGAAATGCATAATAAAAGTAATAACAAAACTCAAATTGAACTTAAATTTTTCGAAGTCATGAAATTGAAAATCTCAAAAATAATCTGCAAAAAACAATGTGGTGGAAAAATAATTGCCGCGTCAGACACTCCTAGTAGATATTACTATCGCTGTGTGAATTGAACGCAGTTCTGCAGATCCTACGCGTTACTTCACGAAATGAATGAAAGCTGAACACGGCAGGAATTTCAATAATATGAACAATTAACATCGCAGAACCAGTGAGGTTTCGTGGTGTAATGGCTAGCACTTTGGACTCTGAATCCAACAATCCGAGTTCGAATCTCGGCGAGACCTGATATTTTTTAAACTTCCTATTCTATTTTACGAAACAAAGTAATAATTTTTACTTGTTATCAAAGTTTGATTACCAAAAATATATCAAAATCAATCCAAGGAAGGAACAAGGATACTAGAGGAATGTAGGTGTTGGTCTCACTCAGTTCATGGATATTAGACGGATTGAAATGATATTCCTAACATCTATTAACGTAACGTTCCTGGTATCGATAAAGAGTCCAGAGATGAACGTGAAATCCACTTTGACTGTTTACTAGCAGTCTAATTTAAACTTTAAATATTATTTATTTCAATTTAGAATTACATTATAAATGATAACACTACCAGTGGCGGATCCAAGGGGGGGGGGGCCCGGGTCCCCCCTTAGGTCCGCCGATAAACAATTTTAAACTATATTTTAATTGTTTCTATGGCAATTTCGATGTGAAAATATGTTAGTAATGGAGGTGGTTAGGGGGGGGGGGGGCGGGGGACGATAAGACAGGGTATATTTTCATTGTTTCTATAGCAATTTCGATGCTTAAATAAGTTAGTAATGGCAGTGGTTAGGGGGGGGGGGCCGGGGATCGGGGTACGACAGGGAACTCAATTCCAATAGCTCGATTTTTTTTCTAGTATATACTAGGAGCACTGTATAATGGAAGGGGGATCCAAAACAATGTTGACCGTTTCACTGGCTCTCAATTTTCACTTTAACCCATGCATAACCACTGCATTAGAGGAACAAAGGGTGTAAGTAAAAAATATGAACTCTGTCCCGTAGCAGTGGTGCAAACAGCATTGGCTGGAAGGGGCTTATGCCACCCCACCGCCAAAATTAGGTCACTTTTGCAATTCGTCGAGATACGCAGAGTTTCTTCAAAGGTGAAAAAATTAACCTATTTTTCCAAAACAAATGTAGGATTTTAGATTTTCCCCTGACGGGTATGAGCGGGGTGGGCGTAAGGTACGGGATACACTCACTCTATGAGCCGAACGCAGTAGTGAACAAATTTTGAGCTCCCCTACAGAAATTTGTCTGGTTGCGTCACATGTCCCGAAGAATGAAAAAAATAAAAAGTATACTCTCAAAAAAAATTTCGGCCCCCCCCTTAAAAAATTCATGGATCCGCCCCTGAACACTACTATGAGCAAAGTTATCTTCAAATTAATCTCGTCTCTCTCGAAGTGTAATCTACTGACTAATGAGTAGAAATGGTCAATAACTAATGGTAGCGGTAAAAATCAGTTAAACTTTGTTAACTTTTAACTTTAAAAAACAGTTAAACTTTTTTGCATTGTTTACTTTAAAAAGCAGTTAAACTTTTTTGCATTGTTTACTTTAAAAAGCAGTTAAACTTTTTGCAACTTTTTTTTACAGACAAAGACATCTATGCTTCCATAGCCTCCTTTTAAACATTTTACTGTGGAGGGGGGAAACACAATTTTAAAAAGGGCAAACACGTACATAAGTTCCTAAAAAGGGAACCGAAATCTTCCGTGAGCCCAAAATTAGTTCATAGTTTTCCATATATTTCTCTCAAAATAAGAGACGACCTATTTTTTCTTGAGTGAATATTTTGGCAGCAGATGCAAATGACTGAGGCAAATTCTGTAAACTGGGGGGATCCTCAGATTGAGGAGGCTCCGCCCCGCCACCTCCCCCCCGTCCCCGGTTCGTACATTTAGCCTAATCTCATTCAATATTCCGACAAAATTTAATTACACTTGTTCAGCGTTCAGTCCAAGCTACAGAAAGATAAATCATCTGTAATCTGCTGGTATCGTTAGAGGCGACTAAACAAAACCGCAGGAAGGCGAAGGGAAACTACCTCTGGAGCCGTATTTTCCCCAAGCTATATAATGTTACATTTTAGATGAGAATAAGACATATTGCCATTTTGTAAAGGACTTACTATCTTACTAATGAACAGCTTCATGTGAATTATTTTAATGCTACATGTAACGTTAGTTGTAGAATTAAATAAATGTAGAGTTTAAATATTGCAGTGAATGTAGCATTAAATACAAAACTGAAGTGTTGTGCCAGTCTGTGTGAGTGATCACACACTACAACACATACATTTACTTATTATTTAGGCCTATGTATTTATTAATACATACATATTTTTATTATTTTTTCTTAATTCTTTTCTTCTTACAATTGTTATTTTAAATTCAATTTAAGAAATCATTTTCTTTGCTATACTGAGTATCTAGCTCATAGCCTCTTGCGTCACGTGCATACAACGTTTAATCTATCCTAAAGTAGCCATATTGAGATTGGTGAATCGAGCCGCCTAGTTAGCATGGCCACAACCTCTGTGGTAGCTAAATATAGCAAAACGGCTAAAAAACCTACATCGAACGATCAAGTACAGTGTAGTGAATGAAAAGATAACACAAGACAGAATAGAACTGAATTGATTTAAAACGATTTACAAAGCGACGCAATACATCAATCCACAAAAATATCAAACATTCCGAATAGTACGGTTACAAAAACAAACTGGCCACCAAGCAGAGCCATCAGGCTGAATAGAACACATTTACATCTTAGACAACCACAATTTTCTGTTAGGTCCACAAGCTACACAATTAAATATATCTCAGATCTTACACATCTAAGCCTTGCGTTAACATATAAAAACCTTACCATGTTTAGGGCCTACGTCTAAACCTTACCGTGTTTCAATGTCTAACCCTTATCATGTTTAAATGTCTAAATCTTACCATGTTTAAATGTTCAAACATTACCATGTTTACATGCCTAAACCTTACTATGTTTATATGTATAAGCCTTATATATATATATATATATATATATATATATATATATATATATATATATATATATACACGTAAATACAATACAATTATATATATATACTATATATACATGTATATATATATATATATATATATATACAACATATAAATATAATATATATAAATTAGACATGATGAAAAGCGAAAAAAAAAGAAAAAAAACAAGTAAGCATACATTTGACAATATAAGACTGTAAGATTTACATTAATTGTATATCAATAATTAAATCAGTTTACTGTAACTCAGGACGTATATTCCTCCACTTCTTGTTAACTTTGTTAGCCAAAATTACATCAAATTTTAAAACAATTTGAAATTTCCGAAAGTATTTATAACAATCGTATAGAAAGAAGACGCAATGCACAATTTCAAAGGTTGGAGTTCTTTTTAAATACTACTTTCCAACAAATAATTATATAAGATATGGACGTCTATCACATATTAAATTACAATTTAATATGTGATAGACGTCCATATCTCAATATACCTAAGATTAACGTGATGATGATTATAAATATTTTTATTATAATTATTTTATTCCTACAATATAAATTTAGAATAGGCCTATATTCCCGCAATTTAGAGTGTTGGAATATGCATTAGCTAGAAACAAATATGAAATGCTATCAAATAATTCAAATTCAATTATAAAATTATCGGACAGTAGTCCTAACTAAAGGTATTTTATTTTCGAATCCTCCGGCATTAGTTCAACAGCTACAGCAAACTATTGACATTGACCACTATTTCACATTATACATATTTAAATTCTACACTCACGCACGCTATGATTATAGCACCAACAACCAGTCAGTCTCAATGCATTTCACCTACGGCTAAATATTATAACTGAAATTTAATTTCATTATTCTCGAACATTAATTGAATATCCTAACCCTATAGGTAAATACACATTTAATTTTTAAGTGGTCAGTATTCGATCTATTATAACCTAATTAAAAATTACTTTCACCAGGTTGTGAAAGAGGCACTAGATTAATTCAAGACGCAAATACCATCATTCCATCAAACATAAACAAAAAACACGAAATATATAAAGTAAGGGTAATAAATTGCAGTATCATAACTTACGCAATAAAATGTAAACAGAACACAGAATAAATTAAAAAAAATATATATATATATTATAATTTGGCATAAGCGATATTATTTCAACTCAACCTGTATTTCAAAAACCCAGTAGTTTATTCTTAAAATGCTGACTTGATAAAACGCCAACTATTTACATCTGAACGTGAACAAGACTGGCGAACGGCTATAGTATACAAACTTACTGGTATGTTGATATAGGCATTTCAATCGTAAACATTGGTGCCGTGAATTATATATATATGTATGTATATATATATATATATATTATAATATATATATATAAGATATATATATATAATATATAAATATATCTAGTTATATATATATATATATATATTATATTATATATAATATATATATATATAATATATATATATATATAGGGTGAGTAAAAAAAAAGATAACACCTGCAAAAAGTTTGAATATCTCAGGCTATTGCTAATATTTTAAAATTAAACTTTTACTAATTAATAAGGGACTAATTTCTGATGGGGTGGCCAATTTTCATCCATTTTGGTGCATAAATTGTCCAGTTATGCAAGTTTCAGCAGAGCAACCCCCCATTTTTACCTTAAAATGGCGTTTGCTACAACGGTAAGGGCAGATTGCACTTCATTGAGGAGAAGGTAAGGGTGAACTCTCAGTATTACGTCAGTACTTTGATGATTGCCATGCTCTTCTACCAAATGGTTTCATCTTTCAGCAGAATGGTGCTCTGGCTGATGCATCTCGTCATGCACAGGAAAGGATCAGCGAGAGAAACCCGGATTTCATCAAGAAGAATGAATGGCCTCCAGACTCACCCGATCATAATCCTCTGGATTACCATATCTGGGGAACCATGCTGCATCTCTATCAGCAACACCAGCCGAAGCCTAAAAACAGGACAGAACTGCAGGAGGTTCTTTACGCCATTTTTAGGTAAAAATGGGGGGTTGCTCTGCTGAAACTTGCATAACTGGCCTATCTAAGTACCAAAATGGATGAAAATTGGCCACCCCATCAAAAATTTGTCCTTTAGTAATTGGTAAAAGTTTTATTGGAAAATATTAACAATAGCCTGAGATATTCAAACTTTTTGCAGGTGTTATCATTTTTTTACTTACCCTGTATATAATTTCTACTTATTTTAATTGCAACTCCAATGTCAAACCCTTCTAAGCATTGTGTTTCATGTTTCTATTGTTCTTTCATCAGCTACTGTGATGATGGCGCTAGACTCTATCTGACGCAATCTGGTGGAAGCTGATGCAGAAATGAGTCAAGTTAGCAGAAAATCTAGGAGATTACATCTACAGGCCACAATACGTTGATTTACAAAACTGATTTATGGACCGATTCATCAAATGAATGACTGATTGCCAGGCTCAATTAATTAATGATTAAAGCTGTCAATGTGCTAATATTGTCAGCTTTAATCTTTAATTAACATTTTAATCTTTCATTAACCTTTAATCTTTAATTAAGCCAACGTTGCCAGCTGAGCCCTCCAGTCGCTTTTGACTACTGGAACATTGCCAACATCAAACTGACTTCTTATATTTCAATGAGTCACTACTATAGTTGGCACTATGCAAACAACGCCACAGTTGGCACTATGCCAACAACGACACATTTGCAAGCTGAGGCTGTTTCGACGCTTCAAGATTTCTGCGAATCCCACCAGGATTTACCAGCGGTGGCCGTGACAACATCGATGACTTTGCACGCCAGCTCGGCTACAGCTGGCTCTGTCCTTGAGTCAGAGAGTAGCGCCAGCAGCAGCTTTCCACAGCCTTGCTCCACGAGGATTGAGCAATATCTTGCTGCTATAGACACACAGAAAGAATAGAGAACGATAACGTTTAGAAAAATAAAACTACTAGTAATAAAATGTGATAAATAAATCAGCTTTCTTGCTCGCGTTATGGCCAGGTTACCTGTGTTGTCTCCGGACTATCCGTGTTGTGTTCGGGTTACCCGTGTTGTGACCGGGTTGCTGAAGAATTGATGGACAGTTGACTGCAAGTGTCGTGAAAGGCGACAAAGCACAAAGATACAAACCAGCGTCAAAAAGGGTATTCGGTTGTTGAGCGTTTAGGCTCCAGAAATTGCTTAGAAATTTTAGAACGAATGGAATAGTTTAAAAATCTCGATCCTAGATATAGAGGGACTCAAGAGAAGAAGAAGATGATGATGATAATGATGATGATGATGGCGACGATAAGTTAATCAGCCGCACTTCAGAACTGAAAATGATCTTTGTATCTGACAAAAAACAGAGGTTTAATCTGAATTTAGTGATAATCCAAAATCAGGTTCCGAAGTTATTATTGAAGTGAGTTAAAATTTTACTACTGTCAAAATAATTAGCACTATCAAAATCAAATTGAAATTCAAGTATATTGTTGCATAATTTATGCAGAACATATATATATCATCATTACGCGGATCATTGTAGCTACTGACACAATATTACGCCACAATTCGATCAAGCAAAAATACCGAACCTTCTGATCTATCTACCACTAACCAGTCGTGCTATCGGCTTTTCCTAGCGCAGAACTCTTCGTCATTCACGACGATAAACGTTAGTCACTTTTTAAAGACGCGTACCAGTTGTGGTTTGTCTAAACACCACCACCGGCTCTAAATACTGTAAATTAAGTTTTGGTTTAATTTGAAACGCAAATCGTTTCTGGAAATTTGAATGGTACTTTTGAGGAAACTGACGTTAACATTAGCTCAACCAGCTTTACCATGATTTCGAACCCACTAGCGTTGTCTCCCGTTAATACACTCGTGGAAACATTGATATGTAATATTGCTCGTTACTCTAACAACGTAATTAAATATAGATAAGATGGTACCGTTCATGGAGCAGACATGATGCCACGCCCACAGGGCCCAGAGCTGCGTGGCTGGTTCTTCGGCAGGGTCCAACAGCGGGAAGAATGGCACAAACGATCTACGTCATTTAGAATAAAAACAAAACACAAAATAATAAAATACCAGTGGCGACGTCGGGAAGATACTCGACCGCGGATCAGTGTGTGAGGGTTCACATCCTGGGCTCGCCCATCACTGATATCGCTTTCGAGTGAGGAAAATGACGTTAACCTTAGCTTAACCAGCTTTAATAAGTTAATAATTATAATGCTATGCAATATAGCACAAACTAATATATTAAATAAAATATGATTCATTGTAGTGAATTAAAATACAAAGAAATACGGTACAATACACTACAGCAAGATACAACTAAATTTACTACAAATATAATACAATTAATAAGACAATATAGTAAACTAATGCAAACTCGACAGTAAATTTTGCAATGCCTACAAAGAGGTTTATTCTGTTAGAGGTCTAAGTAAGAACTGTTATAGGCCAAAGTAAAATAACCAATATGCAAATCGATCTAAGTAACTTGATAATTTCAAATTGTCTACAACAAAACAGAATATAGGAATTAATTAATACCGAAACCAGAAATGTGAAATAAATGACCGGAATATATTGGTCCTTGTGCTTCTGCGGAGCTTATTTATTATCATACAGATAACTAACCCAAAAATAGTACAGACCTCACAAATAGCCTAAACAGCAATATTTTTTTTAATTGGTAATATTATAGACTGATAGAGGTTAAAATAATAGTTTGAGTTTTTACCTCTAAAACAGATCAATAACAAGTAAAGAAACTGTGAGCTAACAACCACAACGTTTTAAGAAATACAGAATTTACAGCTAAAAAATTAAAACCAACGCTTTCGATAAAAAAGCTATAAATTAGATTACCGGTAGGCCACCATTTCACTCTCTGGTTGTTTCCAATTCAGAACCGTCTCCTTCTGTAATATCATACATAGGAAAAACGAGTTATTCGGAATCATAATCAGTTTTAAATTTAAATTCATTCATCATCATCAACATCTTCCCTTGAATTCTAATTACTTTGAAATTGCTACAAAATCCTAAGAATTTTGTAGCAATTTCAGGGGCTTACGCACTCACAAACCGAATTTTCTTTCTGACGTTGGTTTGGATCATAGTGCTTTGTCGCCTTTTACGATATGTGCAGTCCACAGTTGGTCCATTCTTTGGCAACCCAGATACAACGTGAGTTAATTAATTTAAATCAATGAATTTAAAAATCACAAGCCATCAGTGTTTTACTATTATACAGTAACAAATTTTATACCTAAGAGATCTAAAGAATTAATTGATTCAAAATTAATTAATTCTTCAATTGAAGAAAAGGAGAATACATAAACTGTAAGTTAATAGAAATTACTTTATATATATCTCTCTCTCTCACTTTCACTCCCACTCCCTCTATCTCTCATTCCTCTCTTTCTCTCTCTCTCTCTCTTCACAAACACACTTCAGTTGTCAAAATGACTCGACACTAATCAATGACACTTCGCACAAGCATTAACATGGCATACCAAGTCAGTGACAATGTCACTTCTCGATGTAGTCTCTAACGTCCAGTTTTGTGACCCGCCAGACAACAAATGTGCAAATATTCCAGCAGAGAAATAACTCAGGTCTTGATGGCTCGAGTGCAGAAGTTCTCTGCAATATATCACAACGAATTTAAAAACTTTAACAAATATATAAATACAAAATTGTAATACTGCTACCAATAATTTTGTAAATCTTATTTTTAATTTTAATTTTGCTTTATTTCAGGAGTAATAATCCATACATGAATCTTGCACATACAACCATACAACAAAAACCAGAGGAGCAAATAGGCTGTGCATAAATTGAGCTATAAGACAATTACTCATAGAATTAGGCACACAAAGCTATAAAAAGCAACTAGTACTAATAAATAAATAATACACAAATTTCAATAATATTTCACCACTTAGGAAGTATTTTCACAGATATGAAGCTAAATAAAAAAACATGTGAAATAAATAAATAAATAAATCTGACTAAAACCGGTTTAAAATTTAATGGAAACTATAAGAAGTAATTGAGATGATATTATTTGTTGACAAAACTAATCTTTATTACAGCAGCAATACAAGCAACTTTTCTAATATTTTAATGTCTAAATCCAACTTAAGATTTTGACGGCATACTTAATTATCAAACTAAACGTAAAATTCCAAAATAACATTGGCTGGCAACACAGACGTACTTCACAATAAGAGAATTAAAAAAATGTACAATATAATAGCTCCAACCTTATCTTTTGAATAACGTTTTCTTTCAGTAAATACTTCCTCAGGCTTTCCACTTCCGCCATATTGTTCTGCAGGAAACCATTTAGGTATATTAATAATAGCAATATTGTTCATAATTATACATAAAATAAAAAAAGACACATTGCTTCTCACAATGCTTTCGAGTGAGGAAACTGACGTAAACCTTAGCTTTACATAAAATAATAATAATAATAATAATAAAGGTTTAACGTCCATTTACTCCTACAAGGATGATGTCAGGGACGTCTCCGTATCACATGTCACAACAAAATGATTCACTCCAAACGATCTCAAAAACCATATTCTGAAGAGAAAGAAAAAGATCCTAAACGGTGCCGGTCGGTGATCAAAGAACAGTCAGGTAAGATAAATAAAATCTATGGTGGGAAGAGATGTGTTTTCAACCTACAATGGAATGTGGTAGAAATAGCATAGAATAACGTAAAATTTCCCTTTTAGTGCATTGCCTACTGGCAGATCCATGGTATATAACACCTCCACTCTTCTCTGTCTTCCGCTTTATTCTTCATATCCACATATGAGTGGGTCTTTGGGTCTTTAAATCATCTAACATACTCTTAATCATCTATCTCGGCCTGCTTCTGCCTTTATTTATTTCCATTCTACCTTCTATGACCTCTTTTAATACACTTTCCCCCCTTAGAACGTGTCCAATCCAACTCTTCTTCCTATTTCTTAATACATTTATCAACTGCTCTGTACCAACTCTCTCCAGAACTTTCTCATTTGTAACCTTTTGAATCCAGCTAATCCTCTCCATTATTCTCCATATCCACATTTCCAATGCCTCTAGTTTCCTAATATCCTCCTTCCTTAGGGGTCCATTTCTCACCTCCATATAATTGCGTGGTTCAAACCAAGGTTTTCACTATCTTTATTTCTGTGTCTTTCTTGAGACTTTTTGTTAAAAGTTCTTTCCTATTACCGAACATTAAAAATAACATAATTAACTATACTATATCAGTTAGTAGCAACTAAATTTGCATTTGAGATCCCAGTTAATCTGGGATTCAAAGCAAAGATAACGATGACATTTTATCATACCAAAAATCCGAGTAGCTTAACTTCTATCTGAACTCTTATGTCTTCATCAACGTTGTGAAATGCCTGCGAATAACACAAGCAATTCAGCTGCATTCAGTCGTTAATGACAACAACAGACACAGTAATACGAATGCCTTTCGGTAACTATCGAAAAGTCTATTTAAAAATGGCTGGTAAAGCTAAGGTTAACGTCAGTTTCCTCACTCGAAAGCGACGTCAGTGACAGGAGAGCCCAGGATTTGAAACCCACACATACTGATCCGCGGTCGAATATCTTACCGACATCGCCACTGGCTTCTGTGGTAAATATTACAATACAACTGCCGTGGTAGCTACTTGTCCTGCTAGGTAATTGTAAAAGCAGCAAAAGTATGATAGAGCATAAATAATTATAAAAGATTTATTACTCATCAGCCTGTGACGAGACAATAGAAATAGACTTTCTGACCTATCAATATCCATGATAATATGGTTTAATTAAATCAACGACAAATTCTAAAAAAGAAAGTATACAAGTAAAACAAAGACACAAGATGTAAAAGCTAATTTCATTATCTACTTTCATAATCTTGAATAAGTTTCAGTCAAAGACGATCTTCAATAAAAATGAAAAGATATAATAATTTTGTGCAATCTAATTATTTACTATTTACTTAATTTAATTAATTAAATTACTAGCACTATTACAAGAATCAAATAAACACAGGTTTACGAATCGAAACAATTAAGGATTGATTGATTGATCATATTGGAAATATACCGTATAAACATCCATGAAAATATCCAATCCCCCTTCTTCCACAAACACTTGACAAGTTAGTGGAGCCTCATCTATATAAATCATTCAATAACGACAAAAATATCTGTAATCTGTTATAATTAAATAATCAAATCCTTAAATTAATACCTTCTAGTAATAACTTCTAACAAAGAAATTAAATGGGTGGTCAAATGAACAGCATGCTTGACAGAGTAGCTGGAGTATCCAATGTGCCATAGAAATAGATTTTAGACTGTGCCTCTTTCTTTTTTTTAGTTTACAAATTCAAGGAAAGATTATGACTGTTCAACAGAATTTGAAATATACCGTTATATATACCGTTATTTAGACGGTTGCCAATTTGGAAATTATACATACAATATACATGTATATATTGTATGTATATACGTGTAAATATAAATAAATAAATATATATATATATATATATATATATATATATATATATATATATATATATATATATATATATATATATATATATATATATATATATATATATGTACATGTATATATGTATATATAAACCCAGCCTGTACAAGCTTGCTTGCTACAGCCGGTCCCAAGCCCGGATAAACGGGGAGGGTTGAGAAAGACCTGGCAACCTACTTGTTAAACTGCCAAAAAACTTTATGAACAAACGCCTTATACACGATTCAGATATGTTATCAGCCAGCGAGACCCCCGGACTGACTGATATCTGCACATTTGCTGGGGAAGAGCAAAGGTGGCTGTCGAGTAGTTTGGGAATTCCTAAGGGAATTTATGACGCGAGTAGGGCAAATCCCAAGGGAACCCCGCTAGCTGATGCCGCCCAACGAAACACAGCCAGGCTGCGCTTTACTAAAACGAACAAAATTGGAACGTGGAATGTACGTGGTATGAGTACTGGGAAATTGAACATTGTGAAAAATGAAATGTGTAGACTTGGCATTGATGTTCTTGGAATTAGTGAATTACATTGGATCGGAAGCGGCTATTTTCTTTCAGATGATTACGTAGTATACTATTCAGGGAATGACACTGTCCGAAGAAATGGCGTAGCTATTATAATGAGCAAGAAACTCGCTGAAACAATTGAATGCTTTCATGCCATATATGACAGAGTAATAGCCACTCATTTCAGGGGAAGGCCTCGCAATGTGACCATTCTGCAAGTCTATGCACCAACGTCAGAGGCGAATGAGAAAGACATTGAAGATTTCTACGCCACGGTTCAACAAACCATCCAGAAAATTCCTAAGAAAGACGTTATCTTTATCTTGGGAGATTTCAATGCGAAAGTGGGAGAAGGTTGTGATGAAGATATAGTGGGAAAGTATGGGTTAGGTGAGCGGAATGATGCGGGTGATCGTTTAGTACAGTTCTGTCAAGAAAGGCGTTTTCGTATAATGAATACTTGGTTCGAACAGCCCAAGCGGCAGTTATATACATGGACAGCACCAAATGGGGTTCATCGGAATCAGATTGATTTTTTACTTGCTGCTCAAAGATGGAAAAGTTCAGTGCTCGCTGTGAAAAAGTTTCCGGGAGCTGACTATGGAATGGATCATGAGCTGCTACTTGCGAAAATTAAGCTTCATTTCTGCAATATTAAGCAAACGTCAGGCACACTAAGATTCGATACTAACAATATCGCGCCACAGTATGCAGTAGAGATAAAAGACAGATTTGAATCGCTTAGCAGCTGGGATGAAAATCCGAATGAAACATGGGAAGAAATGAAAAAGATCATCACCGAGGCTGCACAAGAGTTTGTACCGTGCAGGAAACCTTCAAATTTGCCCAATTGGTTGTCGGAAAACACTATAAAAATTGCGGAAAGGAGGAGGCGGGCGAAAGCAACAGGGAAAATAGAGGAGGTAAGATGGCTAAATGCAGAGTTTCAGCGAGAAGCTAGGAAAGATAAAAAAAAGCATTGGGATGACGAGTGCCGGAAGTTGGAAGAAGCTAATAAGTTTGGACACATGAGAGATTTGTTTGCGCATGTGAAGAAAGTTCGCACTTCATTTGTGTCACGCTTTGCAGTTGTAAAAGGTCGCAATGGGGAAGATTTGCAAGATCAACAAAGCATCAAAGAACGATGGCGCGAATACACAGAAGAGCTTTACGCCGCCAAAAATCAAGATGAACAGTTCGGAGAGCTCATCCTGCAAGACGAACAGTTAGGAGAGCTCATCCTGCAAGATTACCTTGAACAGAGCATCCTCCAATCAGAAGATGAATGGGCCTTGAAGCAGCTTCCATCAAAAGAGGCCCCGGGGGTGGATGGGATACCAGCGGAATTTCTTCGAGTGATACCAATTCAAGCATTGACAGCCTTGTGTAAAAAAATATAGGAAACAGGATCTTGGCTAAGCGACTGGAAACGGTCAGTCTTCATACCAATACCGAAAAAGGGCGATTCCAAAGACTGCGCAAACTACCGTATGATCGCTTTAATTCCACACGCAAACAAGGTCCTTCTATTAGTCAGCAACGCATGAGTACGATCATAGATCGTGAAATGCCAGATGTGCATGCGGGTTTCCGTCGTGGTAGAGGCACTCGTGATCACATTGCAAATTTGCAGTGGATCTTGGAAAAATCGCGGGAATATCAAAAGAAAATTAACCGTTGTTTCATTGATTACACCAAGGCATTCGATTGCGTTGAACACAACAAACTGTGGGTATGTCTATCAGAAATTGGTAAACTATCACACATAATTCGCTTAATAAAAGCACTGTATGAAAATCAAGAGGCTACAGTAAGGACTTCTTGCGGAGATACAGATTGGTTTAGAATCAATAGAGGTGTGCGTCAAGGCTGTATTTTGTCGCCGTCTTTATTTAATATGTACGCAGAAGCAGTATTGCGGAAGGTAGATATGATTGAATCAATTGTAGGTGTGAAAATTGGTGGGAGAAACATCAACAACCTGAGGTATGCGGATGACACCACTCTCCTCGCGGAGAGCAGGGAAGGTCTGGAACAATTCATATTAAAGGTTAAAGAAGAAAGCAAAAAAGCTGGTTTGTTCCTCAACATTAAAAAAATCAAGATCATGACAACTGATATTGCTGAAGCCAAAATCAGAATTGACAATGAAGATATTGAGACAGTCAACGATTTCATCTTTCTTGGTTCTAAAATCGTACGTGACGAAGAATCAGGACCAGAGATAAAACGGCGGATAGCAATGAGGCGCACTGCGATGACTGGCATGATGAAAATTTGGAAGAGTACAGACATAAGCCCCGTTACCAAATGCAGGATAGTCAATGCGATAGTCTTCCCAATTGCCACCTATGGATGCGAAAGTTGGACGCTAAAAAAGGCGGATAGAAGGAGAATCTACGCTTTCGAGCTTTGGTGTTGGAGACGCGTGTTACGAGTCCCGTGGACAGCTAAAGTTAACAATAGAGATGTGCTAGATCGCATAAAACCAAGTATTTCTCTTGAAGGGAAGATCACAAAGCAAAGGTTGTCATACTTTGGACATGTCATTTGGACATGTCATGCGAGCGAGTTCAATTGAGAAATCTATTATGCTAGGACAGGTCAGTGGAAAAAGGAGGAAAGGTCGTCAAAGAATGCGTTGGCTTGATACTGTAGAATTTGACCTTAACACCAGCATAGCGGATTTGAGGGAGGCGGTAAGAAATCGTGATACATGGAGACAGATAGTTCATAAAGTGTCCAACGGTCGGCTTCGACTGAATGGATAACTCATCATATATATATATATATATATATATATATATATATATATATATATATATATAAAGCTATGTTAATGTCAGTTTCCTCACTCGAAAGCAATGTCAATGATGAGTGAGACCAAGATTTGAATCCCGCACAAAATGATCAGCAATCGAATATCTAACCGACAGTGGCGACAATATCTATACGATATACAAGTATATGATATGACAATGAATAATTATGAGAACATATAAGATGGCCGAATAGCTAGCACAGTTATTGTCTGAGAAACGAGAGTCAATTTGAATCCCAGCCGGAATATCATCGACGGTACCTTTTGAAACTGAAACATACGCTAAGCATAGTTTAAAGTTAGCTAAAAAGAAAGGATCCCTTTATTATCTCAAAATATTTTCTATTCAATTTTAACAAAATTATCTTCACGTATTCAGTCTTTACCGCTAAGATTCCAGAGTGCAGAAAGCGTGAACTTTAGAGTGACGTCAGCTAGGAGACCCTCTGTGTGATGCTTGACTATCTTCAACAATCGCCTCATATACAGAATGTTACCACCCAGCAGTGAAGTCTGCTCAGTGGGTATCTGAACAACAACAACAACAACCTGTACTGAGTGTTACCATCTAGCAGTGAAGTCTGCTCAGTGGGTATCTGAACAACAACAACAACAATAACAACCTGTACTGAGTGTTACCACCTAGCAGTGAAGTCTGTTCAGTGGGGACCTGAACAACAACAACAACAACAACAACCTGTACTGTGTGTTACCACCCAGCAGTGAAGTCTGCTCAGTGGGTATCTGAACAACAACAACAACAACCTATACTGAGTGTTACCACCTAGCAGTGAAGTCTGTTCAGTGGGGACCTGAACAACAACAACAACAACAACAACCTGTACTGTGTGTTACCACCCAGCAGTGAAGTCTGCTCAGTGGGTATCTGAACAACAACAACAACAACCTATACTGAGTGTTACCATCTAGCAGTGAAGTCTGCTCAGTGGGTATCTGAACAACAACAACAACAACCTGTACTGAGTGTTACAACCCAGCAGTCAAGTCTGTTCAGTGGGTATCTGAACAACAACAACAACAACCTGTACTGACCTGGCAATGAAGTCACTAAGTAGGTATTCTTATAACACCAACAACAGCAGCATAAAATCCTATTAGTGTATAATAATAAAACTATAGAGTTGCAAAACTGACATGGATGCTAGACAAGTTTGGCATGAATATAATGAGTGGCTTGAGAAAGCAGGCTAATAATAGTAAATAATGTCACAACATAGTTTTCACAATTTAGAATATTCTATTCTCAATACAGTAGGTAAAATTTGAGAATAATCCAATCAGTCTATCATTGAATGATAACTTAACGTCCCATTCCTCATCTAATACAGACATATGGGACGTCTCACAAGAAACTAGCAACTTCAGGCACTTTCTCACCTGCTGATGACGTTACGTAAGCACCGAATACTCTGAAAGCAAGCTCTAATAAAGTAAAAGTCTTTAAACGGCAACAACAGCGAAGATCTTGTGCCATGGATTTAATAAGTTGGGATCAATCATCTTGAAA
This sequence comes from Enchytraeus crypticus, assembly GCA_905160935.1. Classification (NCBI taxonomy): domain Eukaryota; kingdom Metazoa; phylum Annelida; class Clitellata; order Enchytraeida; family Enchytraeidae; genus Enchytraeus; species Enchytraeus crypticus. Next base: position 883,074 of record CAJHZI010000471.1, on the reverse strand, counting down.
GACTATCTAATACTATCCTTTCTAATTACAGATTAAAGTTTAGAATTGTCTTTGCTGGATAATGCTAATATGCTAGTTAAGTGTTTTGATGTTCTGAGCTTATTATAGCTTAGTATGCCAAATTCTATAAGTAATTGTCTTCTAGCTCAATTTATGCACAGCCTATTTTTTTCTGCTTTTGTTGCACTGTTGTATGTGCAAGATTGTATGGGTTATTATGCATGAAATAAAGCAATAAATAAATAAATAAATACAATAAAATAAATAACGAGAAGAGGCTGCACAGGTTGACATCAACAAAGCTGAGCTTTTAAATGACTCTCAAACCTTTGCCGCAAGTATTCCACAGATGGCGACTGCCAGACGAGTCATTGACTGGTCATCAAATGCACAAAGACTATCCAATACCAGTTTAGCACATCGGTACTTGTCAAAATTCTGTAGCAACCAATCATTCAAACAAAGCAATGGTGGCACGCGTAGCATAGTAGCAATCAATAGAACTCAGTAGTTATACATCAATCAACCAATCATCATTATCATCATCACCTTCCCTTGACTCCCAGTTTAACTAGGGTTGGGATAAGATATCAATCAACCAATCAACAAAATTAAAAATAATATAGAGTATCAGACTTTCCATAACTGATTTATCTTATACTTGTTATTTAGAATCAGTGTTTGTTAATTAGAAGAGGGAAGCTCTATAATTAAAAAAACTATACACTAGAAAAAAGATCCCCATAGACCTTTTAAAATAGGTAGTGGTAGCACTGTTCAAATAGTAAACAAAGCCGAATGTAAGAGTGGTGAAGGGATTGTGTTTACATTCACGGCAGGCAGAGCTGAATATATACTCATAAATTAAATTAAGTATATCTTAATTTGTTATCAGAACGACATTAAATAATTGTAATAAAGTTACATTTCAATTACTTACAAAATGACAACAAAATAATGTCCCCATTTACATTAGTAAATGTCTAGATAAAATACTTATACGGGATATCTAACGTTTCTGGGATATTTTACATTATAAATTGAAGCCATAAAAGCAAGATTCTAGAGATGGTGTATCCTATTAAAGTGAAATGTTCAGGGTGATTTTTCAAAGTAAACAAGTTTTATAAAAGGTCTAAAATAAGTTATTAATATTTAAAATAAGTCTAACATTAGAAAAGAGAAATAGTTTCAACACTCACCAAGTCCTGCAAAATTCCATCACAGCACAGCATCATTAGACAATTCTTATTCAGCTGCAAAACATTTACAAATGTACTTTAATAAATTATTTGACCTAAGCTAACTTTATCACGATAAAGCAATAAAACCAATATCGTACATTGAATAGACCTTCCATCGAATAGCTCCTTGCCATTAGTTTGAGAAAAATTTGCACCAATTTCTGGAGCCTAAGCGCTCACCAATGGAATGCCCATTCTCACGTTGGTTTGGCTCTTAGATCTTAGTTTTTGGATGTTACAAAAACTAGATAATACCTGCTGTTGAGTGGGGAAGTTTTCCAATTGGATGTTACAGTAATTAGATAATACCTGCTGTTGTGTGGGGAAGTTTTCCAATTGGATGTTACAGTAACTAGATAATACCTGCTGTTGTGTGGGGAAGTTTTCCAATTGGATGTTACAGTAACTAGATAATACCTGCTGTTGTGTGGGGAAGCTTTCCAATTGGATGTTACAGTAACTAGATAATACCTGCTGTTGTGTGGGGAAGCTTTCCAATTGGATGTTACAGTAACTAGATAATACCTACTGTTGTGTGGGGAAGCTTTCCAATTGGATGTTACAGTAACTAGATAATACCTGCTGTTGTGTGGGGAAGTTTTCCATAGCGTTTAGAGTTAAATTGACTATCTCGACGAGCCAGCGCGGGTGGATGCACGACGGAGTGGAATGAACACCACTTCCTCGTGGATAAACGATTAGATTATAACAGCAAGCCGTTGCAGCCAGCTGAACTGACATATCTCGCATGTTGTACTGCATAGCAGGAAGTATGACCTAGCAATAAATAAATACAAGCATAGGCTACTAACTATATGCTGTGTCTGAACAATCATCTGAACAAGTATGATAATCAATATCAATGGAAACATTTTGAAAAGGTTTGGCAGGAACAAATACAAGAGTACGCAGTTCAATTACAGCACTCAGATCATTGAGTGGTTTAGACAATGGCGAATGAATAAGGCTGTTAAATTACTGGCAATAATGTAAAATAAGTCGCAGGATGAAATACACTAAATGTGTAGAACTGAGATCATTCAGTTTTACAAATTTTTATGATAAATAGTGGAACAACTTTAATTAATGACAATTCACTATATAGCTCTCTGAACTACCAGAACATTCTAGAAGAGCAAGAGCAAGAACAAGAGACTGGAAGCTACAAAATAACTTTATAGCAACTCCACAAAGATTGGAAATAACTTAAAATATTTAGGTTTCTATATCCTTATCGCTACATTACCCTTGTAAGAAAAATAATAAAAAATAAAAAATAAAAATATAAAATTTCAAAAAAACAAAATAAAAATAATAAATATAAAAATTAAACATGGAATTTTCCACAATTACTATCGTTACAAAAATACTTTAAAGAAGGCGAACCTTGATGAATTCAGTTAGTAGCCGAGGCTCGAGATCAACAGATTCTTGTTTCTGGGTCCAGCGAAAGAGTGTGAGGAGTGCATGCTTGACGTATGCAGGCCGAGTGTGATAGCGTCGCAATGATTCTATCACCTGCTTCTCATTCATCTCACCCGTTAACTAACACAACAAATACGTCGGATAAAATATGAAGATTTAAAGTCTGTTTCCTCACTCATAGGTGATGTCTGGGATGAGTCAAGTGGAATATTCAATTGTAAGTGCAGTTCTACACACACAGTGATGAATGCACATACCAAAAGAGAAGGAATAGTGTATGAGAAACTACGCAACTAAACATAATATAAGTTTAGCGATGGAATTTTCAAGATCGTATCGGTAGAGCAAAAGCACATAACTTGCAATTTTTAAAATCATCAGAATAAAAAACAACTAAAAATGCCAATGCCAAAGAACATTTAACGTCAATTTTCTACTCGATGTAAGTCACAGGGAGAGCACTGGATTTGAACCCTAAACCTACAGAGCTGCTGTCGAACAACGCGTTAACAAGCCTAAGGATCAACCCTAAAATAATGCCAAGCTATAAAAAATCAACATGAGATTTATTAAAACCCATAAATTATAATTTACTAATAATAACTATAATTATAATAATTATTTAAAAACTGACTAAAGCAGATGTTTACCGTGAAGCTCTGCAGGAATTCTGGCACTTCCTTTTCATCGTCCATTTGTCGGGATGAGTCTGCTAACAAAGCTAGGCCTAGGAACTGTAGCCGCTCGTGATATTTGACAAAATATCTGTAATATAGATATAAGTTATATTGTACAAACATAACATTACTTCAAATGAATGTATATTCCTAAATAAAAATAAGATAATTAAATAAAACAAATAATATAAAGGAGTGGATTGAGTGAGATTATCTCTCTCAAGTGTTCTTCCAAGTCGCAGACCCAAGGTACATTTTCATATTCAGAATCTGCTTTCATGCTCCAAATTTAGCACTCCATAGATCAACAAATAAGTGAACTTAGAAGAATTACAGACAAAGCAAAAGATCATTGGTGGAGTGAAAAGTGTGATGATTTAGCAGAATATGATAGAAGAGGGAGGTCGGATCTATTATACCAGGAAGTCAGGATATTAACAAGAACCGATAAGAAAAAGAAAGGAGATGCAAAGAACATTAGTATAATGGGTAGGAGATGGGGAATTGAAGACAGAGCTGGAAGAAGTAAAAGAAAGATGGAGAGAATATGTAGAGGAATTGTATGATGAGGCTGGGAAACCAGTTCAAGAGGATTTTAAAATAAAAGAAGAGAATATCATAGAAGACGATAAAAGGAGACCCGATTTAATGAAGGAGGAAATTTATTCTGCAATTAACAGTATGAAGAAGGGGAAGGCAGCCGGAATAGATGAAATCCCAGCAGAATTCTTGAAAACGTTGGAAGGAGAAACACTCAAAAAGTTAATGGAGGAATGTATGGAAGTGTACAGTACAGGTATTTGGCCAGACGACTTTACCAAGTCAGTGATGATTCCTATTCCCAAAAAAGCCAATGCTGTAGAGTGTTTGGATTACAGAACAATCAGCTTAATACCTCATGCATCGAAGATCTTATTAAAGATAGTAAATAATCGCATTCAGTTGAAAGCAGAGATGATACTGAGAAAGACAATTTGGTTTTAGGAAAGGATGCTGCGCAATAGAAGCAATAGGAGTAATGCGGGTTCTTTGCGAAAGAAGCTTAGAATATGGAAATGACGTTTTTGTATGCTTTGTAGACTTCGAGAAGGCCTTTGACAGGATTGATTGGATAACGATGATGAATATCTTAAAAAGAATACGAATTGACAGGAGAGATAGAAGACTAATTTTGAACTTGTACATGAATCAAAAAGCAGTAATCAAAATCCAACAAGAATGCTCAGAAGGTGAAATAGGACGTGGAGTAAAACAAGGTTGTAGTATTTCGCCGCTGCTGTTTAACATTTACGCTGAGGCAATGATGGAGGAAGTCATGGAAGACTTGGAAGAAGGAATAAAAGTAGGAGGGAATTTGTTACAAGATGTACGATTTGCAGATGACCAACGAATGGTAGCAGGCAGCGAGATTGGATTGCAAAAGATAATGGATAGGCCGAATGATACGGCCTTAAGATATGGCATGAAGATTAATACAAAAAAGACCAAGGTTATGAGAGTGTCCAATAATAAAGGTGAAGTTAATATCACAATAAATGGTCCGAAATTGGAACAGGTAAGGAGTTTCAAATATTTGGGTCATACTATAACCGATAATGGGAAATGTGAGACAGAAATATGAAGTAGGATTGCACAAGCAAAAGCGGCCATTGGTAGTAGAAAAGAACTATTAACAAAAAGTCTAAAGAAAGACACAAAGATAAAGATAGTGAAAACTTTGGTTTGGACCATGCTACTGTATGGATGTGAAACATGGACCTTAAGAAAGGAAGACATTAGGAAACTGGAGGCATTGGAAATGTGGATTTGGAGAAGAATGGAGAGGATTAGCTGGACTCAAAAGGTTACAAATGAGGAAGTCCTGGAGAGAGTTGGCACAGATAGACAGTTGATAAATGTATTAAGAAATATGAAGAAGAGATGGATAGGACACATTCTAAGGGGGGAAGGTCTATTAAAAGAGGTCATAGAAGGTGGAATGGAAGGAAAAAGAGGCAGGGGCAGGCCGAGATTAGGTATGTTAGATGATTTAAAGACCCACTCATGTGTGGAAATGAAGAGGAAGGCGGAAGACAGAGAAGAGTGGAGGCGTTATGTACCATGGACCTGCCAGTAGGCAGTGCACAAAGAGAGAGAGAGAGAGAGATCAACAAGTTAACCTCCTTACAAAAGGCTATGCCTTATCCATATCTCATGTAGCCTATAGATTGGGAAAAATATGATTTCTGAGGTTGTTTCCTAAATTTGACGATGAAGTTGTTGCGTTTGCCTTGTCGCCTCCTGTGACATGTTCAGTTAACGGTTTTGGTCTAGTCTTCAGTGTCCACAACTCGACATAGGAATCAGTGAGGATAAATTTTTAAAAGCAACATTTGAATAGTTTTATAAAAGTAATAAAAAAGTATTCTTTCGTGGAGCTATGAAATTTAAATCACCCACAAAGGCATACAGGTTAAATTGCTATTGTCATTTACTTATCATACACAATACAATATTGTCAGTAGGCCCTAATTATGTGCCAAGAAAAATTTAGCGGACCATATAGTATAAGACGTGTCTTCTCTATAGATATTAATAATTAAACTGAAACAGTTATAGTTTACGGAATAAAGCCTACCTGAAACATTCCATATTATGGTTGCGCTCAGATAAAGAAAGAGAAGTTAAGTTTTATTTTATAAATATATTATAATTATTTAGATTTTATAGTTGCAAATAAACAATGGGCTACAATTCTATTACAAAGAGGAATTTCTAAAAATATAAGGTATACAAGAAAGAATTTATAAATAGGGCTCATCCATTAAGCAATCTTTAAAAAATAATTTTATCAAATTCTAAGTGCGTAAGCAGACTCAGCATGAAGAACCTGAATACAAGGAACAGAGCTGTATCACAGGAGAAAGACTTGCACCCGTAATATCTAACCTATAAGGCTGACATCCTTCAAATCAGCCATCCTACCAGTACGTGATAAATTGCAAAATTCTATAAATCTAACCTTAGTTGCTCAAAGCAAACATCGCTCTTTCCAGAGATATCAAGAGATACAAGGTGAGGGAATACTGTCGAGTCAGCAGTGAGTATATCATTGACATCCAACGATGCTGTGTAGGTGACATAGGGGTGGGCCGAGAAATCATCTGACATATCGAGATGACGCAGTTCATCGAGTTTTAATAGATGGGCAGAGTTGGGTATTCGTACGTTAAACATCGACAGCGATCTGCAAGGAAAAAACACATAATTATAAATTTTTATCCAATTTTAGTCATTAATGAGAATTGAATATATTAAGGCAAACTGAATCACAGAATAAAAACCTGCTCATAAAAATTTAAATCCAATACTGATTTCATCGCTAGTGAATTCAATATAGTTTGCAATAATCTTTGATTAAATATAATGTATAAATAGGGTTAATAAGCACTTAATAAAATGGCACACATACAGAAAAACAATGCACAAATGAAGTTAAAAATACTTACTTGAGCCTCTGCCTACAGTTTAATAATGGAGCGAGATCACCAACATTTGTACCCGATATGTCCAACTGTTCCAAGCAAGGTAAATCCGCAGTAATGATAGTTAAAGCGTGCGAGTTAAATGTCGTGTAACTGACATCAAGCACTCGCAACTGTTTGAGGCTAGAAAGTGTGATCACAACATCCACGCCCATCCTAGCGGGCATCCTAATAAAACTCGACCCATTATTACTACACCTCCCGCAAAAACTGCCGCCCGATACGTTCAATACGCGAAGATTTTCTAGAGACCATTCGCTAAGGCAGCTAATAAGTTCACCGACAGATATACTGATCAGGCCAGCAGCTGAGAGTTCAATAACATGATGCTGCTTAAGAGTTCGCAGTCCGTGACATGTTAAAGCACCGGACTGACTTTCTTTTAATTTTACACGCTTTAGTGTACATTGTGAACTGTTAAACATTGCTACAGACTCATCGTCAAGAGTACCGCAGTTTGACACCTCCGCTAGAAGGCTATCTGCGAGAACTTGGTGTAGCAAGACCACTGATGAACATCTAAAACCACGTCGATGGGAGTTTTGCGCCGTTCCGTGGCAACTTGTGGTTAGATATGTTGAGAAATTTTTTATGTTTGATGCAATGTAATGTAAACAAATGTCCTGTAAACGATTTGCGGTCTCCATTGGTGATTGCATAGTCGAGCTTATACGTTTACAGAGGATAAAGGCATAAAAGATGTGTTACATAAAAATACATACTAAAATTCAAGTACATCGTGTTACCTGGCAAGAAATAAAATAATATTTTGTATCACATACGTAAGTAAGCAATCTAGTAACAAAATATGTTATATTGATTTTTTTAATTTAAGGTATAAAATTATATTACCTTCTCAAAGGAAACACAAAGTTTTTTAACTAACAGACCTCCGATATCTGATATCTTAAATATCAGATGTACTCCGATGTTCTCTTTAGCTGTTATTACGATAGCTGTCTTAAATAAGGCATCAAATTATCACGAATTGTTTTATCTATTAAAATATTTTTATGTTACCAAAAGTTATCTACGCAAAAAGGCTTTTGATGAATAGTAAAATTACTAAAGATGCCCATTAGTAGGCCACCTTATTCCAATCCCTCATCATTCATTTCTATTAATGGTTTTCATATACAATTAAAGATGATACGGAGAATAAAATCAGTATTATCTCTAATTCATCCAAAATATAGATAGATTATGCAGTATTTTCAACTTTATTTCAATATTTTTGTGAATTTTAAGGACAATAATACAGATATACTATAGATGTAAACATTGACTGAACTTCCACAACACTGCTCCATCCATTCATGCCAACATCTAACTATAGTCAACGAAGTATGAAATCGAAAAAGTTTGAAGCAAAGCTATGGTTTAGACCCGATGAACTAAAAATACACGCATTATAGTGAATAATCAACTATGTTGATATCTATCACTTTTAAAACCACATGTTTAATCCGTTAGACAATTTAGACCATTTTCCGTATAACCAGTCCAGTGAATGTCCGAGATTTACTCTCAGATCAGCGCGGCCTACAATGTCTATGACTCAATGCAATAACCACAATGTCTATTACTTAGTGCAAATTCAAAATATTGAAAACCAGTTTAAATTTATTCCACTTTTAGAATTTTTTCTAGCTAACTTTAGATTTAAAAGTGATGAAAAACCTTTAAACATACATATATATTACCACATAATGAAAAGCGATCATTCGCGACGATGCCTCACAAATGTTAAGATACATTTTAATCTAACGAAACTAAATGCAGCATATACTAATGTAAATTAACATAATGAAGCTCCAAGTAATTTGACAACAGTAGAATTGCGAGCAATTAGTAATTACAGGATGCTGGATTTATGGTATTCCTAGAGTGAGAAGGCTGTTAATAAGTTGTTGTAGTGCCGGTGAATAGTTTAAAGATAAAATTAAGGTTACGCTATTGTGCCTGATCGGATTCGAATGGAAATACATGTAAAAATTTCGCTCCTGCTGCAGCAGTATTGTGAAGAATAGATTAACGGTAAACTGCATATCTTATCATATCGTAAGAGGCGACTGAGCTTAAACTGAGAAAGGCTACGGGAAACCACCTCAGAATCTATATTATTCTAAAGCTATCGGCTATATTAAATTAAGATATGGATAAAGCATAGCATTTTGTGAAGTGATTAATTCGTTGATCGGTGGAGTGCTCGTTAGGGTGTGTGAAGAGCAACATATGAGTAAGAATATGTACCTTGCACCAGCCACTTGGCAGAACTCTAGCGAGCGAGAGAGAGAGAGAGAGAGAGAGAGAGAGAGAGACAGAGAGAGAGAGAGGGAGCGAGAGAGAAATAGAGAAAAAGAGAGAGAGATTAGCTAGAAGTGGTGGAGGCTGAATTTAGGACTATACGTTGTGTTTCGTTACGTAGTTCAATGAAGCATATTAACACAGACCAAGGAATAAATTCCAGTTGATATCATCCAGGGAGAAGAGTGTACCAGGAGAGAACTATAGCGTGGTGGTCTGCGCACTGGAGTCCAAATTAAGAGATTCGTTGTTTGATTCTCGGTAGCCTACCACTTTTAAATACTTCTCCAATCAAGGTGCTCAAAGTCTCAATAACGTAGGGGTAACGTCATGAAGTTTTAAATGACAGATCCTGAGGTGAACTGAAGTCTCGTGGGTTCGATTCCCGGCCGCGCTGATCTGAGAGTAAAATCTCAGACATTTTATTATACTTTGATTATTACCAGTGGACTGGTTATCAGTGATGTTAACAAGGCCAGGACCCTCAAGGCCAAGGCCAGAACCTCCAAGGCCAAGGCCAAGGCCAAGACTATAATGACCAAGGCCAAGGTCAGGACCATAATGACCAAGCCAAGGCCAAGTCCAAGACTATGACCAAGGCCTTTAACGTCAATTGGACTAGAAATTTAAATTTTAAGCAGCCACAACTTTCGTCATATTTTGAATCATAAGCGCAGAATTAGAGATTAAAACGAGATATCTAATGCTGAAAATAACATATTGAATACACCACATTGACGCAATTTTATCGTTTCTATTTGCTAACTTCGTAGTAGAAGTATCACCGAAAAGGCTAATATATTACTAAAATCAGATTAGATATAGAAACAGATCTGATAAGAACTAAAGTCCTTAATAGAGTATGAATTTCTTACAAATCACTGTTACACTTTAGAAACATAAGGGTTTCCAACATTGAATCACACATTCGAGCGCGAGGAGGTCTCATTATGAGGCCGCTTTGTGAAAATATTCTCCCCACAGGAGCTGATGTGGCAGGCACACAAAGATTACGTTGAAAGAGAGGCCTTAGAGCAGCAAATTTCTCAAGTTCATAAAGAGTCTTTACTGAAGTTTCACTACTCTCAAAGTCAGGATGATTAATTTTATCAATGTTGTTTGCCAACTGTTGTTGAATGCTAGTAGTCGATTCAGAATGCTATACAAGAGCAATTTTGGCCTTGGCCTTGATCAAGGCCAAGGTCAGGGTGCAAGGCCAAGGCCAGAACTCGCAAGGTCAAAGCCAAGGCCAAGGCCGGAACCCACAAGGCCATGGCTGGGGCTTAGTGGCCTTAAGGCCGGCTCAAGGCCTAACATCACTGCTGGTTATACTGAAAATGGTCTAAACTGCCTAACGGTTTAAACATGTAGCATTAAAAGTGATTTGATTTGATATG
>CAJHZI010000471.1:600000-867500 GCA_905160935.1 Enchytraeus crypticus | reverse complement strand
TGAAGTCTACATATGGGGGGGCTGGAAGGCCAGTGGGCCCTGGGGAGGACTGCCTGGTATGGCCGGGGACCACTGAGCCACCTGCAAGTGACAGGCGGGGCAGTCGCTGATCTTGAACGCGCAAGTGTAGCACAGAAGCAGATGCTGGCACGGCTGTGAGAGCACGGAGTACGGCTCATAGTGGCACAGCGAGCACGCTGACCAGGAACCGTTGATTGAACCCTGCAACAACACAGGATCTTCATTACAACGCATTATCTTCATTACAATGCATTACCTTTATTGCAATGTATTATTTCCATTACACACGTTATCTTCACTACAAAAATTATCTCCATTTCAACGCATTACCTTTATTATAACATATTATCTTCATTACACACAGTATCTCCATTACAAAGCATTATCTCCATTACAAAGCATTATCTCCATTACAAAGCATTATCTCCATTACAAAGCATTATCTCCATTACAAAGCATTATCTCCATTACAAAGCATTATCTCCATTACATCACCTTATTTCCATTACACATATGAGCTCCATTACACGTATCATCTCCATTACAACGTATTATCTCCAATACACACGTTATCTCGATTACACACGTTATCTCCATTACAACACATCATCTCCATTTCACATGATATCTCAATTACACAAGTGATCTCCATTACACACATTATCTCCATTACACATGATATCTCAATTACACAAGTGATCTCCATTACACACATTATCTCCATTACACATGATATCTCAATTACACAAGTGATCTCCATTACACACATTATCTCCATTACACATGATATCTCAATTACACAAGTGATCTCCATTACACACATTATCTCCATTACACATGATATCTCAATTACACAAGTGATCTCCATTACACACATTATCTCCATTACAACATTATCATCTCCATTATACTACACATTATCTCCATTACAACACACTATCCACATCTCACTCTATTACAACTTATTATCTCCATTTAACACGTTATCTCGATTACACACATTATCTCCATTACATACATTATCTACATAATAACACATTATCTAAATTACAGACATTACCTACACTACAACACATCATCTCCATTACACACATCATCTCCATTACAACCCATTATCTGCATTACAACCCATTATCTCCATTACAACCCATTATCTCCATTACAACCCATTATCTCCATTACAACCCATTATCTCCATTACAACACATTATTAACCTGATTCGCTAAACCAAAATCCACACGAAGCAATAATATATCAAACCAGCAACCAGATTTGCTAAGCTAAAATCAACAAGAAGCAATGATTTACTGACCATGCCAGTTGCTAATGGAGAGCCGATAGCTCCACCCCCAGATATCATGGCTCCACCCACTGTTCCCATGGTTCTACCACCCATTCCACCTCGTGGACTAACAGAAGCAGCTGCCATTGCTTCAGCCTGAAAGCAAAAGCATTAATCAGGACAACCCTGTTAATCTTTATGTCCTGTCATAGTTAGTTTCCATTATTTTTATAATTTAGCAGTCCCAGTTCTTTAATATTTATTTTAATACTTTAAATTAACCTAATTTTTTGTTGGAGAATCTGTGATTGTGCTCTGCGTTTCAATCAATCAATCGCTCTTCGATTATAACAATAGATGATATTCAACTCTGAAGAAAAACCATTGAAAAGCTAATGCATACTTTTAGGCACCAAATTTGTTAAATATCAATCTCAGATTTCATTGCTGCTGTCTGCATCTAAAAATATTAATTGTTAAATTCTTTGTTGTTTACCATCTACAGTTCAGTCTTATTATTCTACTTACTGCTGTTCACAACATATTTTGAGGTGTCTCACAAAAATAATAAAAACATACACATTTTAGATGACATTTACCCAAAATGTCAAAAAGTATTATTACCAGATACACTGAACATTTTGAAAATGAACACAAACAGTGAATGTTCTAAAGCAATTCTACTTGAGATAGGCTCTTAAACTCATCCTTACACTCCGTATTTAACATTTCGATTACAAATCAAATAATAACAGTGAAAGCTAAAGCTAAAATTAACGTCACTTTCCTCACTCAAAAGCGATGTCAGTGACGGGCGAGCCCAGGACTTGAACCCCGCACATACTGATCCGCGGTCGAGTACCCTAACAACATCGCTACTGGCTCCAGCCAAGTGGTTTAATGTTCTCTAATCAATCCATGGACGACGTCAGAGACGCAGTTTTACTCGCAGCCTCTATACTAGCTAAGATAGAACGCTTACGTGCTGTCTGGTCTCAGGCCCCTCCCACACTGACTCCAGTCTAGTTGGGTGGAACAGCTCGTCCATCCTCGGCTCGTGCACATCACCAAACCCCACCTGTCCGCCAGCGAGGCCACTTCCACCCGACTGATCTCCGCCCCCCTGGGCAGAAGATCCAAGAAATCCCATCAGAAAGTTTTGTCGGTTGAAGTCCCCCGCACCTCCCTGAGTCCCTGAAGGGGAATCCATGAATGCGGCCGCCACGGCCGCCTGTCAATCAAATTTAATTAACTTTATGTTCTGCGCAATACGAGGACTCGATAATGTCTCAATAGCGTAGGGGTAAAGTCATGCAATTTTAAATGACAGATCCTGAGGTGAATTGAACCCTCGTGGGTTCGAATCCCAGCCGCGCTGATCTGAGAGTAAAATCTCGAACATTCACTGGACTGGCTACACGGAAAATTGTCTAAATTACCTAACGGTTTAAACATGTGATATTAAAAAGCGATAGATATCAACATAGTTGATTATTTCACTATAATGCGTGTTCACTTTTTTTCAAGGTTCAACAACAAGAATATTACTAACTGCGTTACTGTACAGCAGAATGAATCTCTTACTCCACAACAGGATACATTGGTAAACAGGATAGTGTTTTCAGAGAATGACGCCCTTGCCCAGTAAATGTTCATCAAAGCTGAGGAAGGCATAGAGGGCCCACCTCGTCATAAGCAGAATCGCCCAAGAAAATGGTATATCAAAATGAATGTTATAGATGATTTAAAGATCCACTCGTATGTGAACGTGTAGAAGAAAACGGAAGATAGAGATAAGTGGAGGCATTATATACCATGGACTTGCCAGCAGGCAGCGATCTCAGAGAGAGAGAGAGACTCCATAGCATCAAACTATCAAAGCTATAAATGTGCCCAAAACTAAACATCGTGATAATAAATTTTTTTAAACAGATATCCTTGAATTTCTAGTTCCAATGTAAATTACTTTTTCAAAATTCTCATCTAAGTAAAAATGCAGTTTTTAATTTTTACGTTTAAGAAATTTATATCCATCTAGCCTACTTCTATTATTCAACTTGATATTTCACTTTAAAATCAGTTCCCAGCATTTCCACTACAATTCTCTAGTTACAGATATTTTTCAATTTTACATAAGATCAAGGCAATCCTAAGCAAACAGCTGCCTACAATCCTAAGCCAAACAGCTCACTACCATCCTTAGCAAGCAGCTGACTACGATCCTTAGCAAACAACTGACTACGACCCTAAGCAAACAGCTACCTACCTCCTGCTGAGACCTCAGCTGCTGCAGCTGTTGCTGTCTGTTGGGGGAGTTGAAGAGAGCTTGCTGGGCGGCCAGGCTCATGCCAGTGCCCATGCGCCCCAGGCTGCTCGCCTGACCTCCCAGCAGCGCTCGCTCCCGCATCTGATTCTCCATGATCGCCTGCACGGAGCCGATGGAGTTGTGTCGCTGCTGAGTCCTCGCCATCGGAATCATCACAGGCGACGTGTCGAGGTACGACGTGTTCCCCACTATAATATACAGATTTAACGTTTAATAATAATAATAATAATAATAATAGAGATTTAACGTCCGTTTCGTCATCCAGGGATGATGTCAGGGACGTCATGGACGTTTGCTATTATATTAAAGCACACAGGCGTAATACAGAGATCTTACGTTTAACAATAATGATAAAGGTTTAACATCCGTTTCCTCATCCAGGGATGATGTTAGGAACGTCATGGGACGTTTGCTATTACAGTAATGCACACAGGCGTAATACTGAGATTTTACGTTTGCTATTACTACACAGCTGAGGAAGGTGCAAGGGGCCCACCTCGTCATAAGCAGAATCCCCCAAAGAATAATGTTATATCAAAAGGAAAAGAATGTTAAAAATAATTTAAAGATGAACTCGTATGTGAGCATGATGAGAAAGACGAGATAGAGTTGAGTAGAGGCGTTGTATACCATGGACCTGCCAGTAGGCAATGCACTAAATGAGAGAGAGAGAGAGAGAGAGAGAGAGAGAGAGAGAGAGACTACTACACATAAAGCTCAAAATCGAAGTCTTTCTAGAATTATAAACGATCACCGAGTAACTAAGAACACAATGTGAATTCCAAAAACTTTGCAGATAAGTTTTACTTCGTTTCAAGAATTAGTAATTGTTTATTTAACTGAAATTATTTCAACAAGTTTACAAAAATATAATGGATAATAAAATGGAAAAAGACAGCTATAGAAATGACTAAAACAGCCACTAGTATATTTGGCAGAATGAAGACAGGAGCTAATAAACAAGACGCCACTGTGAGGCACCAGCACTGCTCGCCGTACAACCATTTCAATCCAGCTACGCTACAAGCAGCTACGCTACGCTACAAGAAGCTACGTTACGCTACAAGCAGCTACGCTACGCTACAAGAAGCTACGTTACGCTACAAGCAGCTACGCTACGCTACAAGAAGCTACGCTACGCTACAAGCAGCTATGCTACAAGCAGCTACGCTACAAGCAGCTACGCTACAAGCAGCTACGCTACAAGCAGCTACGCTACAAGCAGCTACGCTACAAGCAGCTACGCTACTTACGCGAGCAAGCTTCGAATAACAACAATTAGAGTGCTACAGTCATCAATGACAACATCGAGCACTATTGAGACAAAATCAACACAGCAAGCAAAAAGAAGGTCCAAAAACGGTTTCAAATTCCAAAATCCAGAAATTCAGTCCAAATTATCGAGTCTCTAGCCCCGTCGCAGTGTCTTTTTAAAATAAAAGTTCTTAGTGACTATAAAAAGATAGAGATGAATCTTAGACAGGCGAATATAGATGGGAGTGGCTCTCACCTGACGAGGAGAGATTGAGCCCAGCACTGAGCGAGTCCGAGAGAGCCTCTGCCTCGTGGCTGAGCTCTCTGTCGAGCACTGAGTTCAGGTCTCCAAGGTTCACGTCGATGTCGTCGTCGTTGTTGCCTGTTCCTGCCCAGCAAACACAGAGAGAGGCAGAGTAATTACACAACAAGAATACTCGGAACAACATCGAGCTTTAGATAAAAAATGAAGCAATAAGATACTGAATATAATAATGATCGATAACATTTAAAATAATAATGATCAATGAGATTATTCAATAATGTTCGATAAGATTAGATTTAGCCATTGAAAAGCTACTGGAGAGCTACTCTATAATTCATCATCATCTTTCCTTTAATCCCAGTTTAACTAGGTCAGGATACTAAAAGACCTTCTCCACTCCTCCCTTGCCTATATCACTACTCTATAAATAGCTACGCTACAAATATTGCTACTCCATAAATACGCTAATAAAAATTTTCTTATATTGATTTACTATTTTATATTGTGACAATCTATCTATAACATGTTTAACTTTATTAGGAACAAAACAAGAATTGATAACTCACAGGCTATTTACAATACATTGTTGCCTGCTTATTTTTCATATTCTTACCTATTCTTGTAATATATATATATATATATATATATATATATATATATATATATATATATATACATATACACATATATATATATATATATATAAATAATTATATATACACACTCACCACACACATACATACATACAATACAGACATATATATACATACACATATACACACGTTTTTTATATACACGCATACACATATGTACATGTATAAGTATCAGGGAATGTACTGTCCCCGGACCACCTACGCCCCCAGTGATCTCATTCATTTCATTCGGGGGTCTCACTTCATTCGCCCCCTCATTAAATTCATTCGACCACTGAGTTCATAGGTAATCCAGGAACAGTACATTCCCTGATACTCTCATAATAACAAGCAAATATATACACATATAGCAGGCAAATAAAAATAATATTTATAATTGTCATTATCACTTTTTAATACGAAGTCAAGTTATGTGAAGTATATATAACAATTCATTCGGTTTTCTAAACTAGACCTACACATAAACCTTCTAAAGAAAGTACATTATATGTTACTTCCATAATAGCATGCAAAGATATGTACATCAATACGTGATGACTTTCATATCCTAAATTGTTCCTAGACCACCTCTGTACTCAATGACCTCATTCAGCCATTTTACAAGTAAGCTAATTCAACGATATTCAAAATAATTACATGCAAATAATATTTATAAATGTTCATCACTCTTCAGTACTAGAAAACTATGTGAATAATTTAAATTCTTTTTATATATAATTCTACCTAATAAATGTCGAGTACTAAAGTGAAATGCGAATGTGGTTATTCAGTTAATGAAAACAACATGAATAAGCATATCGATTCTAAATCTCATAAAATTAAAATTGAAAGAAAACAGCGCAAAGAAAATGATTATAATAATCTCAAGGATTCATGCAACTGTTGTTCAATCTGCTTTGCTACATCCATAAACGAATATTACTATTTGAAAGATAAACAAATGTGCTTGTGCTGTGATGAAATTTCTAGAGGTGGAGTGAAAAGATGTAAAGAGTGTAAAGAACTAGTTGATATGAACAAAATGGAAAGGCCTTATTTAAAAAAGTGTAAAGAGTGCGCTTCAAAACGTATGGCTGGTATTAGAAATTCAAATTCAATCGTTCAGGAAAATTCTTTTATATAATCTTTTCATTAATAAATGGAGAGTACTCTGAGTAATGATTATGATGATTTCATTAACCTTGATTCTAAATATAGATCACTATTGAGAGATAGCAAGACGTTAAATAAGAGAATTAAACGTGACAAGAAAGAGCTTAAACAAGCCCTGAAGAAATATGAGGAACTTGAGAGAAAGTCCTTAATTGAACAACAAGAAATTAAAAAGAAATATAAACAATTAAGATTTTCTAGTAAATTAGATAAGAAGAAAATCAAACATGAAAGATATATTAGAAAGCATGGTGTAATTGAAGAAGCATTGAATAGTAATATAACCAAAATTATGTTTACTAATAAAAACGAGAAATTAGCTGATATACAGAACAGAGCTACACGTGGAATAATATTAGCACTCCAAAATAAATTAAGAAAATTTAAATCAGTAAAATTTCAAATGACAGTTGAAGCATTGCTATTTAAACCAAAGTATAATATTACAATTAACTATCGTTTCTTCAATAAGAATATAATTATAAATGCTAACGAAATGAATAATTTACGCGGTTTAATTAAAGAACAGTTCACAGAAATTGAAAATAGGGTTGAAGCATTAAATGTAGAAGATAGTGAATCTGTGCTTCAAAACTATGAGGAGATTGAAATAACGATCACCAAAAATACACATATGCAAGGATCTTCCTATATTAAATTACCAAAGTATATTAAGCATAAAATGGCAGTTATAAATGTTAAAAATACAGATCAATATTGTTTTATTTGGGCTATATTATCTGCTCTTTACCCAGCAAGTGATCATTCAGATAGAGTAGCAAAATATAGACCATATTGGAATACATTAAATGTAGCTGGTTTAAACTTTCCAATGCAAATAAAGGATATATATAAATTCGAACAAATGAATAACATTTCAATAAATGTATTTGGATATGAAACAGAACGTATTACAGAAGATGATACAAACGAATACTTCTATCCTCTATATAACACGAAAATAAATTCAGAAAGAGTTGTTGATTTATTATATATAGAGAGTGAAGATGAAGACCAAAACTATAAAAAGCAATATCATTACGCATGGATTAAAGATTTTAAAAGGCTAGTTCATAGAGCATTAAATTCAAAGGATAATTATGTTGCTATCTGTAAAAGATGTATGATTGGTTATACAAATCAAAGCGCATACGATAAACATCTCTTCTACTGTACAACTGGAAATCCACAATGTATAATGCCAACTGAAGAAAATAAGACATTAAATTTTAAGAACTATTCAAATAAATTTAGACATCACTTAGCAATTTATGGAGATTTCGAATCGGTTATTGAGAAAGGACCGAAAAAACATATTGCATCGTCAAAGGCATATTGTAGCGTTGGAGCTATTAATAGATTTGTTTCATTTCATAATGTGGATGACTTTGTTGAATCAATTGAACAAATAGTTCGAGAATATCATTGTATGCTTCAAAAATATCCAGAACCAGTTTTGACAAATAGGGAAAAAAGAATTTACTATAAAACCAAAACATGTTGGCTATGCGATGAACCTTTTGATAATGATATAGCAATATCACGTAAAGGAAAAATTTGGAAACCAAACAAAAAAGTACGAGATCATGATCATCTAACTGGAAAATTTCTAGGAGCTGCTCATACAATTTGCAATTTTAAAAGAAAATCAAATACGTTTATACCAATTGTCTTCCATAATTTAAGCAATTACGATGCACATCATGTGGTACATTTACTGAATAAGTTCGGTAAGGGAGAGCTCAAATTAATACCTAATACCGAAGAAAAATTTATTTCATTCTCAAAAATGTATAAAATAGGGAAAACAGATTATGAACTGAGATTTTTAGATTCCTACAGATTTATGCCAGAATCACTGGATGAACTTTCATCAAATCTGCTGAAGAAAGATAAAATGCTATTTAAAAATCTTCTTAAATTCACAACTAAAGAAGAACAAGATGTGATATTTTGGGAGGAAAATATTGATGTTGAAAAAACAGAAGCAATTGTTGATAATGAATTTAATGTAAAGTTTAAAAAATTTAAGAAATCTGAAAATAAACCAAGAATTAAAGGAATATACCCATATTCATTCACAGACTCCTTCGAGAAGTTTAAACATAATCAGATAATTTCAAGAGAAGAGTTCTATGATGAATTAAACTTAAAAAACATATCAGATCAAGAATATAATCAATATTTAAAAGTTTGGAATTCAATTGACGATGTTAATCTAGGTAAATATTCAGATCTATATTTAAAAATTGATGTGTTAGCACTAGCTGATGTGTTTGAAGAATTTAGAAATACTTGTTTAAAATCTTATGCTTTAGATCCTTGTTATTACTATACAGCTCCTGGTCTAACATTTGATGCTTGTTTAAAATATACTAATATTAATCTAGAATTACTAACTGATTATCCAATGCTTCAAATGATTGAACATGGAATTAGAGGAGGAATTAGCGGTGTTACAGGTGACAGATATGTAAATGTTGAAGGTAAAAACTATACAACTAATTCAAATATTAAAGAAAACGATCCAAATCAAGAATGGTTGCTATATATTGATGCAAATAATTTATATGGGGGCTCAATGAGCGAAAAGTTACCACATTCAGATTTTAAATGGTTAGATAGCGAAGAATTGCTAAATTTAGATTCACAAATACGCAATGACAAAATTACAGGAGATGAAGAAACTGGATATATATTATCAGTGGAACTAAAAACTCCTAAAACAAGTAATTTTGAGAACTATCCTTTAGCTCCAGAAACAAAGAAAATTAGTAAAAATGATCTTTCGGAATATTCTAAAAAGCAGTTAAAGAAAGAATCATATATTGAAACTGAAAAATTAATTCTAGATTTTACAGATAAAACAAAATACACAATTCATATTAAAACATTACTACTGTATTACAAATTGGGTGCTGAATTTAAAATTAATGAGGTAATATCATTTAAGCAATCCGATTGGCTTAAGAAATACATAGACTTCAATACAGAATTGAGAAAAAAGGCAACTAATGACTTTGAGAAGAACTTCTACAAATTAATGAACAATGCCATGTTTGGAAAGACTATGGAAGCTATAAGAAATAGAATTGATATAAAATTGTGCGACAATTGGGATCAAGCAAAATATCATATAAAGAAACCAACATATAACTATTTAAAAATATTCAATAAAGATCTTATAGCAATACACATGAGGAAACATAAAATTGTATTTAATAAACCAATATATATTGGATTCTGTGTATTGGAATTATCCAAACATCTAATGTATGACTTTTACTATAATAAGCTACAAAAAATATTTAAAGATGTAAAGCTTACATACACAGATACGGATTCATTTGTGTTACATATTAAGGATTCAAATATATATAGAATAATGAAAGAGAATGACGATTTATTCGACTTTTCAGATTATCCTAAAGACCATATTCTATATTCTGATAAAAATAAAAAAGTACTTGGTAAGTTTAAAGATGAATGTAATGGAAATATTATGATAGAAAGGATCCATTTAAGATCCAAAATGTATTCACATAGAATATTTAGAGAAGAGATTGAAGAAAAGAAAGCCAAAGGTATTAAAACATGTGTAGTTAAAAAGAATATAACCTTTGATGATTATTATAAATGTCTATTCAATGGTATAAACACAAAACATAAATTTCAAACTTTTAAAAGTATTAATCACGTTATATATACAAGAGATATCGAGAAGGTCGGTCTATCATCGTTTGATTCTAAGAGATATTATCTAAATGCAGTTGAATCTATTCCGTTTCGCTAATTACCAATAGCTATCCAATGACATTGATCTCCAGGTTTGTAATGACCTTCTACAAAGTATTGAAAACCATCTTTTGTAATATTACACGTGCTAATATGTAGAGCCCAATCCTGACTATATCGAGCTGATCTCACTAACTGAAAAGTAACAACTGGAGGTTCTGCAAATCTATTAGGAGTAAACCCAGCTCCACCAATAAATCTTGGACCGAGTATATTTTGCTTTCCAAACTCTGCGTTCTTTTAATAGGTAAATATTTATTGAAATAATTGTAAGTGGAGTTTATACAGATAAATGGAAGCGAAGTATTATTGGATATCGAAGAAGAGTAAGAAGCATTCAGATATA
Organism: Enchytraeus crypticus; assembly: GCA_905160935.1. NCBI lineage: Eukaryota > Metazoa > Annelida > Clitellata > Enchytraeida > Enchytraeidae > Enchytraeus > Enchytraeus crypticus. The sequence continues at coordinate 856,405 of CAJHZI010000471.1, read as the reverse complement.
TTTCCGGAGTCATTCCGATGCTTAATAATCGGACAATCAGGTTCCGGAAAAACGGCTTTACTTATGCGGATGCTACTTCAGGAAGATATGTTAGATTACAATAAACTATATGTATTTGGAAGATCCCTTCATCAACCGGAATATCAAATACTAAAAGCTGGCTTTGATAATAAATTACCAAAGTCTGATATAACAGAAATCCTAATGCATAATTCTATGATTAATGAACGCGATGAAAAGCCGGAAGTTATAGCGGCAGGACTTGCATATGACTTAGAAGATGAGGAGAAAGGAGATATATCTTGTGAATATTACAAAGATCCATCCGATATTCCTGATCCTAAAGAGTTTGATAAACAGGACAAGAATCTAATAATATTTGACGATATTATGACAGATAAGAATCAATCGGCACCTGGTGCATTCTTTACTAGAAGCAGGCATAATAATATCGATTGCATATACATTTCTCAAAATTATTATCATTTACCAAGACATACTATTAGATCAAATTCTAATTTCCTAATATTATTCAATCTAGATCCCGGGGATACCGATAATCTATATAGAGATTCTGGAGCAAGCGTTGATTTTAAAGATATTAATAAATTTAGACAGTTATGTGAACAAGCATGGTCTAAGAAATATGGATATTTAGTTATAGATAAATCAAAAACAAATATCAATGAAAAATATAGATTTAAATTAGAACTTGAAAAACCTGTACAGTTAGTTGAAAATATAGTATCACAACCTATAGATAGAATACGTAGAGCTACAAAAACTTGTAGAGCTTGCAACCTAACAATGTTAAGTTCTAGTCATGCTAAACATATTAAATCGAAGCGTCATGAAAAAGCTTTCATATAATCTTTCAGCTAATAAATGGACGCGCAACTTCTGAAGCTCGCAGATCTAACTATTGATCAATCTTATTTTGTGGTCGGATATAAACCGATAAAAAATACTAAATTTGGAGATACTTATATTATCACATGTACACACATCTCTAATGATGAAAAATTTGAAATGTTTGCCACTAAACTAATAGCTTCATATATTTCTCTAAATTCCCCAAAAAATAAATTTTTATTCACCGTTAGAAAAAATTCTAAATACACATACGCTGAGATTTCTGGATATATTCCAAACTGCTCATCTTATATTCAATTGAATTAATTTTCATTCCACTAAATGGAAATATATTGTCTTAAATGTAAAAGTAAGACTTTAACTTTAGACTTAATTGAATCCATAACTAAAAATAATAAACCAATACTTAAAGGTATATGTGAAGTTTGTGGATCTAAAAAGAATAGATTTATATCAAAGTCTAAAACTGGAGGTGATATCGTTTCATCTGTAATTTCTAAAATACCTAATGAATTTCATCTTAGAACTCTGAAAGGTAAGAAATATTCCTTCTGTGGTCCCAATACAAAGCTAGAGGAAAGATTAAATCCTGATGACACACCAAAAGAATGGTCAAAACCTATAAATAAAGTTGATGAAGTTTGTTTAAAACATGATTTAGCTTATAGAGATTCTGATTTAGGAAAGGGAACTAGGCGTGAAGCAGATAAGAAGATGTTACAAGAACTTGATAATCTTAAAGATTTGAATTTTAATGAAAAATTAGGTAAAGCAGTTATTAAGCCAATTATAGCCGCAAAATATAAATTAGGTTTAGGAACATTAAAAAAAAAAAATCGAGGAAGCTAAAGAATTACACAAACCCATAATAAAGAAATTTAAACGAAGAAAAGTTATAGTGTATAATATAGATGATATATGGTCAGCAGATTTAGTTGATATGAGACAATACGCAAAGCAAAATAAAGGATTCAATTACATTCTCACTGTAATAGATGTATTCTCTAAATTTGGTTGGGCAATACCGATAAAAGTTAAGACAGGTAAACAAATGATTGAATTATTTCAACAATTATTTAAAGAAAGAAAACCTAAAAAATTATGGACTGATGCAGGAAAGGAATTTATTAACAAAGAATTTAAGAAATTCTTAACTGATAATGAAATAGAGTTATATCAAACATTCAATGAAGGTAAGGCTGTTGTTATTGAAAGATTTAATAGAACTATTAAAGAAAAGATGTGGAGATATTTTACTGAAACAGGTAGTAACAAATATTTAGATGCTTTACCTAAACTGATTCATGAATATAATAATACAATTCATTCTACAATTAAAATGACTCCAACTGAAGGATCAAAGTTGGAAAATGAACACAAAATTAATTACATACCACAACCTACTAAAGAGAAACCAAAATTTAAAATAGGTGATAGAGTTAGAATTTATAAATATAAAAAATTATTTTCAAAAGGTTACGAAACAAATTGGACTGAAGAAATATTCACTGTATCTCAAATTATCAATACATCTCCGATAACATATAAAATAAAAGATTTAAACGGAGAAGATATTATCGGATCTTTCTACAAGCAAGAATTGAACTTATCATCATTTTAAAAAATATAGTTAATAAATGAGTTCATTAGTAAGGTTTAAAGAAGAGTTGATGAATGGAGAAAATCAAGAATTGCTCAAGAAGGTATCCACTCAGAATAGAAAATTAAGGAAAAGATTTGATGATGAAGTTATTGCTAAACAAAATGTACAAACAGAGCTAAAAGAAATCTACAAACCTATTACAGATACACAACAGTTAACTATCAGTAAGCAGATTACAAGAACGGATGATTTGTTTCAACAATTGTTAACAGATTTACAAGGTAAACATGATAGATCATCACGTTTACTTGCAGATATTATTAGAGGTTTAGGGAGATGTAAGGAAGAAACTAGAAAACAAGGTTTAGAAATTGTCAGTTCAATAGCTAAACAACCATTATTAGCAGAATCAATTAACAAATTAAATAACTATCCAGAATTAGTTAAGAAAATTATGCATCCTGATGGTATACAGAATCTTAATGAACAAGACAGAAAAACACTAGAACCTTTAAATCATCTCAATGACGATGATCTCAGAACGCTCGTACAATATTATGGGATACAAGAAGAGATTAAAGCCACAGAATATCAGGAGGAAGATGTACAATTACCTACTTACACAGATTCTGTATTTCAGGAAAGTTCAAGTGATAATAAAATGTATAAAGAAGTAATGGTTAGTTTAACGAAAAGAAATCCTGGAATAAATAATAAAGGTAAACATGGAATCGTAACTGTTTCACCTATCTTTTATTACGAGGAAAATGATCCTGATACTGTAAAATTTGGTAAATACAATGTTCTATTCAAAGATAACAAAATTAAAATTGCAGATAAAGAATATATTCTTACACAAGGTTTAGAGTTATTGTTGAATAGAGTTAATCCTACTTTAGATGAAAGAATATTAGATACAGATTTGAATAATTATTTAACAATATGCATTGATTCTGGATTAGATTACAGGCAACATAAAACAGTAGGTAAAAAGGTACATAGTGTTCTTACAAAACTAAATAGATTGAATGAATTGGATAAAGACGTTCAAGTGATAGGTAATGGACTAAATACAATAATTCTACCAGATAATGTAGATACGTTAAAAGAAAGATTAAACCTTCTGATTGGAGAATATTCTGCAGGAAATAAAAGTATGTTTAATGAAATCAATGCTATTTTAGATATTTTATTCAATAAAGGAATAATAACTAAGAAACAACTAAGAAACATTATACGCAAAATTAAATAATAATAAATGGAACAGAAATTAATTAATTTACTTGAACCCATTTCTGCTTACTTTCAGAAAAAGTCTATATCTAAAAATATACTCGTATCATACAATAATTCATCTGAACTTTGTACTATTAAATTTCCTAATCCTATTATTCTTAATGATTATGATCTAGAAATTGCACTTGTAAATTTAGAGACATGGTATAGTTTTGCAAATATTACACTAGCAAATAATAATTTTAAGTATTCAGTAGATGGTGGAAATACTTGGAAATTAATAACTATTGAAATTGGAGCATATCAAATTGAAGCAATAAATGATGAGATTCAAAGGTTGATGAAACTAAATGGAGATTGGGATTCTGTTAGTAATGCTTATTACATAACTTTATCCCCTAATACTTCAACAATGAAATCGATTATTGATATAACAAATTCCGAATATAAAGTTGATTTCACAATACCTAATTCACTGAGAAGTATATTAGGTTTTGATGATATAATTTTATCAAAAGGACGTAATGAATCACAATATATTGTTAACATTATCGAGTTCAACAGTATATATGTTAATTGCGATTGTATAACTGAATCGTTTGTTAACGGAATATCATCTCCAGTTCTATATTCATTTGGACCTAAGGTGCAACCAGGTTTTAGAATCGTAGAATCGCCAGTTAATCTTGTTTATTTACCTTTGAATAGAAAAACATTGAGTGAATTTAGTATTTGGATAACAGATCAAGATGGAAGACCTATAGATTTTAGAGGAGAGAATATTACATGTAGATTTCATATTAGAAGTGTAAAATAAAGTTATTACTGAGGATGTACAAAATTAAAAAAAAAAATATATATATATAATTATAAATTAATGATTAATAAATGGGTCTCAAGCTAAAGAGAAAAGAAAGTAGAAAAATAATATGCGGAAAGGGTTATCGTCATTGTAGAAATAGAGAATATGTAAGTGGTAAAGGTTTTGTAGATATTTTAAAAAAAGTTTTACCAGGTGTTACAGAAAGCATTATTGAGTCTGCACCAGAAGTAATAGGAATAAATCCTAAGATTGCTGATTCAACAAAAGCAATTGTTCAAGAGATAAGGAATAAAAGAAAACCAGAATTGCAAAATATTGTTGATAGAATTAATCAATTTAAAATTGGAACTGGATTTGCTTACGTTTAGTTTTTTCATTAATAAATGGAGAAAGTAAAGGAGTCTTATCTGGAGCTTGAAAAATCTTTTAATTATGATGAATCTGTAGAAAAGTTTCAATACAGAGTTTATGATCCATCTCAAGGAACTGCACTTAATGCAAACGGACAAGAAATTAGAATTCAAATTTTAAGTGAAGATATCTGGTCATTACCTTGTAAGAGTTTTCTTTACATTGAAGGACAATTACAAGATTCTACTACTAATCAACCTTATGCTGCAAATAGTTTAGTAGCATTACAAAATAATGCTATGATGTATCTATTTAGCGAAGCAAGATATCATATAGGAGATCATGAAGTTGAGAGATTTCAATATCCAGGTCATACTACAACAATAGATGCATTATTGACTAAAAGTAATAGTTTCAATGGAATGGATCAATGTTGGAGTTTAGATTCTGGAAATGGAACACCTCAAACTTTGAGTGAAATTGTGAATTTAGTAGCAGGAGATATTCCAGGAAATACTGCTGCTAATATATTAACAGCTTTACAAACAACTGTTACTAGATTAACGGAAGGACTGATCAATCAAAATAAGGGATTTGAAGAAAGAAGAAATTATACATCTGGATCATTTGCATTCAAAATTCCTTTAGAATTTATATTTAATTTCTGTAAACAATACAGAAAGATTATTTATGGATGTAAGCATTCAATTGTTTTTCCTAGACAAACTGACACTCAGGCAATAATACGAAATGGTGGAGTTGCTAATGCTGGTAAGGTAAACTTAACTAAGATACAATGGCATATTCCAGTAGTTACAGTAAGTTTAGAAGAAAGAGGAATTTTAAATGATTACATTAAGAAAAAGGAATCGTTTCCGCTTTGTTTTATGAACAAGAAATCTGAGAACACTATTGTTCCCCAAGCTACTGAATTTGCTTGGAGATTATCTATAGCTTCAGGTATAGAAAAACCTAGATATATCGTTGTAGGGTTTCAATCTCCGGCAGCTAATCAAGCAGAAACTAATTATGCTATATTCAATGCTAATGTGCAAGTAATTAATGCTTATGTTGAATTGAATAGTGAAAGATATCCTAGCAATGCTTATATAACTAATTATGACAGTAATCAGTATGCTCAATTTTATAATTCGTTTAAAGAATTTAAGAAAAGTTATTCTGAAGATGAAGAAGAGAATGATTGTATATCGTATCAAGCTTATAAGAAGTTGTTTAGGTTATACGTATTTGATGTATCGAAACAGTCTGAGAGACTTAAAAATACTGTTGTAGATATCAGAGTAACTTTTAAGTTTAGTGCAAATGCTCCTGCAAATACTACAGCTTATGCTGTTGTATATCATGATAGAATGTGGTCGATAGAATCAGATGGTAGTAAGCAGTATATCAGATATTAGAATTTTTGGCTAAATAAATGACATTAACTAAAAGCCAGATAGAAAAAATTGCTATCGCGATAATTCAGGAATTGCAAAATAGTAATAAGTATAAAGTTGGTGGGCTTTTACCGCTAGCAGTATTAATTCCTATTATTGCTGCTGCCTTGGGAGGAGTAAGTACAGTTGCAGGAACTGTTGCATCAAGAGTTCAACAAAGTCAAGCTGATAAAGAAACTGCAAGACATAATAGAGCGCTTGAGGAACTATCAAAGAAGACTGGAACAGGTAGAACAAAAAAGAAACAGGGAAAAGGATTAAGATTATAACCAATAAATGTATAGTATTCCAGAGAATGCATTAAGCAATGTAGAAATTGAGAATTATTCAAAAATGTTAAAAATTAAACGTTTTAGGGGTTGTTATATGAGAGATGAATTGAAGAAATTGAAACGATATCAAATTGAATGTGGAATATTAAATTTAAATTTATCTAGTGAAAGTGGTAGTCATTGGACTTGTTGGTTTAAAATTAATAATGAAAAATATTATTTTAACAGTTTTGGTTTACCTGCACCAAAAGAAGTAATTGAGTATTTAGGATCACCTATTTTATACTCTACATTTCAATTGCAAGGATTGATGGATCAGAATTGCGGTAAATGGTGTCTGATTGTACTGAAACGTTTAAGTGAAGGATCCGATTATAAAGATTTAATTTTATCTTTAGTTAAATAGAATGACGAATAACGTAAAACAATTTTTGAGTGATAAGCTAGAAGAGTGTGAAGCTAAAATCAAAAATTTGAAAAGAAAGAGAAAAATAGTTCAAGTAGCATATGGTATAACAATAGTTACATCATTAACTGTTTCAACAGTAACAACTACAATATCTGGAGTATTTGCATTGCCATTACTTCCTACAGTAATCATTACTACATTATCAGCTGTTGGAGCCTTATCAACAGCCATATCAACTAAATTTAATCTCAAAAGTAGGAAAGCAGAATTAAATAATATGATATCTAGGTTAGATAGATTGAAACAACAAATGAATTATGTGATGAAGTGTAACGGAGATTTAACAGAAAAGGAATCAAATGATATTATAAAAGAATTTTTATAGTAATAAATGAACACTGTAGATCTATTTGGTAGACAATCTAAAAAGCTAGAATCTAATTTAAAACTGCTATCTTATGGAGGACTTAGTTCTATAAACGATTCACTATCGGTAAAGATAGATCCTAATATCAATAATATGCTAAGCCTATCTGCTAATGGTTTAATGGCTAATGGTCTTAAAGTAACGGAGGGAGGCGAATTAAATATGAAAAGTAATAAGCTGATAAATGTTAAAAACCCTGTAGATAGTCAAGACTGTGCTACGAAGGATTATGTAGATGCACAGGTTGGATTGAAGTTGAACAAAACGGGTGATGGAAAACTTGATATGAATTTTAATAGTATATCAAATATTCAATTTCCTGATAATAGCCTTGATGTAATTAATAAACTTTATTTAAAAGTTACAAGGAAACCTCACGAGATAAGTTTAGAAAATTTGGTGAAAATTGCAAATGTTGTATCTGTAATAATAGGTAGGAATCCAAATCTTCAGAAATATGCCGCATATTTTAACAGAATGTATACATTAGTTGTCAGCCTATCTGCTATTCTTAATGAAGTTTATGATGGAAAGGATGTTGTTAATGAATTTGAATATTTTACACATATAAAAGACTTACAAGTTGTTATTATTAGAGTCATTGAAGAACTATTTGACGATGAATTTATTGATTTAAAGAGAAATCTTATGAAAGAAAATTTAGTTTTTACACCAGAGAAAGGAACTCTTCGTAGGAGATACAGGAAATTTGTAAACAGTATTAGTCCTAAGATGAGAAATACTAATATGAAAGAATTATTGATTCAAAAGAATTTATTGCTTATTGATTTAGGATTTATATATTTGAGTGAAGAACTACTAGCAGAGCTTGTATAGAAGTATCAACTTGGGTCTCACCGGTGAGACCACTGATTATATCACTCGGTATGAAATATACAGTGGGTTATAGGTCTCACCAGTGAGACAAAATGTGTGGGTTTCCATCAGATGATGAAAAGAGCGTTAAACCCTGATGGCAGAACCAACACAAAAATTTAGTATCTGCATTAGTCGCCTCTTATGAGTCCATGCAGTTCTCGGATTGATATGTAGTCTCACCTGTGAGCCCATATTTGATGCAAGCTTGCTGATTGTTAATGTAAAATATGTGAGTCTCACCGGTGAGACCACTGGTTTTAATACACAGATTATATCAATGTAAAATATCTTACTGGTGAGATATCAGCATACGAGTATAGAATGGTCTCACCGGTGAGACCACTGGGTTTGAAAAAACTGATTATCGATGTAAATTATCTCACTGGTGAGATTTTTTTAATGCGGCTGTTAGTTTACCTTTACACTACTTTCGATATCAAATGTAGTGCATTGGTATTAACACAGGATGCCACGTGAAGGCCTCCGCATATCATCCTGTTGGCTGAGCCTATTTAGTGGCGGCTCATGCTCGCCACGTTACAGCGCTTGGACATCAACAAGCTTTTTGTAAAGATACCAACGCCACTCAGTATCTCACCTGTATCCTGGTCCTGATAGCACTGCCTGTTTGATTGTTTGTTTGTTGTTGTTGTTGTTTTTTTTTTTTTATTTTTTTATTTTTTTTTATTTTTTTTATTTTTTATTAAATAGTTAAACTAATATCTCATATATAATTCATAATCTAACATATCTCATACTTCTATTTTCTAATTCTCTTTATTAACCTGCATATTATTTATTTCAGGTGGTGATCCAGTATGATTTTCATCTTCTTCTTCTATATAGTCATCTTCCATGTATTGATCATCATCTTCGAATTCTTTTTCTTTTTCATTAGCCCCCATATCCTTCATTTCTTGAGTTAACCCTGTATGAGGGTCTTCTGAATTGGGATCTATATTTTGATTGTCTGTTTCAACCTCTAAAGTTTCATTATTAGAGCCACTATTAGACTCATTATTAGACTCATTATTAGACACATTTTTAGGTACATTATATGTCCAGAATCTCATATTATTTATCATTAAACCCTTCAAATCTGTCAAATTTTCCACAATAATCTTTATACTTAAAGTAGCATATCTCAAATTTGTATATGTTTCACATGCGTTGTAAAAATTAATCAATTTGCGAGCATAAGAATAGCAATTGCAAATACGTAAATTTCTATCCTTTAACTTACTCTCAAACTCTTTCTTAGATTTACAGTGCCCCTTTAGCTTTGTTAATGTCAATCCACAATAATAATGAATAAGTCTACCTTTATTTTTTTCTTTGCTGTTTAACATTTCAAGTGATTTTAAGCATTCTCTTTTTGAACTCGTCTTTACATCAGATACTTTAAAGTCTTCATATTCATCGTGTAATACAACGCTCTTTTTCAGTTTTTGATAAATTTTCTTGATTTTCTCTATGTCCTCTTTACTGTCTTTCTTTTTAGATTTAGATATTTTATATATAGACTTATTATCATCTTTAAAATCGTTCACTAGGTCTTCTGCAATTAGTTTATCCTCATCGTTAGATATTAAAGCTTTTAAACTACAAATTAACTCCTCAAAACTTTCCACGTGTTTCAGCTTAGCCTCTTTACTAAACGCCATCTAGCCACCCCAATCCGTAACACTTGGCTAAAAGTCAAGTATTACCTTTTACTCTGCAACGTACCCTATATACTATATATATCCAAATCCTATGAATAGTACTCAAAACCTAATTAATTCGATTTTATGAAGGAAATAACGATTTTGACTGTAAACAATGACCACGCTGGCTGTTATGCCTTTCTAGAATGTTCGAGAAGTTCGCCACATCGCACTACAAATTTCATAAAATTTACATCGATAATCAGTTGAAAAAGTTATATTTTTCAGTAAAAAGGTCTAGGATTTGCAGATCTGCATTATCTATTTTTAGATGTGTTAACAAAATGTAAACAAACGTAACAGACTAAATTTAGCATACGATCCCAAACAATATAAATCATAAATAATAAAATATCGGAAAAAATTGATAATGACATTTATAAATATTATTTGCATGTTATTATTTTGAATATCGTTGAATTAGCTTACTTGTAAAATGGCTGAATGAGATCATTGAGTACAGAGGTGGTCCAGGAACAATTTAGGATATGAAAGTCATCACGTATTGATGTACATATCTTTGCATGCTATTATGGAAGTAACATATAATGTACTTTCTTTAGAAGGTTTATGTGTAGGTCTAGTTTAGAAAACCGAATGAATTGTTATATATACTTCACATAACTTGACTTCGTATTAAAAAGTGATAATGACAATTATAAATATTATTTTTATTTGCCTGCTATATGTGTATATATTTGCTTGTTATTATGAGAGTATCAGGGAATGTACTGTTCCTGGATTACCTATGAACTCAGTGGTCGAATGAATTTAATGAGGGGGCGAATGAAGTGAGACCCCCGAATGAAATGAATGAGATCACTGGGGGCGTAGGTGGTCCGGGGACAGTACATTCCCTGATACTTGTATATATATATCTGTTTATTTTATATAATCTCCTTTGAAATTGTACACCACACTGAATTATTCAGATAAACCTGACTTGAAGAAAGCATAGTAACTACGCCGCAGCACTGACCTACGACAGACTCGATTGTTTCGTTGTCAGTAAAGAAGGTAGACGGGAGAGTTGACGTGGAGGTCAGAGGAGGGGCAGCATTGTTAGCCAGGTAGCCCTCCAGTGCAGAGCGGTCCACGTGGTAGGGTTGATACAACTGTTTGCCTACAGTTAACAGTAGGGTTGATACAACTGTTCGCATACAGTTAACAGTAAGGTTGATACAACTGTTTACCTACAGTTAAAAGTAAGGTTGATACAACTGTTTACCTACAGTTAAAAGTAAGGTTGATACAACTGTTTGCCTACAGTTAACAGTAAGGTTGATACAACTGTTTGCCTACAGTTAACAGTAAGGTTGATACAACTGTTTGCCAAAAGTTAAGTTAATAAAGTCACAACTTGTGAGTCGTAGCTACGTGCGTGTGCTTCTGCTATGGGCAGAATTAGTGTTTACAATTAGTCGCAACTAATGAAAATAAGTATTGCATTGGAATGTTGTTTAGTCAGATAGGAACAGAATCTAGTCAAGATTGAAATTTTATTCTGGATCAGTAGTTAAGCTGAAGTAGTTAAGCTGATGTGTACGTAATATATCAGACATTAAAATGAGTCGAAGCAGTTAAGCTGATGTGTACGCAAGATATATCAGATATTACAATCAGTTGAAGCAGTTAAGCTGATGTGTACGCAAGATATATCAGACATTACAATTATAAAAATATATTTCTATCACAAAAAAAAGAAATTTCTTTTCTTTCCCTTAAAAGAAAGTATTGGAACATTGTTTAGCCAGATAGGGACAGAATTTTGGATATTAGCATCTTGATGAATAAATGGTGTATAAATGGTGCTAGGTTGTAGAAACTACAGCTGACGTGTACTCAAGATATCAGACATTACAATCATAAAACTAAATATTTATACTGAAACAGAAAGTAATGAATACTTAATAAGTATACAGCAACTGTGCTAGTGATATTTATGCAATTTTCATTCCACAGATAAATATGAACTTTAATCGGCTATTCCACTAGATATGATTTAAATCATGTGATCAGATATCAGACCCTAGAATATCTTTGATATGATTTAAAAGATCATAGTAAACTTATTCATCGCTATGTGTCCGATAAAAACAAATTGGCCCACGGTTAAACGTAATGCCAGCTTCACACCAAAAGTCTACATTCATGACAAAGTTTCTGTTCCAGTCGAACACTGTTGTAATCAATGGACCAGTCCTACACTAATGCAACACTGGGGCAGCACGTTAGTTACTTGAAAATAAGTGCAAAAAGCCTACCCCCTGAAGCAGATAGGCTATGTTTACTTTCTGATGCCTGTAGGTTCAGCTCTGCCTGTGCCCGCATGTGCCTTTCCAGAACCTCCTTGTACTGCAGGTATGAACCCAGTGACTTGGCGTTCGGACGAAAGAAATTCTGCAAATAAAATATATTAATATTTTACCAGACGTGATCATTTCACTGTTTTATTGATTTATTTATTTTAAACATTGGAAAGTGAACTGCATCAGAAAGTATAGGACAAAAAATGTATTACAACCAGGTTTTCCTATTAAGCTTATTTCATTGAGCTTTAAATTAATTAATTAATAATATTAAGATTAACAATAATAACAACAATAAAATAAAGGTTTAACGTCCACTTCCTCAACCAGAGAAGCTGTCAGGAACGCTCCCACTGAATAATTTGCTGAAAACAGAAGCACCACACAACGTTTTTTTAATAAATGTAAGTAGAAGTCTTAAGAGATTCATAGCATTTGATAGAACTGCACAATTTGTCTTGATCGCACCAATGAACGACAAACAGATTTACCTCGGCCTCTGCTAGCTGAGCCGTTGAAGCGGAGTCGAGGTCTAGAGAGAGCCCACGCTGGATTAGCTGCTGCGTCAGATAGTTCTCGTTCAGACTGCCGCTCAACTGCCCCGCCCCCTCTCCCCGCGCTATCTCGCGACCCTTGCCTATTGGCTCCGGCACCCACGTGCCGATACCAGCCGTCGATGGTAGAAGTGACGCAGCGTTACTCGTCGCAATACCGCTCGTGGTTGCAGGTTTTGGAAATGGAAGCTACAAATAAAAAATATTTACTTTCTTAAAAGAACAAATACATGTAGGGGATTGGCTGGTGGTGTGGCGTAGGATAGAGAGGATTTGAGACAGGCTATTTGAATCCCGACCCTTGTTAAACTGGGATTCAAGATGATGATTTTCTTAAAAGAACAAAGAAACAAGCGAAAGCAGAGAAATGGAAAATATCGACTGTTTAAAATATAAGAAAGAAACAGAAACAAAAAGTAACAAAATATTGATTTTATTTGCAAGAACTAGAAGTACAGAAAACAAAAGTTAAAAATAAATAGTACAGTTTTTGACAGAATGAAGAAGCCAAAAAGCTGGGAGACATTTATAAATGACACAACAAAATTGAGAGATCTGACAGAGGAAGACAGGGAATAAGAGATATACATAAAAGAAGAGGTAAAAATGGTTCCTAGACATGTGAAAGCAAACACATACAACAGAAACACTGGAAGCTTGAAGTGAGTATAAGACAACGTTAACTATCATTCTTTTAAAATACTAATATTTAATCTATGAGATTTTGAATAAAATCTAGAATTAACAAATTGAAGAATTAGCAAATGATCAAGTCTAAACGTTTAGTGAAGATTACATCAACATTTAAACGGACAAAAGCTATTTTGGTAATACGATGAACCATCATTCATTATGTTTGTTTCAATTTTGTGCATTTTGTGTATGATTTACTTGCAATCGTTATTTTCATTTTGTATTTGCTTGTAGCTGATTGTACTTCTGTTGTCGATCGTTTGAAATTAAACATGCTTCTCTCTTTCTCTGAACCAGCGCATAAACACACCTGAGCACGAGTGATGGAATTCTTGGCCGCGTTCATTTCAGCATTAGCTTCCAGGAGGCGGGAGGCTGTGGCCGCACTCAGAGCATTGGCTAGCAGAGCTTCTGCATGGTCGCTAGAGCCGTCTCTTCTGGTCTGAGGCAGCGTCGTAACAAAAGCTCCGAGCGGTAGAGTGCCTGGTACCAGCGATACGTCCCACTTCAAGTTCATCTCATCTGTGATTAGCGCAAATTTCCACAATTAATGGCTTGATTCAACTAGTGGTGATAGTAACAATAATATTAATAATTAACACTACTACTACTACTACTATTAATAGAAATAACAATAGTACATACTACTAGTAATATTACATACAACAATATATACTACTAGTAATAATACTACTACACTATTTCTACAATTACAATTACCACCAGTCACCATAACAATAACAATATTAATTATTAAAAATAGAAAAATAAAAATAGTAATAATAGCAGAGTATTACTGTCAGTTTTTCATCCATCAAGGAAGACAGCAGGAAAGCCAACTAGATAGTTCTACTTATTGACATGCATTAGCTAATAGCAGTTACTGGCAGGCCTAGTAGACCATTAATTTATTTTCATAACTGACTAACACCTAATCTAAAATTTTCTTAAAACTATTAGTTTGCAATATATATTACATTACTCGCTTTTTAAAAGCTAAATTTCATTATAACTACAACTGAATTATATATTTTTCAGAATGGCTTTATTAGAGATTATAATAACCACCTCTTTAACTTATCTGGGCTGGAGCCAGTGGCGACGTCGGCAAGATACTCGACCGCGGATCAGCATGTGCGGGGTTCAAATCCTGGGCTCGCCCGTCACTGACATCGCTTTCGAGTGAGGAAACTGACGTGTTTACCTTAGCCTAGCTTTTGCCTATATTTCTCAGTTGTAAGCAATTGCAATAGAAATGAGTGTCAATGTAATCATTATTGTCTATGACGGTTAGTTAGAATATACAGTAACATACTCTCAGTGTGTGCGAATGCACAGTAGAGACCACGAGGACAATATCCCGTCTGAACCATGTCGTTGCACTTTGAACTCTTGTATATCTTAAAAACATTAAAATATTAATATACATTCAAGCATTAAATTATATTATCGTATAAGGAAAACAAATTAGACGGAAAGACTGTCAGAGAAAGAACTGAAGGTTGCAGAAATTATCAATTACGGGAGCACATAAGGAAGAAAAATAAAGAGCATCAAGGAAATGGCGTAGAATAGAATCTCGTGTAGAAACATCATAGATAAATCTACAGCTGGAACCAGCTCCTGGATATTCACATGCCATGACATTAAAATACGTGAGAAATACCTCTATTCAAATTACACATCACACATATATGTACAGTATACAGAAAATACACAATTAATCTAATTATATCATAATTAGAAAGTAGTAAAATATATAATAGCAAATATCAACATCAGCAAACCACAACCAACAAAACACAGTGCTACACACACAAAAAAATACACATACACTCACACATTTGCCTCAAGATGAAACTGCTGTTCAGTGCGTGTGACAATATTCACACAAACCAAAACACACACATACACAACAACTACACACACTCACACACACACACATACCTCAAGGTGGAACTGCTATTTAGTGTGTGTGTATGTCCCTGACATTGCCTTATGGCGAGGAACTGGACGTTAAATTCTTATTGATTGATTGATAGACAAACAACAAAACATACACACACACGTACCTCAAGGCGGAACTACTGTTCAGTGCATGTGTGACAGACAAACAACAAAACACACACACTTACACACACACACAACAAAACACATACACACACACAGACACACGTACCTCAAGATGGAACTGTTGTTCAGTGCGTGTGTGACAGTAGCCACAAGCATCACCCAGGTCACACTTAAGAGGGTCTCCCCACTCCTCCCCCACCTTCACACTGGGACAGGGGGTAGATCTGCAGAATATTTATCATTTATTGTAGTTTAATTTTTAATACTAATTTTTATCTATGGTATGATCTATTACTATCTATGTATGATATAATACTATCTAATACTATCTAAGATCTAATACTATCAATGGTATGATCTAATACTATCAAATACTATCTATGGTATGATCTAATACAATCTAATACTATCTATGGTATGATCTAATACAATCTAATACTATCTATGGTATTTTAATACATACTATCAAGCCAACATATAATTTATTTACAGGACAGGCATCTGAATGCACACCAAGTGCATCAGCAAACAATTCAATGCATAAATTCATACACGAGTCTACTTTTTTAGCAGCTGATTCTTTATCACAAGGGATACCGAGGGCGGTCCAATCGATACTAAAATGATTTTCACCTTGTCAGGCAAAATTAACATCGGCTTATCAGCTTACCATAAATATCAGATTAACAAGATTATCAAGCTTACCATCTTAGCATGCTTATCAACCTATCAAAAATATCAGTTCTCAAGCTTATCAGCTTATCAAAAATATCAGCTTATCTAGCTTATCACCTAATCAAGATTATTAACTTATCAAGATTATTAGCTTATCAAGACTATCAGCTTCTCGAGATTATCAGCTTATAAAAATTATCAGCTTCTCGAGATTATCAGCTTATAAAAATTATCAGCTTATCGAGATAATCATCTTAGAAAAATTATCGGCTTATCAAGATTACCAAGCTTACAGCTTATCAAGATTGTCAGCATAACAAGATTATCAGGATTATCAGCTTATCACAATTAATTATCAGCTTATCAATATTATATTTTAGAGTATCAAGCTTATCAGCTGATCAAAATTATCAAATCCAGTCAACCTGTATAAGTTTCGACAGTGCACTGGGTAACAACATTAGCAATGTTCATTAACTATATTTAATGGTGTTAATGCCACCATATTTATCTCGTTTTTGAATGAGCTTAGTCAAGTGATCAGTGCATTCTGCAAGCATTTCATTAACTTGCATTTTTCAAAGAAAATTGCGAAAACAAACACACAGAGCTGGCATCAAATCCATTGAATCAATTGATGTAATTTAAAATTCTACTAAAAACAACTTTCAATGTAAACTATAAACAAAGAGACATATTACAGCTATGACATCATAAAGAATTGTTTTAAATTAATGCAATTCTACTCTTTATGAAAGTTCTAGATAAGTTCTCTTTCTGTTAAGTTAGTAAAATCCTGCAACACTATCACAA
Source organism: Enchytraeus crypticus (assembly GCA_905160935.1). Lineage (NCBI taxonomy): Eukaryota > Metazoa > Annelida > Clitellata > Enchytraeida > Enchytraeidae > Enchytraeus > Enchytraeus crypticus. Next base: position 839,252 of record CAJHZI010000471.1, on the reverse strand, counting down.
ACCTGTACTTGTATTTAGCAGTACTGCGCCCCTTTCTGCCAGTTTAATAAAACAACGCTGCTACAAACCTAGGGTAAACAGGATAGTTTTCTCAGGGAATGACGCCCCTGCCCAGTAAATGTTAGTCAAAGCTGAGGAAGGCATACCTCGTCATAAACAGAATCCCCCAAGAAATGGTATACAATAACAAGAACGAGTGCCCATTTCTAGAGAATTTAAAGTACCACGCATATGCAGACAGGAAGAGGAAAATGGAAGACAGAGAAGAGTGGTTCCAAACGTTAATTACTATGGACATGCCAGTAGGCAGTGCACTAAAAAGCTGGTAAAGCCAAGGTTAACGTCAGTTTCCTCACTCGAAAGCGATGTCAGTGACGGGCAAGCCCAGCATTTGAACCCGCACCTACTGATCTGCGGTCGAGTATCTTACCGACTTCGCCACTGGCTCCAGCCAGAGAGAGAGACTAAGAGAGAGAGAGGGAGACTACAAACCTGTACTTGTACTTGGCAGGACTGCGTCTTTTGTCCCTTGGATTGTGGAAGGAGGGGCAGGCGAACCCCTGACGACACAGACGTAGAGGTCTCATGCACTGGTGGGTCTTGTAGTTAGCGAGCACATAATTCGGATCTGTAGAATAGATTAACATTACATTATATCATTGCTCGTGATGTGTCCGGGACACAGAAGAATAGACCAAACATTCATTGCATTTGTTGCAAGAGGCGACTACGCAAGAACACAGTAAGGCAATGAAAACCATCTCAGAAAATAAATATTTTTTAAGTACAGCCTACATAGAGTATGGATAAGCCAAGGTCATTTCAGAAGGGATTAACTTACTAATTTACACAGTGCTCTGTATGCAGTGCGAAATCAGACACTGCAAATGAATACCGTAATTTAGCTACTTGGAGGCTTAGGTGATTTTTAGTACTATGTATATAGTATTATAATGAGGAATCTGACGAAACTGAGGAAACTTTATTATTATTGTGAAGAAACTGAGGTTAACATTAGCTTTACCAGCTTTTATAATATTATAAAAATTATTTATAAAGTTAGCATTACTATTAAATTAATAATTTCGCGATTAAAACTATTCAAGTCAACAAAAGCTCCGTACCCGTCCATACTGGATCCTCGTTCAACAGTCGATCAGTCTCCAGGCAGCTGTTAAGATAACACGAACCATCCGTCTTTCCCGCAGCTTCGTCTTCCTCCGCCTTCAGCTCGGTACGATCCAGCACCGGTCTGCGCAGGTCTGCCATGCCGTGCGCGTAGGGACAGTGCTGCTGGTTCTTGACGCAGTGGCCGTTCTTCTCAGACTCGTGCACGCACGGACACGTCTTGTAGTAGCGCAGGTGAAAACGGCGCTCTGTGTCACCGGCCGTGCGGTGAAGCAGAGGACATCTGGTGAATAAAGAGAAATACGTAGCAATGAGTATATTATTAGGAAACAGCATTTGAGGAATAATTAATGTAATAACATTAAAACGTCAAATATCTCAAAGATCATCACTGCACTTAACTTTCTAGATGAAGAACGGAACATAGACCATCAATAACCTTTAATGTATTATGTATTAATAGTAATAATCATTAGTAATCATTAGCAACTTTTTAGTAGGGGCTTCCTAAAGATGAGTAGACAGATATGACTTGAAAGATCACAATACGATTACAACTTGACTGCAATATAGCTGGACATTAATTTAGATGTTTAACATTTATTTTTTACAAAACCTTTGTATAAAGAATATTTGGAATATTATAGTAATGCATCAAGTATCTGACAATCTGACTGTTATACTCCAACAATCAGAAGTAAAAATTAAACTAAGCTTAAATTAGACTAAACTGATAATAGACTACACTGAAATTAAGCAAAAACATGTATTAAAATTTAATAATAAACATCAAAATTACAATATAAAATCAAGACCACCTTATATTAAAATCTCAAATTACTATAGTTTAGTTGTAAATTAGAACGTGATTTTCATACTCGTCGCCATTCGGGCAGATTCCTGATGTTTCGTCGTAATGGGGACAGTAATTATCAGGACTGTAGTTGAAGTTGCCATCTGTTGTTAAGTAGGGCTTTCGACGCTTCTGATTGGCAAAGTGCCAATTGAAACACAGATAGGGTCTATGTAGTGTGCACTTGTGCTGCAAAAAATCCGTACACTGGCGTGTACGAAATTCATTTAGATATCTGTAAAACCAACAAAATTTACATAAATTACGTAATGCATAAAAATTTCTTAGAATTCAATAATTTAAACAAATATAATTATGGGAATCGAGAAACTAGAATATACACCATCCAGCCAAAATAACATATCAATTTGAAACCAAAATTGGCAAGTACTGCCAAGATTTTTCTAAGATTTATTAACTTATTTTTTATTTGAATCTTTTGATGTATGTAACAGTATGCCCTAAAATAATTGAATAATCTACATCATAACATTATTTGATATTATATTGGGCGACAGTAGCACTCTAGTACTTTATTGATATTAGAGCCAATTGATTTCCACCATGTTTGCACATCAGGCCTTTTTTCGGTTTTATATCGTTTATTTGTTCATCTCAGCACAGATAATAGAAACAATAGAACAACGTTCATGCAGACAAACAAACAAAAAACCAATACAAACAAGACAAGCGTAGAAGAGCTCTTTGCGGTAATGCCATAATTAGAAGCTATAGCAAAATCTGCTTAAGTTTTTCTTATTCATTTCACACACTCATGTTTTCGCAAAAGTATCATAAAGTACAATGTTAAATTTCTATCTACCATTTCTCGCGATAGTCATAACAAGGTCTAGGTATCTCATCAACTCTAACCCACTCCAAATGTAACCATAAATTGAACTAACATATTGAAATAAATTTAATTAAAATAACTAAAAGTATAGGAAAATTGCCGACATTTTAGGCACATAAATTCTTAAGCATACACTCTACACTAGCTTCTGCTGTCAGTTGGCATTTATGCTTTTTTTAAATAAAACAAAGATAAAACTCTCCAAGATTATTAATTTAAACTTAACATTACAACAAGTAGAGTGCGACTATCATCCATGGCAACATTGAGCATTATTGAGATCAATCTAGGGCGGTGACCAAAAAAAGATCCAAAACGGTGCAAATTCCAAAATCCAGAAATTCAGTAGAAAGATTATAAAAAGGACACTAACATAATTTTGCAGATCTAGCAAATAAGTAGCTCCATGAACCTCTAATAATTTATATTAGATTGATCAGTCCTCGATATTATAATGGACAATAATTGTTATTACTATTGTTATTGTTATTGTCGTGAACGTGACCCCATGAAGTAGGCCAGTATTCAGCTACCAAACAGTAAACAAGTGAATAACCATATAGTTTTCCAGTCTTGTTTTTCGAATTTTAAGTAGATTTTTGCTTTGAAACTTATCAAAATGAATAAGTAGTCTTGGCATACGTTAAATGTTGCTGAGTCTCCGTGGTTGGCAGATCAAACGAGTTAGGACTTCCGGAGTTTGATCCATTGTTAGCATCAACACTGCCCTGAGCCGCCATGCTTGACGCTTGTTTATTTTATTTGTTTTCGTTATGAATCTGCAGCGTTACCATCTCCAAAAATAAAAATTTCGTGATTCATCGGACATAAATTTGAAAAAATTCACAAATCCTAGCTTTTGCACATTAGTTTTTTACTTTTAAATCATCAATATTTAACCGGTTTTAGTAACAAGAAAATATTACTGTACGAATGTCAAAATTAAATAATTTTTAATAAGAATAACAATTTCGCGGGATTTATGGTTTTACGGTTTAAATTACACACAAGGGTTATTTATAATTTTTAACATACTCCTTTAGTTTTATATAACATACCTGGTTTATAGCATACATGTAGGCTAAAAATTTAGGCCTGATATGGATCTGCTAATAGATGGGCTAGTAAGGCGTGTATCAATGCAGAGGCTATATTCATATATGCGTACGACCAAAGATCTTTGCGTTCGACTTGGTTGATTGCCTTGGTAAACTAAACTAAAACTTCACAAGCTTGTTTCTTCCATATCCGTGATCTTCGTCGAATGCGTCCATATTTGTCACGTGAGACAGCTTCTAAAATTGGTGCTGCTCTTGTGCAATCGAAGTTGGACTACTGCAATTCCCTGTTTTTAAATCTCCCTGGCTGTGAGATTGATCGGTTGCAGTTTGTTCGGAATTCTCTTGCGCGAGCAATTTCTTGTAGTTCCAAGTACTCACATGTTACGCCTATTTTAAAGTCTTTGCACTGGCTAAAGATTAAAGAGCGTATCATTTACAAAACAGCTTCGTTAACCTACTAGTCCATCACCATCCCTGAACAAACTTGTAAGTCTCACTTGATTAAAGTGATCCAGCCTGCTGTTACTCGGTCTTCTAAGTTAATTACTCTTGTGAGACCTAGCTTACCTTCACGCTCTAAGTTATCTAATCACTCTTTCCAGCATGCTGCACCACAGATCTGGAATTCTCTTCCATCCAATCTTCGGAAAGCTGCATTTGAATCACATCGGCCTTTGCTTTCCTATGAGCTGTTCCATAGGCAGTTGAAGACCTATCTTTTCTATCTCTCTTCTCCATCCAGTGTTCATGAGCAGCGACCTGCGCCTAAACCGCCTTTTCTTTGACTCCCTTTACTTTGGATTGAATTTCCGGATTTTGGAATTTGCACTGTTTTTGGACCTTCTTTTTGCTCGCCAGCTTGATTTTTGTCTCAATAGTGCTCGATATTGTCATTGATGACTGTAGCACTCTAAATGTTGTTGTTGTTGTTGGTTTAATTAGGGATTGAATGAGGGACGAATGTTGAAGCACATCGCCTGAAAACTAGAACAAATTCTAAATACAATAAAATTATAATTTTTTATAGAGTCAACTTAATTTATCAATAAACATGCTATAATTATGGTGGTCAAAGTCGAATCATTTACGAAATAAATTAATATCCGTTCCGAAAGGACAGCTACACTTTGAAAAAAAAAGAACTTAAATTTAAGAAAATTATAATACGTCGATCTTCCGGATTTCTGATTTTTTTGCAATTTCTGGCGTTCACCAACCTGATACCCTTTGTGACGATCGTTTGGATCTCAGTGCGCTAGTGCCTTTCATAACGCGGCAGTCTACATTTGGTCTATTCTTCAACAATCATGCCAAAAAACTGGCATCTTAAGCTTTGTAATATTAGTGTTAAATCTACTACATACATATAACTATGTAGCATTACACGACACTTCTTACTGCATCTAACTAGACTTGCGGTCGTGGTCAAAACACAAAGAGAAAGACCAGGACCAGAACCCTTGAGACAAAGAATGATAACATGCTCCAAGTTGAGAGTTTAATATGGTAGATCTGAAGTCACAAGCCTACAGGTAGAATAATTACTGAAACAATATACTGAACATAGCCTATTAATTGAAATTATGAATATTTTATTTATTAATTTGAATAATGAATATTTTATTCGTATTGCAATTATTGGACTATTACTTAGTTTGAATTGAGCCAGTGGCGATGCCGGCAAAACGTTCCACCGCGGATCAATATATGTGCAAAGTTCAAATTCTGGGCTTTCCCGTCACTGACATCTCTTTCAAGTGAGGAAACTGACGTTAACATTAGCTTTACCAGCTCTTTACTTGAAGTCGGTAGGTCTATACATCAGCTTAATTTGCGCACTTGGTATAGAGCAAAAAATACGCTGTGCTGTCAAGCAACTTTGGGATCGGTTATAATGCTTCCAAGGCGACCGTATCCGGAAGACCGATAATAGAGTCTTAAACGATGAAACCCTTAGGTCTTGGGAAGTCATTATGAAATCTGCGCTAGAGATGAATGTTTTGAAATTGTGCCATTTAAAAGCAACGTTACGTTTATATGCTCGTAAGTTCTACAAGCTTTAACCATGAACAGGACGAAACAGCGAAACCACATAAACGCCATTTTTAATAAAGATGTTTAAACCGTTGGGCAGTTTATTGTCCGTGTCACCAGTACTGCGAATATTCGAGATTTTACTCTCTGATCAGCTTTCACGACCGGGAACTGATCCCAGGCCCACAAGCTCGACTGCTTTCATCAAGTATAGGCCTACATAAAGTTTAGTAGCTATGAAATTATTTCAATCCATCTGTTTATAACGGATACTACATGACATGATAACATGTGTGGGCCCACTTTGATTACATCAACTGAAGAATGTCGGTGACTGTCCACGGATCAGTCTTATCCTATGGTCTTATCCATCAGACCACGGACTACTTTTTAGTTTCATAAATAAGGCCATATAGTCTTTTCCAGCACTGCTTATAGCTGTTCTAGCTCAATCCATCCACCAGCTGCTCAAAGCTGCTATGCGCTGCAGTTATTGTCTACAATTAATATTGGCAAGTTGTTATTGCATCTTTCTTACGCAGTTAACAGCTGCAGCAGCTTATAACAGCCACCAGTTGAGCAACTTCGAAATCAGATTAATTAAGTTGAAGTTCTGTACAATCCCGGTGCAATCTGTATGCAAAGTCGCGGGCGATTTTGACCAAATTTTACTGTATTTATAGTACGTAAATAAATACAATTATTTTAAATGACAAATTTTACGCCAAAATAATTATAGGCAACCCTCGTCTTTGATCACCGAAAATTTAAATTCTTATGTATAAGATTGATCCGTGTATAAATAAAATCGTCAGTGTTGTGTCCCGGTCCGGTTGCTGAAGAATAGACTAACCGTTGATTACAGGCGTCATAAAAGACGCAAAGAATTAAGGTCCAATCTAACATCAGAAAAGGCGTTCGGTTGGTGAGCGCCTAGGCTACAGAAATTGCTACATAATTTCTAATCCCGACTCTAGTTAAACTGTGATTCGAGGGAAGTTGATGATGAATCGATTGATGCTGAATAAACTGAAGCAAGTACACCATCGATCATTATCCTCATCTTCCCTTGAATCCCATTTTAGATAGGGTAGATGTATACGAATAGACCTAGCTTCTTCACTTCTCACTGTGGGTGAGGAACTCGTCCATTCGTTCAAGCACACTCTCAACATGTGCTCTCACTTTCTCGCACTTTAACCACTCTCCCACTAATACATTTTCACCCACACTCTCACTCTTGTGTCTCACTCGCTTTCTACACTTCAGTACCGCCCTTGCATTATAGTACATGCATCCACTATATCGCGCACGCACTTTCAGGTATATACACGTATACTTAACACTCCACACTCTCTCACACACAGACACCCGCGCTCAGCTACTCGCACTCTTGTACTCGCACTTGCGCTCCTTCTCGTTCTCTCACTCATACACTGAATCACTCGTGCACTTTTACACACATACACACACACAAGCCACAGACTTAATCACTCTCGTACACTTTTATACACACACACACGTCACACACTGAACCACACTCGTGCACTTTTACACACACACACACACACTCACACACACACACACACACACACACACACACACACACACACTGAATCGCACTCACGCACACACAAAACACACTCATACTCGTCCGCTCGGTTCAATCACTCACTCAAACTAAAATTAATCTAAACTAAGCGAATCTAACTAATCTTAACCTTAAACTAAAGTTAGTTTAAGATAAATTTAATTAAACTAAGCTAACCTGACAAACTAAACTAATCTAAATAAACCTAACACAGCTTTTTCATTTCTGTTTATGATTTCGTTCTCTGTGTCTCCATACGGTGTCGACGTTGACAAATGATAGTAAACATACGCCTAAGCTTAAAATAAACTACACTGTGAGTCTTATAAGTGACACCCCTTTTATATTTGCAATAAAATCGCAATCAGTCAACCGATCCATGTGAAATTTACTGGGAGTGGAGAGCTAACAATTCTCTGCAATATTGCAAAATTTCTTTCAGATACATATAAAAATAAAAAAGTTATCTAAACTCGACTGCGGGTGGGGGTCAAAACAAAAATCCTAATATAGAACGCCACAGACGTAGGCTACATCATGCGCATGCAATCTCACGTTATGCGAGATGCTTTGAATTATTGATTATTTGTGGTAGCTCTGAAAAGAGCTGTTTGATTGAGCCTATGGTTAGATTATGATTTGGGTGTGGCTTATAACTTTTGTTCAAAATGACCACCATCAACTGATATGCAAGCCCGAAGACGCTGGCGCCACTGTCTGATTGATCCATCGATAATTTTTTGATCAAATGAAGACCACTCTTCAATGAGGCGTTCTTTTAGGTGATTCACATCACGAATTCTGGTCTTATAGACACGCTCTTGGATGACTCCCCATATCTTATAGTCCACTGGGTTAAGATCCGGGCTATTCGGAGGCCACAAAGTCGGTGGTATGAACGCAGGTGTATTCTGTCGTAACATCGCAACTGTTTCACATGCGCGATGAGCGGGAGCGCTGTCTTGCTGAAAGATAAAGAATTCTCCTGACATGGCCCTGATAGCTGGTAAGAGATGCTGTGACAGAAGCACGTCTCGGTAGTAAGCGCCGTTAATCTTGACACCTGGATCAATGAAGATAAGATCAGTTGCTCCAAGGGACGACACCCCGACTGATACCATGACAGACTTCGTGAAGGTCGAACGCGTCTTTAACAAGCGTGCTGCAGGAACTTGTTTCTTTCGAGTTCCTGCAAACACGTAGAGCCTATCATTCTGTGCATTCTTTGGTGCAGCAACTGTGAAAATCTTCTCATCAGTGAACCATATGAAATCAACTTTGCTCTGGGGATAATCTCGCAGCAGAAGCTTTGCACGCACCAACCTTGTCAACTTATTTGCTTCTGTAAGTTCTTGAGCTAGTTTCTTTTTCAAGCATTTCAGATTAAGCTCATGGCGTATAATCCTGCTAACAGTTGCTTGACTCACTTCAATCTCACGTGCTATCTGTCTTGTACTTTGATGAGTTCCAGGCTGTTATTCCTGACTCATAATCATCTCCTCAACAGCTGCGACAATTTCAGGCGTTCTTCCTGTCTTGGGCCTTGCCTTTCTAGCAGATGATCCGCTTTCAGTAATGGTTCTAAGCAATCTGGCAACCCCAGACAACGACCAGTTTTTACGAGGAAATTCTTTCAGGATACGCTTGGCGCCATAGCCTTTGGCTATTCGCATTTCGTAAATCAAAATGCGATCTTCTTTGCTGAAAACCATCTTTGAAGAATGGAAATGATGGATTTGTGATTTGTATTGAATGAGTTTCAAATCGGTGAACAAGTGATGGCGGTAAATGGAGCATCGGCCTAGCCAGTCTGATATGTCATATGGCTGATCTGATTTTTAGCCTAGCAGCTGCAGCTTTAGCGCACAGGCTAAATGCGCAGTCAGGCCTTATGCGTAACAACAGTCTGCATAGTTCTTTTGACACCCCAGGGCTATTAAAAAGGCAATAACTTCGGCAATTTTCTACAAATCTGCACATAATATGGCACGTTTTGAACAAAAATGCCTGTTTTTTAAGATAAGTATAGCATGATATGCATAAGATGTTTTCCCTGTTTTCATTATAACAATATAGAGAATGTCAGTTACTTGGCCCATAGTTGTAAATTCATCATTGCCCCTAGCGTTCCTATATATCAATAACTTTTTTGTTCTTAAAGATATGGTAACAAAATTTTGCAGTAATAGCGAAAATTGGTTGATTCCAACAACCTGTAAATTTTATAGAAATGTGTCGACTGGTTACGATTTTATTGCAAATATAAAAGGGGTGTCACTTATAAGACTCACAGTGTAAAATAACTCAACTAAATATAATTTAAATTAAAATAAGCTAATCTAACTCACCTAACTTAAACTAACTAACATAATCTAACTAAACCATATCTAAACGGTTTAGATAAGGTTTAGTTAGATTAGCTTAGTTTTGTTTAAACTAGGTCTAGACTAAACCTAGCTTAAACTAACCTACGCTATTACAATCTAGCTTAACCGGACAGAGCCTATCTAACCAAATCTAGTTCAAAAAAACAAAACTACGTAAATTTAAATTTAAGTTAGATTAGCTTAATGGACTAAGCTAATCTAACTTAAACAAATGAAGCTAATATTGCTAAACCTACCTTAAACTATAAAAGCTAATATAATTAAATGAACATTAAACGAAGCAAAGCCAAACTAACTAAATCTAGCTTAAACTAAACTAAGCTAGCGTAACAAAACCTAACTTAGACTAAGCTAATCTAGCCTAAACTAAACCAACATTATCCAACTAAATCTAGCTTAAACTAAAGTACGCAAGTCTAAGTATACATGGGTTAAACTAAAGTAAGCTAACCTAAATTCGCACTGGCTGGATCCAGTGGCAAGGCCGTTAAGTTATTCGATCGCGGATCGGTATATGCAGGGTTCAAATCCCGGGGCTCGCCCGTCCACATCGCTTTAGAGTGAAGAAACGGACGTTAAAAACCCAAGTATCAATTAAACTTAAGTAATCGAACTAAATCTAGCTTAAACTAAACTAATCTACTTTTTACATAGATAAAACTAAAGAAAGCAAAAGCGAATTAAATCTAGCTTAAACTAAACCGAGCCAATCTAACTAAATCTAGCTTAAACTAAACTGAGCCAATCTAACTAAATCTAGCTTAAACTAAACTGAGCCAATCTAGCTTAAACTAAACTGAGCCAATCTAACTAAATCTAGCTTAAACTAAACTGAGCCAATCTAACTAAATCTAGCTTTAACTAAACTAAGCAAATATTATTAAACCTAGCTTGAACTAAACTAAGCTAACCGAACTAAACCTAGCTTAAACTAAACTATGCTTATCAAGTTAAAAAATTAGTTAGAATTAAACTAAATTTTGGAAATATTACTAAAAATCTACCCTTAACTAAACTAAAATAAGATAACTTATCCTAGCTTAATCTAAACTATACTTATCCAACTAAATCTAGCTTAAACTAACTATGCCAGCCAAACTAAACCTAGCTTAAACTAAACTATGCTTATCTAACTAAAACTAGCTTAATCTTAAGTAAGCTAATTTAATTAAACCTAGCTTAGGTTAAACTAAGCTAACCTAACCAAACCTAGCTAACTGTATCTAAGATACTTTAACTAAACATGGATTAAACTAAACTAAGCTAAACTAACTAAACCTAGCTTCAACTACACTAAGCTAATCTAACTACACCTTGCTTGAACTGAACCAAACTAATCTAAATTAATTTAATTAAAATAATCTTATCAAACAAAACCTAGCTTAAATTTAACTAAGCTAATCTAACTAAACGTAGCTCAAAACTAAAACATGCTAATCGAAATAAAACTAGCTTAAACTAAGCTATGCATATCAAACTAAAACTTAGTCTAAACAAAACTTAGGTAATATTATTAAACATCTAGCTTAAACTAAACTAAGTATAACTAAGCATAAAGTATACTTAAGCCTAACTTAAACTAAGCTATCCTTATCCAACTAAATCTAGCTAAACTAACTAAGCTAGTCTAATTAAACCAAGCTTAATCTAAACTAAATTTAACTAAGTAATTGCCTAGCTTAAACTAAACTATTCTTATTTAACTAAACCTAGCTTAAACTAAAACAAGCTAATCGACATAAATCTAGCTTAAACTAAACTAAGCTAATATAACAAAACCTAGATTACACTAAACTCTGCTTATGCAACTGCACTTAGCTTAAACTAAGTGTAGTTAATGGTGTAATCAAACCTAGCTTAAACTAACCTAAGATTATATAACTAATATCTAGCTTAACTAAACTTAGGTAATATTACTGAATCTAGCTTAAACTAACTAAGCTAATATATATAATTTCTTTCAGATTGGCCTTGTCTAGTCGGTAGGGCAAAATAGTATAGTTAATAGCACAGCGTTAGGTTAGATTGATCAATGTAGCTGCATGAGTATGGTAGCAATGTTGAGCATGATAGGTAGGGTGGGATCTTTCTTCTTCAGTGCAGGTGGCAGGTTAAAGGTATATATTCCTATTCAAAATCTGCTTTCTCGCTCCATAAGAGAACGCCTTATATCAACAAATTAATCCTTTCACAAAGTCTATACCTTATGTAGCCTATAGCTTGGGAAAAGTATGGTGTCTGAGGTAGTTTCCCGTCGCCTTACTCAGATGGATTAATTACCATTTAATCCTGGGGGAAAATTTTCATGGTAAGGTGGGTCCCCTCTAGCCATCCTCAGCTCATGCCTTAGTCGCCTCTTAAATACACGCAGCTGAGGGTGGGATAGTCTGCGATATATCAGGGTGATATAAGAGAAATAGACCTGCACAAAGGAAAAGTTTAGACACATAAAGCGTTAAAGGAAAGCTCGGTTGGGCTATGGACTATGCTGGATAGTCTCGTTTCACTGGATGAACGGCAACGAATGAGTAACCGTTTTAATCTGACTGACTGATTGACTGACTGATTGACTGATTTATAATGGCTGTCTGATTTACTGACTGTTGCTGACTGAACGATACCCTGACTAACAATTTAAAGTGACTACATGACTGACAATAATTGACTGATTGACTGATTAATTGCCTTGAATCTTTGTATTTGCAGAGTTTTAATATCTCTTCCGTCCACTGACTATAGCACCTGTACTTCATCATACCACCAGCCAGTTCTATCGTATCACAGCCAAGCAGCCTCAGCATATAAATTATAAATCAATATATAACTGAACAAATCCATTCAATCAATCATTAACAATCAGTCATTCGATTTAACCAATCATTAACAATCAGTCATTCGATTTAACCAATCATTAACAATCAGTCATTAACGACATATATAATGACAATTTAAGCTATAGGGTACATAAGGTATGGATAAGGCATAGACTTTGCGAAGGGATTAATTTGTTGATCTAAGAAGTGCTCTCATGGAGCGAGAAAGCAGGCTTTGAGTATGAATATGTACCTTGAACCTGCCAGTTAGAAGTGCACTGAAGAAGAAGAGATAATGAATTTAATAATATTTAAGAAAAATACACTCTGGTATATATTTAAATTTCAAACAAGCCAGCTACTGCATATTGTACCCTTTTGCTAATCTGCTAACTGACATAAATAGTTTAGTGTCGTGTAACATCTCTCTTCAATTATCATAACGTTCTGCAGAGTGGCCAGGGTTCAAGGCACAGATTTCTCAGTAATTAGGAGCATTCCACTGAGGAACTTGCCAAACCCATCACAGAGGCTAGGCCTTTAGCAAACCCTTATCAAACCATAATAAAAGCTTCCAGCTTGGAAATAGTATAGCTTCTGATGCTGTTCACATGGTCTTCCTCAGATTTCTTTAATTCTTTCTTCCGACAAGGACATTTAACAGTTAGGCCTGGTCACGTATTTTGTGGTGGCCAGTACACAACAGTCAGAGTTGGTATAACCCTTAAGATATATTACAATATAGGCCCTACTAGTAAATACTAATCGCATTAGAAAACTAATGCCAAAAGTCTAACTTAACTCAGTTTCTAGTCTCGAATGCATGTCTGTGACGGGATTTGCAATATAATTGAATCCAGTACCTAACGGCCTGTAGTAGGAAAAGTAAGCGGTTTGCTACAGATTAAAACAATTGAAAGTCACATACAAGATAATATCAAAATCAAATCATCAAGTAGTTAAATCGATGACATCAGATATAATATGAACGAATTACTTAGCCATAATGACTCTGCTTTTTGAGTAAAATATTTAAAACCTGATTTTAATTACAAATCTTCGTTCAGCAATTTAATTAGTATTTCAATATATTTAAATCTATCAAAAGGTCGTGATTATATCAAGAGTAAGATAAACGATGAAACGTCAGCTTAGCGACATATTGCTTACATGTCCTCTACGAGAATATACAAGACATACATGTACATTATGGGAGGTCAAGCACGATGCTAAGAATTATCGTTACAAATTGTTAATTTCTTGTATGTACTCCTACGATAACGTATTATGGTTTTCTAGTTTATTAGATTCAATACAAGCGTATCGATCCTGCTAAAAGAAATTACTTATTTGCTTAGTGAATCTGACTTTTATTGTGATAATTAAATGATGTTTCCATTTAATTTAGTGCCTCATGTTTTGCAGTTTATTGACTGATGGGTTGATTGATTGATTGTTAGATACCTTTACTACTCCAGATTTGTCTGAAACTCTCTCGCTACAGATTTACCAGAAAACTATTCGTCCACAACATTGAGACACGGTTACAACTCCAGCAGCCATTCGATTCCCAGTCACAACATTTGCCTAATCAGTCAATCAACACACAAATTCAATAACTGAAGTCATTCTAATTAAATACAGTTGGCAAAAGAGCAGAAATATCAGAAATTTTTTCAGAAATGAGACATCAATACTAGTGTGTTGCGCACATTGTCGTCCATGACAACTTCAAAAACTCAGAAATAAAGTAAACGTAATCTAACTTTTAGCTGCTTCTGCCATTTCTACAACATGTGATTGAAAATTTTACCAGCTCGATAAGAGACCGAATGTTTGCGCACCCTGTTGCTAAGCACTCAGAACATTTGTCATAGCAACATTTAGATATTTTAATCAAAAACAGAAAACATTCGCAACAGTAGTTACAGATAATTTAAAATTAACATTTAAAGAAAGGTTATCTTAAATTTACAAAAATTAAATTAAGCACTTAAACAAAATGAAATTTAATTTAAATGAAATATTATAACTGCAAGGCATAGAGACTGCAAGAGATAGAGACTGCAAAAGATAGAGCCTGTAAGAGATAGAGACTGCAAGAGATAGAGACTGCAAGAGATAGAAACTGCAAGAGATAGAGACTGCAAGAGATAGAGACTGCAAAAGATAGAGACTGCAGAGATAGAGACTGCATGGATAGAGACTGCAAGAGATAGAGACTGCAAGAGATAGAGCCTGCAAGAGATAGAGACTGCAAGAGATAGAGCCTGCAAGAGATAGAAACTGCAAGAGATAGAGACTGCATGGATAGAGACTGCAAGAGATAGAGACTGCATGGATAGAGACTGCAAGAGATAGAAACTGCAAGAGATAGAGACTGCATGGATAGAGAATTTTTTGAGAAAGTTAAGAGAAAGTTGACATATTGAGACACTTAATAATAGCAGTAAGAAATGTAAGAAAAACAGTTAACAGTAAGAAATATCAAGAAAAACAGTTAAAAGTTGATGTTCAGTAAGAAATATCAAGAAATAAAGTTAATAGTTAACGGTTAGAAATATAAAGAACGGAAAGGACGCAAGTCCGATATGTCATAATAGGACGTGTGGTTGAATTAAGTAAGAGAATGAAGAAGGCGAGGAAAAAGGTGTAGCGCTATTCTGACACAATGGACTGTGATTTAAAAATTTAAACTTATAAAAGCTTAAAAGACAAGAAATTGCTACAAAAAGTATCTAACTGTATCACCCTACTAAACAATGATACAGTTAATTGAAACAGAGAGTCCATACAGTTAAACAGAATATTAGCAAAGTGCACTTAGCGTCCGTTTCCTATTCCATAACACCTTGCGCCATCAGAAACAGGGTTAAAAAATTGCATTTTCAAGCAAACTTCGTCTGAATAGATGCTAAGAGCTTAAATTTACTTCATCCAATACATAATACTGAAAATTGTCAGTGAGAATCTTTTATTTTAGCAGCATTGAACTAATTCAACGCCCAGTAATCAGTTCAATCAACAAGTGATGATTTGATGGCATATATATATACAGTATCGGCCTATACGAATCTGCTTGCGTCACAGCTGGAGGCAAATTTGTCAATTTTTTAAAATTTTTCATAGGTAACTTTTAGCCCAGTGTCCTATAGAGCCTACGGTCTTTTAAACTAGTTATGCCAATAAATTAAACCAACGAGTGAATATCTTCACAAAGATCACCATCTAAATTCAGTAAGATTCTAAACCGTACAGCTTGCGGATTGTTGCGGATTACCTCAATCTTACAAAACTAAATTCATATGTTTTCATGATTTTACAGTATAGTAACTGCATGGCGCTGAGCCCCACACTGTCAACTGTGACGTGCGCATTGTTCTAAGCCTGATAAAAACTAAAAGAAGTTTAACGTTCGTTTTCTTATAGTAAATTTATTTAAGAGAGATATATTGTTAGAGATTTCCACACATTTGGTCGAATGATTTTAAGGTTAGCTTTTTTTCGCTTACAAACTAGGGTTTTTAATCACAAAATCTCTTAAAAGTTTGAACAAATAGTTTCTTCTGTTTAGAACGAACTTTTGTTTAAACAACACCAATGATGCGCTGGGAGATTGGACATCTAATAAAATACTTTTTATTATGACGGAAGAAGCCATTGATGGCCAAAGAAAGTCAAGAATGACATTCTTGATTAGCATAAAAGATAACTGCACAAAAAAGTAAAAGTTATTTATTTTTAAGACGTTATAAGATTTACAATAGTTGACTTTAAAAGATTACATACCTGATGACTCGGTCCAACTTGAATCTCACCTTGCGTCTTATTCATAGTGTCTTGATTAATCCAACGATCCTAACTAGTTGATTATCCAACTCACGAGTGATCACAAAGCCTCTTATAATAAATTTCGTCTCGACGATTCACCAAATTATTGACCTCAAAAAGGAAGTCTCAATTTGTTACAACAGAAGAATAACTTTACTTAGTTTAAGTTGACTAATTTTAAAGACTAGAGAGCAATATACGTGCAATATCCAAAGTTCTATACTGATAATGCCATGTCTGTTTATATACTAGTCAGAATCAATTCAATAAAAAGTTGAACCAATCACAATCACTCTCAAAACAGCTTTCATCCAATTATTCAATCTCTAACACCCTAGTGCGATCATAACCAATCACAAGCACTCACAAACTCAAGTCATTGGTACAATTAATTGGCTGGCTGCTGTCTTGTGTAGTTCAACTAATTTTGATTGGTCATTTATTCGGTTACTGGATTCTTTCTCAAACACGTCGTTGCTTATGCAAATATGTTCACAAAAATCGTAAAATTATATATATATATATATATATATATATATATATATATCTTATTTATATTTATTTATATTTATATGTATATGTGACGCAAAATGTATATAAATATTCTATAAATATATAGGCTATATATATATATATATATATATATAGGCTATATATATATATATATATATATAGGCTATATATATATATATATATATATATATATATATATATGTTGATATATATGTTGATATATATGTATATTTAAATATATATATATATACAGTATATATATACATATATATATATACATATACATATATATACATATATACATATATATATATATATATATATATATATATATATATATATATATATATATATATATACATATATACATATATACATATATATCTTATAGCTCAAAAAATTGGGCTTCTAAAAATTACATATATGAAATTTTTTGAAAATAAACAAAATTTAAATCTGACAATTTTACATTACTACTTGATAAATGCTACAATTTATAGGGCATTAACATTACGGATATCTTATTATGATTCAAAGATTTCCAGATTTCTAGCTTGCAAAGTAACTGTTCAAAAACCTAAAAAAGTCTAAATAATTTTATTTTTAAAAAATAATTTCTTCCATAACTATGACACACACACACTCACACACAAATAAATATATATATATATATATATATATAATATATATATATATATATATATATATATATATATATTATATATATATATATATATATATATATTTATTTATTTAGTTAGTTAGATCACCAAAAATGGTCATTCAACCCTGTACAGTTCACAAGCAATGCAAGCAATGAGGTAAATGCAATATGTGAACACAATTTAAATGTGAACCATGGTGAACTTAAAACGGAAAATAAAAAGTAGAAATTAAAGAATTAAAATAAAGAAATTCAAAATAAAGAAAATTAATGATAGTAGGTATGCATAATTATACATTTATTCATCGGTGCAGGGAGATGCTTCCAAAGAGGCAAATATTAAACAAACACATGCTTAATGACAAGCAAAATTTTCATTGCACACAAAATGGCACAAACAATGGCCACAACGGAAGATTCTATTGGTATGTTTAATGGGCTAGAGAATAAGACAATAGTTTAAAGTCGCAGACTCAATGAAGAAGCCATATCGTTTCTATTTACATGTAGTATCTATCTGTTTCTCTATCTCTTTAGACTAAAGATCGGACAAAGCACCAGATTTTGCCATACAAAGTTGAACAAACAAGGAGTTGTTTATTTATTTTTATTAACGTATGCCATTAATAATTGTGAGCAAATTGCAAGTTCATTGTAATATGATAATAGGTAAAGCTACATAGGTAAAGATACATTAAATGAAGCTGTGAGTTTATCTTAGGGTCAGTAGCCGAAGGCTTCTCTTGAAGACGTCAACTGAAACAACTTCCAGTAATTTGAGCTTATCTTCTTCTTCTAGATTACTTCCAACTGCAGGTCTATTACATATTACACTTCCAACCAAAATATTCTATCTTCAGGCTTCCTTTTTATATCTATATATAAATTTGCCATCAAACCATCCAACACCCATATCTTTGTCCTCACTCAACTATTATCAGTTGCAAGAAGCGTCGATAACACCAACTTTTCTCAATCTCTTTCTTATTCCCCCCCCCTCTCTTGCTAGTAGTTCTTTTCTCATTCCAAAATTCTAGTTCTCCCGTATCACCACCCCCTCACACCCTATCGCCGCCTCACACCTCCCTACATCTGCGACAGCGTGGCCCATAATGTTTGATCCTATATTCTTATAGACCTTTTATAAAAGGTGTTTACTTTGAAAAATCACCTTATGTATTATTTCATTCGTTGGAGCGGCGCCACTGTACAATCAAAAAATTGATTGTTTTGCGGAAGGCAACTACAATGTAATATATCCTTAAAATGTATTATATCCTCTCTAGATATTCTATCTGGACATATATTAACTATAAATTAAGACATATGTTTATCCTCAGTTGACAAGAATTTGAAATACAATTTTTTGTAATTATTTAAAATACCATTCTGTTAATAATTTAAGAAATATATAATAAATATATACGAATATAATAGAATATTGCCAGCCCTCAATAGAATCACACACCCCTCCCCACTGTCCCACTAGGCTTTGTTTATTATGTGAACAGAGTTACCGCTACATATTACAAAAGGTCTATATAATGCGCCGTGTATATTGCATATGTCATAGGCCAAGCCAACCATGGCCAAGCTTTCAGAATATCATGCATTCTATTGTTCATGTCATGGTGAAATTTGCAGTATCATTGAAGCCGATCAGTTAACCCTCCAACGATGTACTATACTGTAGACGCTATTGTTCATGTCATGTAAAGCTTGCAGTGTAATGGAAACCGATCAGTTAATAAATTATCAATTAAGTGATCAATATTCCATTGAAAAAGAATTCTAACAGTTTCACGTCAGGGGTTTCACTGGAGACGGCAACCCGTGAATAGATTCCTTGTGAGAGTCATAGGGCTGGCTGGCTTCATTGTGGCCCAGTTGCAAAATTTGACACTAACTATAGCGAATTATGTTATTCCACTAGTTATAGCTATTTTGTACTTAGCTTGAGTCTGTAATTACTACGAAGAAACTAAATAGTGAATGCCGAATATGTATCTTTCATAGTGAATTTAGTTTTTGCCTCTGATTTTGAAGTATTGAAAAATAAGGCTTGATAGCTGACGTAAAAAGCTGATTTTTTCCAAAAAAAGTGTTGTTTAGCTGTGTACTGGGAACAAGTAGCATTGATAATTGTGTCGATTTTAATACCATTCGCATGCGATGTATATGTGAAGTGTAATGCAATCGGATATAATAGCTGTATTTTAATATCTTGAAATTGGCGTACTCAATTACAATACATGTACAATTTTACACATCTGACGTTAAAGGGTTAAATTCTATGTCTTGTTTCATTTTATTTCTTTAAATATTTTGCTGAAATGTGCATATGGACTTCTATAATGACTGAAATAAAATAAGTGACGATTGGTCACGGACCTGTATGTACCTTTAGTCTGTACAGTCTACACTAATAAAGGAGTGATTATATTTTAACAGCTTTACTTCTGCACAAGTCGAACATCCTATTCCTTTAACATCTAAGACTGTCCTGTCGTACGCTTATTTGCCAAAATATAAGTTTTTAAATATTTATTTAGCTTCACTCGAGATAATTGTTACTCGCTGGACACTTAATTTCATGTGAAACTAAATACACGTAATAAATTGATGTGTCCGGAGCAGAAGAAATAAAAGTTTGCTAATTTTGTTCGCCAAGGATAAGAAATGTCATTCCGGCCTGTCTTTAATGAAATCTAGATGTTTCATTAATTAAGTTTTGTAGCTTTTTTGGATTCCTTCTAATTTCAAATGGGGCCTAGGCCTCTTCTCGGATGCGTCGAGTAATAGCCATGCACAAAAAGTACACAAAATTGTATACTATATAATTGATTACCGTATATCGTTTCTCTCTCAGTGCACTGCCTACTGGCAGGTCCATAATATATAACGCCTCCTCTCATCTCTATCTTTCGTTTACTTCTTCATGTCTACACACGAGCAAAACTTTAAATCGTCTATACCATTATTTTTGATATACCATTATTCTTGGGTAATTTTGCTTATGACGAGGTGAGCCACCATGCCTTCCTCAGCTTCGACTAACGTTTTGTGGGCATCGGCGTCATTCCCTGAGAAAATATCCTGTTTACCTTGTATATCATTTACTGAAATGCATATTGCTATTTCATTGTTATTTAACTTAAGTTTTGTGGAAATTACCATCATCAAAGGCTATATATATATATGGCTGGAGCCAGTGGCGAAGTCGGTAAGATACTCAACCGCGAGTAGGTGCGAGTTCAAATCTTGGGCTCGCCCGCCACTGACATCGCAGGAAACTGACGTTAACCTTAGCTTACTTTAGCTTTATAAAAGACCGCGAAATGTTTGACTTTGTCATCATGTCATTGTTTATTGCCTTAAAGCCTTTAGTTTATTACCTTATTTCATAGACATTAGCTGGTGCAGTAGCATTTGCATCTCTCTTCAATACCTAGCAATTATTACAATTATTCGTATATGGTAGGCCACGCATGAGAGAAATCTTGCTGCATAGATGTCCTATATCACAAAACTGACAGTATTGCGTTGAGATTGATGGATTAATATCGATTTTGTAATTGTTTCCTCCCTCCCTTTTTCTATTTCTCTCTCTCTCTCTCTATCTCTGTCAGTCCCCCCCTCTCTCTCTCTCTCTCTCACACACACACTTTATCTCTCAATCAGTCTTTCTTCTCACAGACTCACTCTCCCCCCTCTTAGTGTATCTTATTTCGTTTACAAGTGAATTGGATAAGATCTTGACTTTGCGTCATTTATATAATTCTTGATATACCCGTGCGCTGTAATTCACACGTCAAGGAAACACGGGGCAATTTTAATTGAAACAGGATGATGTCAGGATTTGACCCCAAACCTCACAATTCTAAGGCGTTACACACAGTGCAGGCAATATACCACACGACTCTCAAGAAAACAATATATAAACATTTCTTATATATTAAAAAGTTGTTTTAATTAGAAATTATAAGTACCACGATGTGATAAAATTTATCTTCGCCATAAATTTATAAATCGTCAAATGACAGAACTGAAATTAGCGTAACTATAATTATAATAATAATAATAGAAGTAAAATAATAATAATAATAATAATAATAATGAAGGTTCAACGTCCGTTACCTCATCCAATGATGATATCAGGGATGTCCCTACAGCACGCATCATTACATATCAATTCACCCAAACCAATCTGCAAAAGAAATGTGCTGAGGAGAAGTAGGTAATTAAATATATAGCGTTAGGACTCTAAACTGCTCAGTGTTACTTCAGACAGACAGGCAGACAGACAGAACTGAAGAAATTATATAGAAATTATATACTATAATAAGGCAGTGTCGATGTTGGTAAAATATTCGATCGCGAATCAACATGTGCGGGGTTCAAATAATGAGCTCTCCCGTCACTGACATGGCTTTCAAGTGAGGAAACTGACGTTAACATTTGCTTTACTTTATATATAAACATGTATGTATACATATATATATATATATATATATATATATATATATATATATATATATATATATATATATATATATATATATATTACTTTTTCCAGTTTCATATTATAGACTAAACGACGTGACTATGGTTAGAGTAGTTTTAATGGGCTTGTCTTGTTTCACACACAGCTGACACGCCCACTAGAATTCTGTGATCTACAGCAGTTCGTTATGGAAATCAATTTGATTAATGACATTTGCTGTCAGATAATTGAGATCAAACCACATATCATTACCTCATCGGCACAACAGATCCGTAGCTAGCGCCAAATCTCAGATACTCTACCAGAAATCCTCCACACTCCTTCACGACTTTGTCGTTAGCATTCGCTTTCATGTCAAATGTTAACAAGCCGTTTATATACACCGCCTGTTTTATCACGCACCAGAGTCAAGCTTGATTTAACCGTGAAATACGAATAATGCTTTAGTTCTTAAGAAGGCAATCTAATTTTACTCATCTGGTATCATTACTAACTGTCACTTGAGTATAATTTTATTAATCTTATAATTTTATTTATTTTGTTCGATCTTAAATTATAACATGACAAATTAATTTTTCTCAGAGAAATATTGCCCGTTAAAAGTATTTTTGTTTCCTAATTATCTCTGTTAATTATATAGAATTTTTGATTAATATGCAACTATTCAATTAAGTCGTTTGAGCGAATTTGTGCTTATGTCCTGGGTAAAATTAGAAATTAGTAATAGCCAGTAAATTAATGTTGTTCTTATTACGTAAGGTTGTCTATATTTTTCGTTTCTTCTTTTATTCTCAGTTTTTATTATTTGAAACTTTACGTATTTTAACAACTAAAGTATTCTTAGATCGGAATATAGATATAATTAAGCAGAGATAACGCTATTTATTGTTGACTTCCCTCTCCAAATACAATGGCAGGATTCAAACTTGTATTTTCTAATGTGGCCAATGCAGCAGTGGGCGTTCTAAGTTTCCAACCTACCCTGCCATCAGATCATACTACAATTAATCATTAGCAAAAGAGCAAAAGGTGAATGAGAGAGCTGTAGCCAATTGAGGAGAAAGAGAGAGAGAGAGAGAGAGAGAGAGAGAGAGAGAGAGAGAGGAGAGAGAGCGATATATATATATATATATATATATATATATATATATATATATATATATATATATATATATAGAGAGAGAGAGAGAGAGAGAGACAGAGAGAGAGAGAGAGAGAGAGAGAGATAAGAATGAAATATTGGCTACATAGCATTCAACTGCCATTGCTATTTATTTGTTACATCAAACCACAATAATCACGTAAATAAATCACGAATAGATACGCTATAGAACTCTGCAGTTTTTATATTTTTGGTATTTAGTACCTACATAGTCTATTAAGTACTATATAAGTACTACTGCGGTAGAAGGAAGTTAGATTTATTAACTAAGCCTAGGTGTAGTACGGAGATTTCATGAAGCATAAATACAATTGAAGAAAAAACAACAGAAAAATCGGTTATTAAAAATTATTCCATTAAAAAAAGTATGAAGTGTAAGTTACTTCGTCAAGTCAGCTGTAGAGTTCTATTGAAAGAGACCCACAACTGAATATGTGTTAGAGGAAAATAGTAAAAGTTTACATTTTAAACTGCGCTAAAAGAAATTGATTTAAAAATTACAATTTAATCAAATTTAATTAAAATCTGTCGAATCTTAACTTAAGCTTATGATTAAAATTGATGATAATTATGAGATTGTAATTAGGGTGACGATAAAAGCTTGATTACGATGGCTATGTGATATGGTGATGACGATATAATTTGAAATGAATTTAAATTTGCTAAATATTTTCCGAAATCTTGATAGGTGTCTCTCTTATGTATTTAATAAGTCCATCTAAAGATGGCCTAGCTCCACAGCTTTTCAGGGTTCAGTGGTCCCATGCAGTGTAGCTGGTGATCGTGTACTGCAAGACCAAGGAAATCAAAGTGAATTACTGCATCACGTGGTTTGATCCATCATGGATTCTCTGAACGAGCAGACTCTTCAATGCTGAAAATAGCAGATGATGCGTTTATTGTGTTGAGAAAATTCTACTACTGCTCTGTAACGATCACTGTAGAATAGATCAGACGTGTCTGCGTGTATGGTAATAGGCGACTATATAAGGACTGAGAAGACATACAAATCAGTTCTGAAGTAAAGAATAAACGAGGGTTCAGTTATAACATCAAGCATATAGCGTTAAGTACTTGTGAGTACTAGTTAGCATTAAGTACCTGTGAGTACTAGCTAGCATTAAGTACCTGGGAGTAATCACTAGCATTAAATACCTGTGAGCAGTGGTCACTAATAATTTTAGATAAGATCACTACCCAGTTATACGAATTAAGGTACTAGTACATTCTAAGAAGTTATTCGTAAGGCATTAAACCTCAACTGGAATACAAAGTGATAAAAAGTTGAAAGTCTAAAGTTCAAAACTCGTCATAATCTATATGCTGTGAAGTTAGATAAGTTAACTTCAGCACATAAATTCCGACGAGCTAGAGATTTGAATCCTGCATCTGTTTGGCTTTTCTGAACCGGTTGGAGTTGATTCTTTAAGGTCAAATCAGGCAAAATTTACTTTTTAAACTCTACCCTAGCCTCTGTAATAAATCTTCGTTATCTTCAATGATTAATATTTTGTAAATGTACCCTCCTACAGCCCTACCTTTCAACGTTGATTCAAGATCCAGATATTCTGCAGATTCAGGATTAACATTTTCTATCAGGGCCGACATTTCCCGAGTTAGATTCACCAAATGCTGCTCGTACAATATAAATAGACATATTTAACTGCTGCTAAGTATCTGAGTTCACTTACAGATGTAATGGAAGGAAGGATGGAAAGAGAGAAGAAGAGAAGAAGACCGAGCCACGGAAATTGTTGATTTCGTAACTCTTTCGTATTCTGCAAGATATGAAGAGAAAAGCGGAGGATAGAAATATGAGGATGAGTTGTACACCATGGACCTGCCAATAGGCAGTGCGTTGAATGAGATGGGTAGCTGAGCACTTTTTATTCTAATTACAATATTAAATGATTAGATGTACCTTTGTGTTTTGACTAATTTAAACTCGTTATATTTTCATTATGTTATTCCCAGACAAGTCTTAACTTTCCTGACACTCAATTTATTGTTGACCTGTGAATTGAATCCAAGTCTATCGATTCCAGGATGTCCAAGTGTCTTAGAGCTCCAAACACAAAGCAAGGTTTAAACGTGTTAATACACGCCTATTTTTCTATC
Source organism: Enchytraeus crypticus (assembly GCA_905160935.1). Taxonomy (NCBI): domain Eukaryota; kingdom Metazoa; phylum Annelida; class Clitellata; order Enchytraeida; family Enchytraeidae; genus Enchytraeus; species Enchytraeus crypticus. The sequence continues at coordinate 813,740 of CAJHZI010000471.1, read as the reverse complement.
TAAGTGGAATAATATTAGTATCTATTTGTTTGCATGTGAATCGTCACATTTTCAAATCTAGGAGAGTAATCAGTAACAAAAGTCTTAAGCTTTTATAATACTCTATGATAAATCAATGAAAATTCGTTTATGACTTTTCATTCAGTTTTTAATTATATATTATTATTAGTATACTTATAGTAGGCCTACTATTTTAATAATTATTATACTTAATATAATAATTCTATTACTTATTACATACTTCTAAATAATTCAACATACTAGCCTATATATATATACATACATATATATATATATATATATATATATTATATATATATATATATATATATATATATATATATAGTATAACTCTATGAAATTACAACTAGAATATATTACAATTTTAAGCTAATCTATTAATTGTAAGATTTTTCTTAGGCTTATAACTTCGTTAAAATATACATTACCTGAAGAGGTCGAGATATAAAATCTTTAATAGTTGTTTGCTCTCGGAATTCTGCGCAACTTTCCTGAAATTAATATAATATCACAGTAATTGTAATCACTACTTCTTAATGTTTACGAAAGGAGGCTAAAATGACATTACCTAAAAAGATTCTCATAAATGATTTACTATCTGCTGTAATTTCTAGACTGGGTTTATTGGCGTTATAAAATATAAATGAAAACAAACTTAATAGTTTCGGACCATCCATTTGTCAAAATGTATAAATTAATAATATTAGTAACGGTTTAACGTTCGATTCCTCCTCCAAAGTAGACGTCAAGGACGTCCCCGCAGTACACATCACTACAGAAATGATGTACAGTTGTACACATAGACCTACGTGTACAACTCTTGAACAGTTTAGCAAACCTTGATAGTAGAGTTGAACGAGTGCAGAGAGGTCATACTCTCCAGTAGTACCAGGGCTTCCTTTAAGCCATTCAGGTACTGGGCATAGGCGTCGCACCAAATCTTCAACTAAATAATAAATAAATAGTAAATAAAAAAATAAATTTAAATATGTATGTATATGTATATATATACATGCAGATATATATATATATATATATATATATATATATATATATATATATATATATATATATATATATATATATATATAGCAGACTCATAACAGTTAGAAAAGACATTTGCATATTATTATCTTCGTTAATTTCAAAGCAATCTATAAATCGCAGATAAATATACAATCGTAGATAGGTATAATAGGCCTACATAAAATGGCACAGCAATGCAAACACAAAATATATAGTTTAAACAAGAATAAGTAGTTACTTGAGTATATTTGTAAGTATTATACATACTTCGTTATATATTATATATTTGTAAGTACTAGCTATAGCCAGTGGGGAAGTCGGTAAGATACTCGAATCAGTATGTGCGTGGTTCAAATCCAGGGCTCGCCCATCACATCGTTTTCGAGTTCGTTTGTATCGTGACATTGCTTTCGAGTGAGGAAACTGACGTTAACCTTAGCTTTAGCTTTACTTTAGCTTCAGACCTTTGCTATGTACAATGCTCCTATCTTTAGCTGTGAATGTACACGAGTGTCGATGTCGTCTGATCCTCCTTCTTGTTCCTGATCTTTCGCAGTTTTTGACGTCGACTCTATTGCTGAGAACTTGACGAGATATTCCGACAAAGCGACGAGTTTCTCCACATTCTGAAACAATGTCGTGTGCTGATTTCTTGACAATGTGTGGCGTAGCGGACGCGAAAAGCTTCGAACCCCACTTTGCAGATCCGAGACATAAATTCTCTCCATACTGACAATTCTCTGCGCGATCATTTGATAGTTCTCGCTCATCGGGAGTAGACAAGTCTGCTGATTGTTCTGAATTAGTTATAAATTGTTAAATTAATTAACAAATTAAGTTTAATTAGTTAAAATATTTCTCAGTTCACACAATTAAATGATGTTAAATTTATAACGTTAAATTTAACGTCTGATTCTGTATTACAAGGAACGCTGTTAAAGACTGTCAGAATGAGTTCGAACCGATGGCCTCAAATCTATCAGGTAAGTGAACTGTCAATTTGGCCAATGAACTTTACAGCAACTGTAACTAATCAATATCATTAACTAATAGCTAATAACCAATCAATAGCAGAAACTGCTACTGCGTTTGTTTATAGAATAGGTATAGTGCTTAATTTTTGAAGGCTAGATTGCCAGCAGCAATTGCGGGACTCATAAATAAGTGATTGATACGGTTCAGGCACAAGAAATTGTTAGCTTTCCAATTATACGAGTTTTACATTGGAACTATATCTAGTAGAGCACTGAATTTAATGTATGAATTAAAACGTAATTTAACGTATGAAATGTAATGAATGAATGTAATGTATGAATGTAATGTATGAATCTAATGCATAAATGTAATGTGCGAATCCAATGTATGAATGGTAATGTAGGGGTTAATGTTAATGTAAGACTGTAGAATTAGATCTACGCACCGGGGAAGTTTCTGCTTCAATTAGAGAATTCGATGTTTTTAAACGGCTATTTGATTCCGGGAAATCCTGAATGACTGTTTCACATGTTGATAGATCTTGGACGAAGCTTCGATCAATTGTAAAAATTGAATCGTTCGTAGAATCAGACGAATAGGAAAAGTAATCACTACTCTTCTCAACAACATCTGGATCCGAACTTGCGTTCATTCCTTGATTTTGGAAGTTTAAGGTAAAAGTGGACAAATCTAAATGTCCATTTCCAAGCAATCCGGATCCGCTCTGATTCGAAATGGACTGACTCTCAATCGCACTTATATATGGATCCCAGAGAGTCCTATCTACTGCTTTACACTTATTGTCCACCAGGAAAGCCTGGTTGAATCGGCTCGAGGCAGGAAGTGGATGCAAAGAATACCTTAGAGATGGTGAAGTTTGGACACTGACATCTTTAAATTTCTCCTTTCCACTGACTTTCAAACCATAATCTGAAGGGACTGTCACCTTGCACTCAGTGGTTTCTACTCGCTGATGTTGAACAGCCGTGTGACTACGCTTGCCGCAAACCTTCCTTCTCTTACATTTAACTAAATATTGCAAAGAGTTATCGCATTGATTGTAATTTGAAATATCGGATGACTTCAAGCAATGTTCGTCTTGATTGTCGGACGAGTCTCTCATTAAATGCGAATGAGATGCTCGCACGCAGGAAGCATCTCTACTTTGTATTGTCGGTCTAATTCGTAAGACGTGGCGCCGACAATGTTGATTAATGTGACAATTGCTATGTATAGTTTTTGTTTCATTTCCATTTAAATCTGAATTTGAGCTACTATAGGGTGTAGCTGGCGTGGACAAATGTCGCCTAAAATTTTCAATAGTATCACAGAGACTTTCATTCGAAAACCGCATTCTAGATGGTTCTTCGATGCTAGAGTCTACTTTTTGTCCAGCTAAACTGGAAGTGGAAGTAGAACTTCTGTTGCACTTTTCAAACTTATGAATTGTGGTAGACTCTCGTTTAGAAGTTGAATAACTTAACCTATGCATTAAGTTTTCACCTGACCTTCCTTTAATGTCAAGGTCGAGGCAGGTTCTTTGATACGAGGTCACGGCGGATGATTCGAAAAATTCAAAATTCAACTTTCTGAAAAAATATTCAGATTTAAATAAAACGTTAACATTTTCATCAGAAAGCAATTCTTGTTGATGGCTCGCACAATTCCTGTAATTTTTCGAGCTAAACCTATTGAATATGTTATCTGGCTCCTTTATCAGAATTGAAGTTGATGAGGAAATAGGTACAGCTAGGCGATTACTTATCTTCTCGAGGCAGAAATTTGAGGGAACTTTAGTTTGTGAGTTTGACTGGAGTAGCGCAGGATAACGAAGGCGACTGTGAAAACAATGCGACTCCTTACATGCAGCATTGCAATCAAGTGAATTTATATTGAAACATGATTTTAAATTATTTGAACAATTATTTGTACTGTTTGATAATTTAACAGGCGCTGATCTGTCAATCATGTGACATAGGTTCGGCGAAATGTTTTCGTCGTTTTCATCTAGAAAATTTTCTGCTGGCCTTGGGTTAGATTTCTTTCTTCGTGACGTTAAGCTGGAGCCAAGTTTTCGAATGACGGTTATGGTCAAACTTTCCGTTGATTGCCTACAAGATAAAATATAAATTTTAAGATTAAATATAAAAATGCAAATAATTGAATAGTATTTTTTCTGCAAGGAGGTTATTTGAGACTTGGAGCTTCCTATTACTTAATTAGCTATACTTTTCTACAGATTCCAACAAAGTGCCGCTTTCTTCTGTATTTCTTGGAGAAGGTTCTGTTTGTAAGAGACGACTAATTAGACAGAGGGTGGTCAGAGATGTTGAAAAATATCTCGAAATATAATTTAGATACAAACTGCAAATACCGCTCATTGTAAGGTTACTGAACGACTCATGAGTTTTAACTTATAATTGTAAACCCTCTAAAATTTCCAACCGAATGGAATACTTTAAGAGGCATAGCATTAGAGCGACGCCATTAAATAGCCTACATGCGGTTGTTTGAAAATTACAGTGGTTAATTTTCTGAAATATCTCAAGTCACATACAGTATTAAACTTAACACACTTGAATAATATTCTGAAAGGTGTATCTCTCAAAGAGAAAATCAGACTTTAATCATAGACTTGCATAGAAAATACCACTCAATATTGTACTCACATTTCCACCTTACAAAGAAAACCTACGAACAGTCTATCTGAATCTGAAGGTTTTACCTGATAAGTCTTGCTACAGTTTTGCCAGATGACTCCAGCATATTGAACCCATTAATATCCCGTATGATGTCCCCTCTTCTCAGCCCCCCCTCATGGGCTGACCCACCTGATTTTACTCTGCCAATTATTACCGGTGCTGAACGTATAACCGTGAAACCGAAACCTCTAGGCTCTTTGTGTAATACGCACTGAAACAAGCGAATACACATGTACATATTGAAGTTTGCTTGAGTGGCACAACGGTTTATAGGGTTCAAAAACTTGGCTCGCCGTCACCGACATCGCTTTCGAGTGAGGAAACTGACGTCAACATTAGCTTTACCAGCTTTTATACAATGTTTGAGAATGTTTGAGAAATTAAACATACTCCGGTCATATGGTATCCCACTGGTTGAAACTTATGTCTTAATTAGGCCTAAGTTCAGATAGTAAAAGACTAAAAGTTGGCCAAAAATCTGAATCTTCTCTTGTAGCCGTTTCGTTAGTTCTGATTATATGTAATTTATTAATTAATTTATAACAGTTAGGTCTAATATATAATAATAATATAATATAATATAATATAATATAATATAATATAATATAATATAATATAATATAATATAATATAATATAATATAATATAATAATAATATATATATATATATAATATAATATAATATAATATAATATAATATAATATAATATAATATAATATAATGTAATGTAAATAATTAATGTAATGTAATGTAATGTAATGTAATATATATAATATAATTAATAATATAATATAATATAATATAATATATTATATATATTATATTATATATAATATATATATATTATATACATATATAATATATAATTAATATTATATTATATTATATATATTATATATTAATATTTTTTATGCCCTGGGCTGTAAAGGGCCCTGGGCTAAAAAAATAAGATAAAAGAGACTTTATTTAATTAAAAGTTTTTTAAAAGCGATTAAAATAATTCCTCTGCACTCTGGGAAGCCGCTTTAGCCAAAGTGCCACTGAAGCAGACTGCATTGAATCGCTGGAGAGCAATAGACAGTCGCTGCCACAGAAAAGATTTTTCGCGCTTATCACCAGTAATGGCGCTGGTCCTCCTGCCTATTTCGTCAATAAAGTCTGATGCGAGAGAGTTGATGGGCCCCAGGGTCTCAAAGGCAATAGGCATGAAGATATAGTTGCCAGAGATTTCGGCATACTTCAGAGTTTTCCTATTAGCCGCGGCCTCTGCTGCAGCACCAGCAGCAGCGCAAGAAAGGCCGAGATTGCTTACTGAGAAAGTGTCCGTAACAGTGACGTCCCAGCTAACACACTTCCCCTCTGCCCATGGAATTTGAGAGACACCGTCTGGACGTTTACCATCAGTGCGGATCAATCCCAGGGGCTCTTTAATGGCTGGGATATTCGCTCGACTCAGGGCGCGCCAGATCAAGTCGTTTATGAACTGATGTCTGCTGATTCTGCCGGCACTACGCTTGCACGACAGGCCGTGAATGCCTAACGCATTGACTGAGACACCACATATGCAGTTGTGTGGCTCACATAAGGTAGTGCCCAGACGAAGACCAGCCGCGACTCATATTATATTATATTATATTATATTATATTATATTATATTATATTATATTATATTATACTATACTATACTATACTATACTATACTATACTATACTATACTATACTATACTATACTATACTATACTATATATTATATTATATTATATTATATTATATTATATTATATTATATTATATTATATTATATTATAACGTAATATAATATAATAATAATAAGGTGATTAATTCCAATAGTTATATTGTACCAATAAGCGTTGCATAACAACACTGCTGTATGAAAAACACCGATTTTTATAACCGATAACTTTTAAAGTAATTACTAAATAAGTATTTCGCATATAAACGGCTATCACTTTTCACTTTAAATTCAAACCGGTGAATTGGAATATTTCCATAATCGAAAACGTAAAAAAAATAAGAGAGTTGTTTTAATCCTGGGATCTCCCGTTACTGACGTCGATTTTGAGTGATGTAACTGCCGTTAACATTATCTTTACTGGCTTTAATATTTACCTTTATTGTTTTAGTTAAACCACTGGATTCATCTCTTATTTCACTTTCGCAGATGTTAGAAATTGATCCACTGCGACTGCACTTAATCCCGGCGGAGTGAGAATAGGGATGTCCACTATCCGTCGTACCGGAAGTTGAGTTAGACTTGCAGGATTCAGATAAAACTCCTTGATGATTCAGATCTGGAATCCTGCTGTCAGACTTAAGAAAGGACTTATCACAATTCAATCTGCTTCCACAATACTGAAGACAACTAGACGAACAGTCCGCAGTCTCTCGTAAATTACTCTTTATAAAAGTTCTTTCAAAAACTGAATTTTTAAGATATTTCGACTGACATTTTCTACGCGAACTATTTCTAATGCAACGATTATCTTTAAGTAATTCCTTTTTAAATTTCTTGCATATTCCTCGTTCTTGATTTCTAGATATTTTGTTGCCTAAATTTGTTGATCTCGTTGACTTTTGATCTCGAGCCGGAGCAGCTTCAAAATGAGGCAATTCTGGTGCATTTGGAATGGGTATCGATTTCTCTGCGAAATATTCTCCAGTTTTAAATCTTTCAGATTGAATACACGCAGCCAGGCAATTCTTAGATTTAGAACGTCCAACAGGTGGCTGTGAAAAATACAAAATAAATGTTTTCTTCATAAAATAAAAATCCTACAATTTAGCATGCGTAATTTTAAATTCATTATTCAATAATTTTTACCTGTGTTTTATCCAGATTTGCTGTAGAATAAACTAGAAACGGGCTGTACGTGTTGTAAAAGACGACAAAGCATTAAGTTCCAAACCAACGTTAGAATGGTCATTCGTTTGTTGAGCGACTAGGTCCCAGAAATTGCTGGAAAATTTTCTACTCCCGAATTAAACCGTGATTCAAGGGAAGATGATGATGATGAATAATTACCTCAAATTTCAACCAATCTCTACGGTAATCACTCCTGTTACTTTCAATAGTTGTTTCAATTGCAGAATGTTGCTATAATAAAAATTCGTCAAATGAAAAATATGTAGGCTATATTAAATACTTACGCTAACGAAATATTTGTCGTTAGAATTGTGCTTGAAATGTTTCAAACTTTCGGACAGGCACCTCAACATTTTCGAGATAGGTCTACACTAACACAGCAATAAACACACAATACATGTATAGAGTACATGCACTCTATATACAAGCATATTAAAACTGAAAATTGTAGTAGTAAAATTAAGTCATTTTACAAACTGTGTTGTTTATCTATTCACTATTTAGGGGCCTATAACGTGCACATATTTATTAGACCAGCAGGCATAAAAAAAGTAAAAAAGTAAACACGCATTATAGTGAATAATCAACATGTTGATATCTATCACTTTTAAAACCACATGTTTAATCCGTTAGGCAATTTAGACCATTTTCCGTATAACCAGTCCAGTGAATGTCCGAGATTTTACTCTCAGATCAGCGTGACCGGGATTCGAACCCACGAGGATTCAAATCACCTTAGGATTTGTCATTTAAAACTTCATGACGTTACCCCTAAGCTATTTAGACATTCTAAATATATATATATATATATATATATATATATATATAATTAAATTATATATAATTATAATATATAATTATATTAATTTATAAATAAATTAATAGTATGCATAAATATGTACTAAGTAGTGAACATCTATGTACTATACATACATATATATATATATATATATATATATATATTTATATATATATATATATTATAAATATATATAAATATATTTAAATATATATATATATATATATATATATATATATATTTATAATTAAATTATATATAATTATAATATATAATTATATTAATTTATAAATAAATTAATAGTATGCATAAATATGTACTAAGTAGTGAACATCTATGTACTATACATATATATATATATATATATATTTACATATATATATATATATATATATATATTATAAATATATATATATATATTATATATATATATATATATATTATATGTACATATATATATATATATATATATATATATATATATATATATATATATATATGTACAACTTATTAATATTCTGAATCTGCGAGTGATTAAGCAATTTACAATTTAAAGACATAAGTCAAATACCTCCGAATAAGCTTAACCACGACTCTTATATATCAGTCAGAATGCAATACCATTCCTAGCAAACTAGCCTGTGAATTTCGACCTCTGCAGGAACAGTATTATTTCCCCGCATGAAACCGCAGTACAGGCTATCATTATGTAGCCTATAGATCTCAACCTATGAACATCCCAGCCTGAGCGGGGGTCCCGGGACAAGGGTTGGACAGACCTCGAGGTCGTGAGGTGGGGAGTGATTTAATGACTGAGGTGGAAATTAGCTTAGACAAATCTCACTGTACTCAGTGAACTCTAGTACTGATTAGAACTTACTAAGAAATACAAACTGAATATATAGGCATAAGTATAAATATATATATATATATATATATATATATATATATATATACGTGTATATATATAAATTTATTTATAAATTATACTTGTATATATATATATATATATATATATATATATATATATATATATATATATATATATATATACTGTATATTAGGGTGCGACAAAGCTGTAAGCCTGTAACTCATAAATTGAGTACTAGTCAAAAGAGACACAGAATACTTGAGACAAAGAAGCCAGGAATTGTATCTGCTGCTTTCGTCGTGATACCGTAAGTCAGTCAGTATTAGTGACTCAATCAATCAATTTTACTTAGTCAAACACTTGTTCTCTGATGACTTGTACCTGTAAGAAATCTTAGCTAGGGGCAACCAAACCCGCAAGGTGTAATTGCTTTTGACCCGTCAAAGGGCATGGGCTCGAATTACTCGCAGGTATGTGCTGTAGCAACGTTATGAAGAAAGGTGGGCATCGGAATTGACCTTAGTCGTATCTTTACACTGTGAAACTCTAGAATCGTCATGCACATGCAGAATACCTTGCTTATTGCTCTCTCTATTTCTTACTCTCACTCTCTCTTTCTCTATATTTTCCTCTTGTTCTTTCTTTCTTTCGCTCTCTCGCTCTCTCGCTCTCTCTCTCTCTCTCTCTCTCTCTCTCTCTCTCTCTTTCCATACTCACATAGAACGAGCATCTTATACTGCACGATCTGTGAAGATACTCTATATCTTCACTGGCGACCAATTTTTCTCGCGGTAGATGTAGGAATTGCTGTTGAGGCATTGTATGTCGCATATGCATTTTGTGTCTTTGCTAAAAATAAGCATATTTTTTCTATTCTATTCTATTCTACTGCTAAGTTAAAATCATAGGCAACATCTTAACTCTAGCAATTATGTACCGTCATAGAAATTGGTTACGAAGATTTGTGCCTACTCGCAAAGATCAAGAGGTCTAAGTAAGTAAAACAAAGTAAGTTGGTAGGTAAAACAAACGAGTGAGTCTGCAAGCTGCTCTGCAATATATCTAATGAACTATAATTGATCCTTAAGAAAGTGTAGTAATTCCAGTGGTTATTATATAGTAATATTATTTTAATTCTAGAAAAATTTTAAGTTAAAATAACAGCATAAAATCTGAATACTAAATGAACATACTGAAGTGAATTTTGAAATTATTAAAAGTAGATGCGCAAGCAAAAGACAGAATTCAATGGTAAAAATTAGATACAAATTTAGAAATAATTTTGAAATGTTATTGCCTTATCACAATGGTGTCTAGTTTTGTAATGAAGAATTCTTGACTTTTTTTTTTTTTTTTATGTTGATTTACACGTATGGGTTCTTGTATTTAGTGAAAATGATTTGATATAAATGTTATTAGCTAAAGAAATGAACACCTCTCTCTATCTCTTTATTTTCACTTGCTTAGTGAATAAAGTGTATTAATTGGCTATAGTCTATCCTGCATAATGGAAGAAGCGAAAGTCAAGGATGTACTATAGGCAATGTACGAACTGTTAAATACAAATTTAACTATAACACTTGGTTAAGTGTTATCGAAAGCTTGGGCAATGAATCAGAGACTTGGCCCATTGATTGACTAATCAAATGCTTTGGAAAAGTCGATTGAAGCCATTTGGTTTAAGATTAATCAGTTTTCTCCGACTTCTTTCTTTTGAAATGATTTAATTCGCAAACTGTGAAGCACGCCAACAGCAGATATCATAAGACTGCTCTGTACAATTCCATGATTTCTTTCCCTATATTACATAATGCCTTTCTTTGAAGTCACCGAGAGTCTGAGATAAGCTAGAAGTTACACAATCTGTTTTAGGCACTAATAGCTTTGCTCTTTCACCCATGCTCTGTAGACTCTATAGCCCAGGGGTATTAAACACCCATGTTTATGAACATCATTTATATTCCTGTCTCTCTAGTGCTTTTCCAAGCGGCAGGTCCAATGTATACATATTCCTACTCACATTCTGCTTTCACGCTACACAAAGAGCATTCCATCGATTAACAAATTAATCTCTTCAAAAAAGGATATTCCTTATCCACAACTTAAATAGTATATAGACTCGGGATAGAATGGCTTCTGAGGTAGCTTCATTTTGCAATCCTAAGTTCTTGAGCAGTTGCCTCTTACAAGTGCAGTTAACGGTTGATCAATTCTTCCATTGTCCAGACACAACACATGTTGTGCTAATCAGTCCATTATTATCTACATTTACTAACTGTTGCTCTAAGAAATAGCCTATATAAAGATTTCAGAAAAAACAATGAAAGTATCATAAATCACTGCCTTAAAACGATGCCAGCAAAACGACAGACGACTAAGTCTAAACCTTGCACATATTGATCCTCTAGCGGAAACCTTAATGATCATTCCACAGGCTCAGGCATCAGATTTATATAATATCGGATAATCCATTAATTAGATTTGTTACCAGAATTTACCAGAACTGCTACCATCTTTCGTTATTCAATCATTAGTCAAACTTAGGTAGCAGGAACGGGTGAAGAAAGCCAAGGGCTTATTTCAATCCCCAATCATACATGATTACAACATCCAGCTTATTTTTAAAACTATTCACAGATTGATTTTTATTACGTCAAATGAAGTTCAGTTTAGATTCTTGCTACATGTACATGTATATGGAAACAGATAGGTGCGACAGTTATACGCAGAGTTCAACTAAATACTATATTGGCCTAATTGCATATCTATATGCACCTGCTGATGTATGTGCAACAATCTTCCTGCCAGTCAATATGCTAGTCAAATCATGCACCTCTCAAACATTTCGCAATAAAGACTAATTCGCACTCCAGGGTATTCATACTGTTAGCTAATTGCGCCCTGCTGAGATCTTACCACAGGATTCATTACTCATAATAGCAGATATGCTGGAGATTCCAAGAATTACCATCAGCTCTAAACTTGACCAATACTCGCTCGCAACTAACAACATGATCTTCGAAAACTACAGAATTTGTCAGAAAAAGCTAATTGTGCTTTTTAAGTTTTAAAGTAGATGATCGGATACGACTATAAAAGAGTCTTATATTATCCGCTAAATCTGCATTCCAATGATTTGATACTACAGTTGTGTGTATTTATTTTATTAAAGAATTTGTCAATGCTGAGATTCATGTAGTTGGATGGCTAACTATCTAAGATAGTAAGAAACTAAGTAACTAATTAAGTGTAATTATTTGTTTCGAGTTAGTAGGAAATTGATTTCCTGGAGAGAAATACAAGTCAAGTTATGCAGCTAAATCGTGAGTTACAGTTATGCTATATCATTGCACTTTCTTTAAGATTAGGACGCACAGTACATATTGGCACAGTACAGACGTTGAGGAGGGATATGGCGTAACGGTTAGAGTGTTCGTTTCGGATACAAGTGGCCTGGGTTAAAAGACTAGGTCAGTCAAGTAATGATGGATATCCCCTTGGGCCCATGGAAGGTTAATATTGTATCTGAGCTTTCTGCCGATTAGCGCTATCGATATGATTAACAATGGAAAGGATTAATAATAACCTGCCAGGAACTTGTAAAGCGGTCTCGAAGATCGGACACCGCCAATGACATCGCTATAAAACTGTCGAAGGTTATTATTACTATTATTATTATTATTATTATCATATAAACTGCATATGATACAAATACTATATATAGACTCCTATAAAGCTGCAAATTCTGCAAAATGGCCTCACGTATTACGGTTCATCTTGCAAATTGCCCACAGGTGAGTTCGTATATTACAGGGTACGAGCAAGTCAAACCTAAGGTTAGAGTATAGACAGGGGTTAACTATAGGGTTAAAAGCTGCATCTGCCACTATCTGTCTAAACAAATAAGCTCATCTGTACCGCTATATTGCATACACTTCAGTGTCTGGCAATATTGTGACTTTATCATATAGGACTACTAAAAGGATTTTTACTCTGATTTTAATTATTCATCACTACTAGAAATTTTTCTCTTATTTAATTAGAGTGTAACATTAAAATACTTTAAAAATCTACAATATAAATACAGATTTATAAAGGACACCTTCGTATGTAAAAATTAGTAATATTTATGCACTATATACTCTATCAGTGGCAGGATCAAGATGAAAAATTGTCCATTGATCGTCTTTCAAGTTTCTGATTGGATTTTTTCGTGTGCCTTTCGCAAGATCTGCGTATTTAACATTAGATTTTGCAAGGATTAGGCAAACATTATTATTTTTGTAATAATGTTTGGAAACATATTACAAAGGTGTTTATGTTTGTAATTTAGACATGAAATTGATTTATTACAAATGCAACGTTTAAACTGAATTGAGACTCATAATTTCAATTACAGTTTATATGTATTATTCGAGAGAAGTCTTATGTAAGTAATCGATAATTATAGTATAATGTTTATTATATACTAATAATAATTTTATAATTATGATGATTTAACTATTTAAAATATAGTGAAACTTTAAGATAAAACAGATTCTGTCATACGGAAGCAGTAAAAGAATTTATTAATTTCACTTTTAACTATTGGGCATTTTCAAAAGGTTCAACCTAATTAAAAGCATTTACCCCGTTTAAATATCGACACTCACTCGGGCTTGGTAGGGCATCCGTAGAGTAAATCACTAACATAGCATTACCCGATTATTTACTTTTAGCTAATTCAGTTAAATAAAATTTAAGTAATTTTAGCTTTCTATAGAATACGGATTGAAGACATTTTAATGTCAATTCCAACAAGGATTTTCTTTTACATTGGTTGGAATAATGACCAAAGTACAGTCTACAGAATTGTCGGACTGTAGTAAAAGATGTTTATGGAGAATTCATTCATTCAGTCGACCGATTAATTGACTTAAGTCCAACGTCTTAATTCCAACCGTGCTTATATTAGTATATACTACGAACTTAGTACAAAGACGGGCTTGTGTCTATTAAAAGCGGTCAGAAACTTTATTATATAATTCTTCGACATTGCATTCATTAAGACATTAAACATCTGTTCTTAAAATTATTCAGTAACCTCTTAAACGAGAATCCTACCGTTAATTAATTTACTGAATCGACAGCATCTACGGAAAGTACACAATATAGGCTTTCAGTTTATTTCAGACAATTACTTTTAAAATATTGTTTTGATTATTTTTAACGTCATTCAGGAGCTTGGAACTTATTTTTAATAAAATTAAAACCTATAGAAAATATAATTTTAAGGCCTAATTTCAAATACTACTGCTGAACTATACAGACTGCAGTTAAAAGGAAATGCAAAGCAATTTTATTTCTGTTACAAGTTTTATAATACTTTAAACAGCTATTCAAGAACACATGCAAATATAAACAACGACATTTACTAACCTTGCAAATTGCCTCTCTACTTACAATTACAATTTAAGCCATTGAAGCTTTGTCCGCAAGTATATTCTTTAGTTCACTCCTCATGCAACGCCATGAAAACTCAGCTGTGCTTAATATAGATTTTGATTTACTCCAACTGATCGTGCCGATATCTTTGAAGTCTCTACGGACTATCCTTACACTGGAATCTGAATGGTTAAGATTATCCATGAATAGAAGCAGGAAAGATTTGTATAGCGAGGGTAAGAGCAACAATAAGGAAATCTGTTAAATCTTATAGGTCATCAATGCGGATAATTTATTGAGAAAATTTGTGTTGATTGGATTAGATTCTTGAAAGGATTAATTAAATTTGACGATGGAGTTTCACCAGTTCACTAGTAGTTTACCAGTAATTTATATTACTGCTATTGTCCATTCAAGTCCTCACGTACAGCGAATATATAATAACAAAATAATGTGGTAGATTAAAATGAAGATTCTGAGTCCGTTTTCTCCACATTTGACTACATGCACATGTACATATCGTCAGAAAGGCTTCAATCAAAACATCTATATAGACCTTTATAATATGCAGCGGTAACTCTTTTTACGTAATAAACAAAGCCTAGTGGGGAGGGGTGTGTGCTTCTATTGACGTCTGGCAATATTCTATATATTCGTATATATTTATTATATATTTCTTCATTTATTAACAGAATGGTATTTTAAATAATTACAAAAAAAATTTACTTCAATTTCTTGTAAATTGATGATAAACATATGTCATAATTTACAGTTAATATATGTCTAGATAGAATATCCAGAGAGGATGTATTACATTTTAAGTATAAATTACATTGCAGTAGCCTGCCACAAAACAATAAATTTTATGGTGCACAGTGGCGCCGTTCCATCGAATGAAATAATTCATAAGTTGATTTTTCAAAGTAAACACCTTTTATGAAAGGTCAATACGCCAATTTCTAATTAAATCATAAAAAAAGCTGACAATTATTATTGTTTGAAGAACGACAATTATAACATGCAGGCCTATTTAAAATACATCAATAAATAAATTTATATAGTAAACAAAATAGTAAATGAATGATAAGGCCTACATTCATAGGTCTAATGTTGACTAAAAAACATTCTTCATTAAAGATTAAGAATAAACATCAACCAAACTAAATATAAAATTCCGGATTAAAATTACCTGGACTATTCACGATTGAAAGTCTTAAATCGAAGCGGGATTTTATTTATTTAAAATTTAAAATTATTTAACTATAAACACTATAAAGGATGAGGAACCGGTATTTCAATCTTTACTTTTTTGGATTGTATTGTAATTGTTTTATTCTTTTGTACAGTTTTGTAGGCCTATTGTATTGTACGGCATCCCTAGCAAACAGCGAGCAAGTGATCTACCGTTGCAGAAATCACGTATGTACAAACTATGCGCGGTATATTAGCAAACTTTTGAACTGATAGTAGCCTCATTAGAGCCTAATTTGTTCAGCCCTTGAACGCGGTATACTTTGTTTACGCAACATGCTCGCTAGCGAATCAACCATTTGACTTTACAAGTGCTGTTTACATTTGTGAATCTTGGACTTGCATCCACGGAACGTTTGAAGAAGTTCAGAATAACCGCATCATACATACACATTTATATATATATATATATATATATATATATATATATATATATATATATACATGTATATATATATATACTGTATGACTGAAATGTGAGACTGAAATATGCAGTAGGATTGCAGAAGCATAAGAGTTATTTTGGTAATAGGAAAAAAACTTTTAACAAAAAGTCTGAAGAAGACCATAAGGGGATAAAGATATAGTGAAAACCTTGGTCTGGATCACGCTACTATAATTATGGATGTGAAACATGGACCTTATGGAAGGAATATATCATATCTATCATAATCAAATCATCTCTATCATAGTTTACTCATCTTAATAATCATCTAATCATCTAATTCGTAGCTCTCACCACCTATATGTGCATTATAATAACTGCACGATTAGGTATCAGTTCAAACTGTCCAATGTTAAACTTTCCTCTCATCGTTTTATAAAACAACGTTAACGTGAGCAGAGTTCATGCAACGGAAAAAGTTAAATCTGTTGTCAAATGCAACCACCGTCACTCGTATATCGTGATCATTGACTTACGGAGGAGGAGCGGGGGGGGATATTTGCCCTCAAGATGCCATGTAATATAATCAACTCATCATCATCAAAAATTTTTAGTAAGCCTAAAATATACATGTACGTACTCGTATTATACAAAGGTGGTGCTTCCTCAAAAGTTCACCAGAGCAAAGTGTTTCCCCAACGATTAAAATTAGTGGCTACGCCACTGATTGTGTAGTGAAGCTGACATATACATGTATAAGGGAATCACGATCAGGTGTCGAGAACAAGACAATCAGCTTTCATTTGCCAGAGAACCAAATAGTGCGAAAATAAATATTAGCACATGAATGGGATGTCACGCCAGGTGTCATGTTACTCAGGTATAACACATTCACAATTGTTTGTTTCGTATCAACGAATACAGTCAGCTACCTATCGTCCATGTCAACATCGTGCACCGTGAAGTCAATGGCAATCCGACAAGAAGATGGTAATTTAGAATGTTCAATGAAAACTGAATCTATAATTATACCCAGGCCTTAATAATAAGCAATATTAATAGACATATTAGTCGCCACTAGCTGGAGCCAGTGGTGACGTCGGTAAGGTACTCGATCGCGGATCAGTATGTGCGGGGTTCAAATCCTGGGCTCTTCCGTCACCGACATCGCTTTCGAGTGAGTAAATTGACGTTAACCTTAGCTTTACCAGTTTTTATTTACCCAGCCGTACATTAACGTCAAAATTAAATTGTAGATAGACATATTTAATAATTCAAATAAAATAAATTACTTACTAATTAATTATTTCAGAAATTTATAAATAATTAATTAGTAAATAAGTTCTTAATCGTACCTTGAGCAAAATTTACCTTTTGTCAAAGAAATAGCGATGTAATCGAGCTGATGTTTCGAGGTATATCCATTGCTTGTAATAGAATTTAATATTATATGCAATGTATTACATGTAAGATTACGGAATCGCTCTAACACAGTAATATATTCCTTGCGGTTTGGAATGAGAACGAGAAATGACGTCACTGCAGCAATTAGATATTATCTTCTTCTTCAGTGCACTGCCAAGTGGCAGGTTCAAGGCACATATTCATACTCAAACACTGCTTTCTCGCTCCATAAGAGCACTCCATAGATCAACAAGTTAATCCCTTCACAAAGTCTATGCCTTATCCATACCTTTTATAGCCTATAATAGATATTATATTATAATTAGATTATTAGGATATTAGATTCTGATCATCAAACCTAAATGTGAGCTATCTATTAAAATTAATAGTCTCGTAGCAAATTAATAATATATAGAATAAAAACAAGTAGCTTTGCAATAATGTCTTACTAAATATCCGACACAATAGCAAGATGTATAAATCCTATAGATGAACTATAGATTGTATTTATCACTAGATTGAATTTGAGGCTTATTATTTGTATCACATTTTATCGAGAGGAATAAATTATAAACAGTGAAGCCTTGCGTAAACATTTTGTTCGTATTATATTAGCAAAAATAAATTACGCTAATTTAAAATTATAGAAAATCCAAAATTGTTTTATACTTTAAGCGAGAGAAAGAGAGAGAGAGAGAGAGAGAGAGAGAGAGAGAGAGAGAGAAGATGTCTAACGAAGGATTTGTGAGAAATTTTCAAAGTTGTAAATATCAAATAAAAACTTAGTACCTATCAGGTTCAGAAATATTTAGTGACACAAGCAGCAATTGACTTTACAATTGCTGTCACATGGACCGTAGACTTCATTTCACTTAAACCGGTTTATTAGTGTCTATAGTATATATGTCGTGAAATTATTTTATATAAAGAGTAGTGGTCAAATTGCATAAAGTCGCAGAGTTGATGGATTGTAATTTTTATTCACTAATTAAATCTATTATTTTCTTAAGGAAACCCTAGATTGTACACATTTGTTATTAAATGATAACATATCAATCAAAGCATATTGAGGTTATTCTTCCACTCCCGCAATACACTAATAAAATTATATTTAAATATGAAAGATATTAGGCCTAAATTTTATAAGACTACTTTATAAATTTTACCGAAATGCTAAATAGCCTAGGCCTTTCTTTAATAATGAAAAGCAACTGAACACTTCTACTGTATTTCTACTGGCCAGACATCCTATCTGTTAGCAGCATTTGATTTGTAGAGCTTTTAAATCACAAGACGTACCCTACGGCACTGACTAGACATAACTCTAAAACTCTAAGTTTCTTATCATAGGTTACTACATTGTTTAAGAAACCTACAAATTTATTGAAAATTAAATGAAATAATTTACCAAGAATAAAATTGAATAGTTATGCAACAATAATTTCCAATTTCCAGTGAAGTAATTTACAAGAACTGATGCGTTTATATTTGACATTACCTTTACTTGTCTACTGTTTTAGCTCCACCCCTAGAAAAATGACCAATAAGAGAGAGAGAGAGAGAGAGAGAGAGAGAGGAAGAAATCAAATTTCCTACGAATCGGAAGCACAAAAGTTTACACTGAGTTGCGGACCTTGTAGTTGACGATTCATAGACATTTTGTCATAAGAGAAATGAGAACATTTAATTCTTTCATTTTTCATTAGTGCCATCCTTTTCGAATCATCTGCGGAGCGCAAAAATGTGATATTATATCCAAAGAACAAAAAGAAGAACGAAAAGAAGAACAAAGAACAAAAAGAAGAATATGAGCCAAACATGGCTCATATTCTTATGAGTATGAGCAAAACTAGCTGGAGCCAGTGGTAATGTCGATAAGATATTCTACTGCGGATCAGTATGTACGGGGTTCAAATCCTTGGCTCGCCCGTCACTGACATCGTTTTCGAGTGAGGAAACTGACGTTAACACTAGCCTTTTTTTAGCTTTACATGTAAAGAGG
The DNA here is from genome assembly GCA_905160935.1 of Enchytraeus crypticus. Lineage (NCBI taxonomy): Eukaryota > Metazoa > Annelida > Clitellata > Enchytraeida > Enchytraeidae > Enchytraeus > Enchytraeus crypticus. Next base: position 793,996 of record CAJHZI010000471.1, on the reverse strand, counting down.
GTTATAATGTTCGAGATAATAATGAGTTAATGACTTCATAATGAATTAATAATGATTCTCCTAGTATTGTAAAGCTGTTTCTCAGGTTTTGAACACCCTTTAAGCGGTAAACGAATGAGTCTCCATTCATCACGTAAGTATATTTTATATGCTGGTGATTGCAGCCTTACAGAAGCCTTGTTTCTAACTTTTTATTGAAATGTTTATCGATCTAAATGGATAAGAATGAATACCGAATTCCATTGCAAAATGTGCAATTTAGGCAGGGTTCAAATCCTGCGCTCTCCCGTCACTGACATCGCTTTCGAGTGAGGAATCTTACGTTAACCGTAGCTTTACATTTAGCTTTTTTAGCCTTAAATAAATAAATAAACAACTAAACCAGAATTCAAATCATTCTCAAAACCAAACCTCCTTATCAAAAATGACAGAGCCTAATTCTGTCAACTGGTCTTAGATTTGAATCAATGCCACTTAAGTCACTTGAGACGGAGGCCGACTCTCTAACCGTATGATCACATAGACTACCAACGGCTACCAACTTATACACTAAATAGAGCAGACCACAGAGCACTGGATGGACCTTCACTACAATGACAAACATTATTAGAAAACACCACTTCAGACAAGTATGTGGACTTAGCTAAGATTTTTGTCTGATGTTATTCTAAAGTTCATATCCGGTCCAGATGTTTTACATCTGACGGCTTTTGTTAGAAAAGTAGAGTCGATTAGAATAGAAGATAATGCATTGGTCTAATACTTTCGTGGGTTAACGAATTTAAAAATATTTTTAATAATTAAGAGATATTTTGCTATAGGCCTACTGGTTTCATGGCATACAAGGCCTTTAACAACCACTATCCCATTATTCTCTAAAATGTGTTCCTTAACAAGCTATCTCTAATAGTTTAAAAACGTTAAGTTTAAAGTCCGTTTCATATCACACCGGATACTATAAGAGACAGTCCGGGTGGGACTCGAACAAATCACCTCCTGCTTCTAAATGAGGCTTTCTATCTACTATTTCTCTCCCTCTCTCTCCCTCTCTCTCTCCCTCCCTCTAAAACCTTAGTTTATTATAAATGGCAAAGTCATGAGAAAAACTGATGTTTTGTTTGCGTTGTTTTACTCACCTCATTTAAGAACATTCCGATTTCGTTACTTTGTCATTATATAGAGGGCTAAATATGCACAATACACTTATAACTGCTAAGTACTTTGGCCCTAATGCTAATAAAGAGAGATTAGCATTGGATTAGCTGAGGCCCTTATTATATTCACTTCATATACAAGCACACAAACAATTAAGTAAGTCAGACATGTTGTTTAAAATAGACTATAAAACTCGCAAGTTTACAAAACATCTCTGCGTCAAACCTAACTCGGCTCGTCAAACAGTAATTCTAAAAATTGCGTTACTGATTCAGGCTAAGTTAATTAAATCGCCTGAAGTTTAAGAAGGAATTGATTTAGGACATCAGATTCTTTTGGGAATAGATGAAAGAAATTATACATTTTTTACATCTAGCTTTCTTTAGATATTGTGTAGAAAAAGTTCCTTGAAAATATAATAAAACATATAAAACTGCAAGCTAAAGGAATTATATGTATGGATAAATCAGGCCACTAGATGCATACAAGTAAGCATGTTATTATATAAAATTTGGCCTTTATAAATAGAATATCATAAAGTAGAGAAAACGATGAATTAAGTTGATTCGCTGAATAAGATGGAATATTTAGCATATTTAATAGTCTAATAGAAATCCAAGGAATCATTTTAATGTCCAACCTTGTCAGAACTACCTTCAAGGCTCCAATTTAACGGTGCTGCAATAATATCTCTATTGTGTTCTGCCAAGTGGCAGGTCCAAAGTAACTGTAAATATTATTACTCAAGCTTTGCGCTTAGTGGCAGATCCAAGTAGGGGCCCAGGGGGCCCGGGCCCCCCTTAGGTCCGCCGATAAAAAATTGTAAACTATATTTTCATTGTTTCTAAGGCAATTTCTATGTGTAAATATGTTAGTAATGGCAGTGGTTGGGGGGGGGGGGGCGGGGTGGAGGGTATGACAGGGTATAGTACATAAGAAGGGTAACGCTGTCAAGATGGCTGCTTTGGAAATATTTGTAAACAGAAAGTGCAATAAATTTCTGTTTTCAACTGTCCTAGCCGCCTTCTTCTACGTCAATTGCAGCGTTCCGGAACCCAGGTGTGATTATTTCTTAGTAGAAATCAATTCTCTCTCTATCTCCCTCTCTCTATATATGTATATATCATTTTACCATTACTCGTGCATTCTGTCTACACGTGGTACTTACTACAACGTGTTTGTTTTTGTTTTGTTTTGTTGTTGTTGTTGTTTGACTGTGCAATAGATTTTAATAGTAGTATTGCCACATAATCCAAGTAAACTTGTGTCAATGTAAATTCTGTCTAAAATAGTGCATTTCATTCTATCTTTCCAATAATATTTACATTATTTACGTGTTAACCCTTATTCCACTCATTAACGCTCATTGCACCGCCAATCACTCTCATGGCTCTCATCAATCGAATAAATTCTCTTCGCACCAAAGTCTCTCTATGCTCTCTCAACACTCTCTCACTCTCCAACCCTGACCATATCATTGCACTTCACGATTTGGCCAGTACCTATAAATTTGACTGTTTTGCAATCAATGAAACATGGTTGTCAGCAAAACCTCACCCAACGAGCTAATGGCCATCCACCTGGTTACGAAATGCATATTGCTAACCGTGATACCAGAATATCCGGTGCTAAGGGTGGTGGAGTGGCTCTCCTATTTAGGATGCCTTTCACACTCTTAAGCAGTCACTCACATAAATTTTGCAGTTTTGAAGCTATTTCAGCCACTGCTAAATTAAACTCTTGTACACTGCACGCTGTTTCAGTGTACCGTCCTCCTTCGTCATCTCCATATGCCAAACCTTTCTCTATATTTCTGTCGGAGTTTGCTGCATTGCTTTCCTCTCTCACTTCATCCAAATCTGATTTTGTCATCACCGGTGATCTAAATATTCATGTTGATCAACCACTTGATCACTCAACCCAGCAATTCAATAGCCTACTCAAATCCTGTAATGCTGTAAAGCACGTTAACATTGCCACACACTTGGACAACCACACCATAGATCTTGTCATTACTCCTTCCCAGTCAGCACTAGATCCTACGAGCATTGATATTTTATCACATTCTCCATCTGACCATTTCTCCGTCACTTGCTCATTCAACCACATGAAATCCCAAACTGTACCTAACACCACTACTATATCTTACCGGAAAATCAATAGCATCAATATTGACCAATTTGCTCGGACCTCGGGAATTCGACTCTAATCAAGTCGCCTTCTCTTGACCTTGATGAACTTGTACACCAGTACAACTCCACCCTTTCTGCCCTGCTTGACAAGCACGCACCTTTAACTCGTAAGACTATAAGGGAGTCTAACCCATGGTTCACTTCCGATCTAGCTAAGTTGAAGGCTGCGTGTCGCAGAGCCGACAGGAAGTGGCGCCAAACCCGTGCTGTAGTTTGGAAAACTACTTCCAATCTACAGTATAAAGAGTATCGTTCTGCCATTGCATCTGCTAAGCAACGATACTACTCCACTGCCATCAGCAATGCAGTAAACTCCAAGAACCTATGAAAAGCAGTCAACACTTTATTGCATAGGTCATCCTCTCCGTCTCTTCCTTCACTTCCTGCTGAGTCACTTCCTAAACGGTTTTCTCTTCACTTCTCTGACAAAATCAACCAACTCCGGTCCTCCATAATTCCTCTCATCTCTAGTTCCACAATTCACTATCCTCAACCAATCAAATCAACCGATGAGCAGCTCCATAGCTTCACACCTGTCTCCATTGAGGAGATCACGCAACAAGTCTTGACTTCTCCTCCCAAGCACTGTGATCTCGACCCTATCCCTACTTCCATGTTGAAGAAGTGTATCCATGTTCGGGAATCTTCAGTTTCCACAATTGTTAATTTATCTTTGTCCTCTGGCACTTTTCCACAGTCATTTAAAAATGCTATTGTCACTCCACTCCTAAAGAAACCCTCCCTGGACAAGGAATCACTCTCCAACTACAGGCCCATATTCAATTTACCATTCATTTCCAAACTCGCAGAGAGACTAGTCTTTCAAAGACTCTCCACCTATCTTAAGTCCAACGACTTCTTCAACAATCATCAATCTGCTTACACCCAATATCGCTCTACTGAAACTGTTCTTCTTTCTGTCTGTAACACCATTACTAACGCCATGTGCACTCAACGTGTCACTGGACTTTGTACTCTCGATCTGTCTGCTGCTTTCGACACCATCGATCACCAAATCCTCCTACAACGTCTTTCCTCATGGTTTGGTATCCACGGCAATGCACTTGCTTGGTTTACTTCATATCTCACCGACCGTACTCTTAGCGTCAAAGTTCAAGAGTATTCCTCTCCGCCTTCCATCCTCAAGTACGGTGTGCCTCAGGGCTCTGTACTTGGTCCTATCCTCTTTAATTTATACACTACTCCACTAAGCTCCTTGATCTCTTCACATTCATTAGACCATCAACTTTTCGCTGATGACACTCAGCTGTACACATGCTTCACCCCCACTCCTATCCTGATGCTAAGGCTTGTCTACAGCAATCCTTTCAGGAGATATCTTCCTGGATGTCTGCCAATTTCTTGGCACTCAATCCATCCAAGACTGAGTTCGTGCTATTTGGAACACCTCAGCAACTTTCAAAACTGAACGAGGTGTCCCTGGCTCTCTCTTCTGATGTTTCAGTAACACCGGTTTCTTCTGTGAAGAATCTTGGTGTTGTCCTTGACCGCCACCTCTCATTCTACGAACATATCACTAAAACGTCACAGGCATGTTTCTTTCATATTCGCGATCTTCGTCGAATAAGACCATTTCTTTCTCTCGAGACTGCCACTACAATTGGCGCTGCTCTCGTGCAATCAAAACTGGATTACTGTAACTCCCTATTTCTAAATCTTCCCAGTTGCGAGATTGATAGGTTGCAGTTTATTCAGAATTCCCTTGCACGCGCAGTCTTTCGTAGCTCCAAATATTCTCATGTTACTCCAATCCTCAAGTCCTTACACTGGCTCAAAGTTAGAGAACGCATTTTATACAAGACAGTTTCTCTAACTTATAAGTCTAGTACCACTCCTGGTAATAGTTACATGTCCCACTTACTACAAGTGGGACAACCTACCTCCAGGCCCACCAGGTCCTCTAAGTTAGTTACTCTTGAGAGACCAAGCCTTCCTTCACGTAGCAAGCTGTCTAGGCGCTCCTTGCAGCATGCTGCCCCGCAGATCTGGAATTCTCTTCCTTCCACTCTGCGCACCCCCTTATCTATTCCTGATCAGCCTTTCCTACTCCACGAACAGTTTCATAGGCGATTGAAATCTTTTCTCTTCGACTTTTCATATCCATCAAACGTCCACGAACTGAGACCAACACGTAAACCTCCATTCCGCTAGTACCCTTCCTTGGACTGACCACCCGGATTTTGGCTCGCACCGTTTATATGGACCCCTCACTCTGCTCATCGGCTTTGATTTGGTATCACAGTGCTCAATGTTGTCATGGACAACAGTAGCACTCTAAGCGTATTGTTATTGTTATTGTATAGTTTCATTGATTCTAAGGCAATTTCGATGTGTAAATATGTTTGTAATGGCAGTGGTTAGGGGGGCCGGTGGGGGGTGGTAAGACAGGGAACTCACTTCCAATAGCTCGATTTTTTTCTAGGATATACTAGGAGCCCTGTATAATGGAAGGAGGTCCAAAAAATGTTGACCGTTTCACTAGCTCTCAATTTTCACTTGAACCTATGCATTGGAGGAAAAAAGGGTGTAAGTAAAAATTGTGAACTCTGTCCCGTAACAGTGGTGCAAGCAGCCTTGGATGGGAAGGGTTAAGCCCCCCCCCCCACCACCCCCAAAATTAGGTCACTTTTGCAATTCGTCGAGATCTTCAGAGTTTCTACAGAGGTGACAAAATTAACCAACTTTTTCCAAAACAAATGTAGGATTTTAGGTATTCCCCTGACTTTAGTACGGGTATAAGAGGGAGGGTGAGTAAGTTACGGGGATACACTTACTCTACGAGCCGAATTCAGTAGTGAATAAATTTGGAGCCCCCCACAGAAATTTGTCTGGTTGCGTCCCGAAGAAGGCGGGGCGTAAGCAAAAAAATGTACTCAAAAAAATTTCGGCCCCCCCTTAAAAAATTCCTGGATCCGCCCCTGTTTGCGCTCCATGAAGAAATGTAATCTTTTCACTATGAGCCACACATTATCCACATCTTAATTAGTCTAGCCAATATACTGTAGTAGTTTTGGAAAAGTATGGCTTCCGAGATGGCTTTCATTTGCTCTCCTTAGTTCTTGACCAGCCATCTCTTTCAACATTTGAAGTTTACGGCAAATTTTCTCAAATAATTTACAAAATGTTTTGAGCATTCGCAAGATGACACAGGAAGTCCTATTGTAATGATGAACTTCAGCAGTTGCAATCCCAAGAGTACAGATTGCGTAATTACTCATCTTTGATTTCCCCAAAACTGTCTGTAGTAAGAAAAAACTACATATAATATATAAAAACTGTCTATGAATTAAAGCTACCTATAGTCAATAAAAACTACCTATATATAGTGAATAATAACTACCCAAGGTGAAATAAAACTATCTATAGGCCTAGTGAATATAAACTACCTATAGCAAATGTTGCACATTTGCACATCTATAGTACATAACTAAATTTAATGACACTTTTATGACCAGACAACTGCAAAATATGTCAACACAAGGATTGTCACAAGCAGAGTTTCATGAAGGCAAAGGAAAACCGCATCAATAGTCATATTTTTCAGGCTCTAGAATGACAATATCACTATTATCATATCAAAATAATTCATTGTCAATAATATTAACATTTGGTTATATCATTAAGGTTTTTGTAAGACTTGGCCTGTGAGAGAGATTAATCCAATTGGTGACCAATGCAATGCTCTTATGAGAGACCGGCTCAGACAACAAACTTTGACAAAAAAACACTTAGAATTACTTTTAAGCTGAATTTCAGAAAAATTGAGTGATTAATACATAATAAAATTTAATATGGATAATTGAGACAAAAATAAAAATGCTTGTTTTTCAACCATTTTCCCTGCTGCAAAAATATTTCTGCTTAAAGGGAGAAGGCAACGTCCTGAGTGGATAAATTCCCTACGTGGAGCTGAATAACTCTTCTATGCTATAAATTTATTCCTTAGAAGATTAAAAAATACAATATAAGGCGAATGTCTATTACTGACGCTTAGGACTGCAGGGGCTTCTTCGTCATATTATGACGAAGTCATAATTTCGTCATATTATGACGAAATGAATCAACAGATGATGCCATTTGCGTCATAAAAATTCTCCGGGGGTACCTGAAAATCAAACTTAGTGGGTACCGAACTATAGTACGATCCCCACTAAGTTGAGCTTTGCGTCATAGGCCAAGGGGGGATGAAGACCCTGGGTGGGAGAAGGATTTCTCATGGCGAAAATTGTGCCTCTTCTCTGCTGCAGACACTTTTAGAAAAAACACAAGAAGAGAAACTACTCGATAGGCGCTTTAAGAGAAACATTCACCCTGGAAAAATATTAAAAGCTCTCGCCATATTGCTTAACTTAACCTCTCTTTGATAAAAAAATATTTTAAAAGAAATGGACTAGCGTAGGCAATAAACGATCACTATGCAATACCTTAGAATTCAGGAATTCGTGTGCCATTTAATGCCCCTCATGATTGGCTTCGTTGGCTTAGGCCTACTAGTACACAAGTTGTATGAGACAAAAGACTCGCAATAAACCTTTTAAACCCGGTGGGGTGCTTTAATGTAGGCCTAGGCCTTTCATATAGCTTAAAGCGCAATTTAGCAAAATTACTAATCGTAAATTGTCAAAATTGCGGTGAGTCTAGTTTATTTTTAAAGGAAGCTTAAATTTTCAAACAATTTAAATTATAAATATACAATTCTGTTTTGATTGTAAGAGTGTTTAATTCAATCAAAACAGAATTGTAAGAGTGTATTTAAATTTTAAATCTACCCATACAATTTTGTTTTGATTGGATTAATTTAAAGTTTAGCTCGTGCATGTATTTGGTGGAGTACAGATATTCGCCATATGGATAGTAATCGAGTCCCAGCTCAATATTAGAGGCAGTAATTCATTGAAGAGGAAATTTGATCTCCATTAAAGTGCTTGATATAATTCAGTACGGTAGCCTGATATTCCTCCAAGAATAAAGATATAATAGATAGGAGAGATACAGAGAAGTTATGTGGAAGGGGAAAGAAGAAATACATAGAAGTAGGTGAGAGACACAACATGCAAGAAAAATAGAGGCAGAAATTTGGGGATGAGAGAAGTAAATATAGTATAATTTCATTAGATGCAAAATAATTTGAAATAATGTTACTTATTCTCGCAGAGAGATAGCCACGGTATGTGAACACTTCTGCAGTCAGACGTGCAAAGTTAGACTGCTATTTTCATTATTTCCCTTTGTCAAAAGTATCTGTTAAATATCGGTTAAAATATCTGTAAATAAAAATATCTGTTAAAATACGAAGATATATCTGTTCAGATATCTGTTCAGATAAATCGTATCGTGTATGACCACTTTAACTGGTTACTTGTATTAAATTATATGAGAATATACTAATGCTACCTTTTGAAACTAACAACAAAGTATTGTAATGTTACCAATGTATTCCTGAATTGTTGTAGCAGTAAAGCTTCGAGATTCGAATGGTAGAGAAAAAATTGTTTTTAAACTATTAACTATATAGAAATATTTAGGTATGACATAAATATTTACCGCCTCAAACAATAACAAGACTCTCCCTGGTCTGAATGGTAGTTTAATTCACACCATTCACATTTAAACACACTCTTTCTTTGAATCTGCGTGTCGTGCGGCCTGTTGGTCTAGGGGTATGATTCTCGCTTCGGGTGCGAGAGGTCCCGGGTTCAATTCCCGGACAGGCCCTATGATTTTGCAATAAAAAAGTAAACACGCATTATAGTGAAATTATCAGCTGTATGTCGAAATCTATCAATTTTAATACCACATGTTAACCGTTATGCAAATTTAGTCCATATTCAGTGTAACCAGTCCTGTGAATGTACGAGATTTTACTCTCAGATCAGCGCGGCTTGGAGTCGAACCCATGAGAGTTCAATTCACGTCAGGATATGTCATGTAAAACGGATAAAGAGATGCTAATTACTGTATGATTTATAAATGAAATATATGCCGATAACTGATGCAATATAGTTGCCTTTAAACTTATAAAGAAAAAATCAACCAATTCACGAACGTGAATCATAAATCATAAGATTTCAGATTAAACTATTGTGATATAATTATTTATATAATACTTCTGCTGAAAAATACGTTTTAGCGCGTCGTGCACGAACGATTAGAACGCGCAATTAGCAGACTTTTACGAGCTGTAGGGAAAGATAATTATCACCATTGCAGGAAAAAATGTGTCGGCGATTGCTGAAAATTCCAGCTCCTTTTAAAATTTGGCGACATGTGACCTATTCTTAGTTGAGTTAAACTTCAAATCGTTTTTCCCTACCATTTGATGTTGTCCGTACCATTTGTAGTCTGTACCTTTTGTTCAAATTAAACTTTTTATACTTGTGGCAAATATAGCGACTAAGCTTTAGCAGAGGAAGGCAATCAGCCAATTAATAATAATTAATAAGGCAATCAGGCAATTAATAGTAGAGGTCGTAATCAGGCATATAAAAATCTAGTAATAGTGAAAAAGATTTAGATGCAAAAATAAACTGTTGATTAAGATTTACTGAATAGTTCAATAAAGTAGTTTAAAAGCCGCTTTACATACTATTTAAAGAACTAGGACGAGTGACTCATTCACACGTGCTTTAATTGAATTTGCAGGACGTGCGGCCTGTTGGTCTAGGGGTATGATTCTCGCTTCGGGTGCGAGAGGTCCCGGGTTCAATTCCCGGACAGGCCCTCAAATTTTATCAACTTTTAGTAATCTTATACTATCAAGATCAATCATTATCACCTGAACAGAATAGGTTATATCCACTGACGCTGAATTAGATTCAATAACAGCAATGAATAATTGGGCATGACGAAAGGCAATTCACTATAGGCAAAGATGAATGGAACCTGAGTCATGTAGAACAAGAGGCCCGTGATATGGGCCCGTGCCCGTCGTGCGGCTCATAAACCAGGTTTCTCTGCAAATGTGTTATGTGCTCTTGTCAATGTTGTACTCTTAATTCTAGAATTAAAAATTAATTTAACGTGAATTAAGATATTAATTTTGGAGAATTTAAGAAGCTGCATTTATTTACACTATACCAACATATAGGCCCTAATTCACTGGTGTATCCTGAATTCTGGACTAACTGACAGTTTTTAGAAACTTTCTCCCGGTTTGTCATTATTTAGTGGAAATAAATTTTCTGCAACTTTTAGTCCTTTCACTGGAAATAAAAAAGACATCATCCAATTTTTCTCGCTCTAAGCTCTTCCACCTACCAATATCCATATCTAAGATGCCTCGGATGCCTGGACGCTTCTTGTATTACAGCTCGGCGTTTTCTAGTATATTTAGGCCTACTAAAACATTATTCTAACGAAGAAGCAATATTTAAATTAAAAACCTCTTATGTGAAAAGTGAAATTGAGACCAAAAACCTCGTCTATGAAAAGTGAAATTGAGACCATTACTAGCATTCCCTCACTGAAAAAGGAACTCTCTCCGTAGCCTGGTTGTGGATGCCAGCCAGTGAATCACTGTTCGGAGTCCGACGATGTATTGGACTTTATTACATGGGACGGCGACTCGTTCATTGAGATATTATTACTAGTCGATGTCGTAAGGTTGTGCCGCGGCATTGTTAGTTATTCACCGTAGCGTATGTGCGATAAAAAGTTTTATCGGTTGCTCTCAAATTATGGGCTGCGATCCAGTGGGGGTCTGGAAAGTAATGTACATGATTGTTAGTAGCATAGATTTTTTTGATTCTCCAGAAAATGCTAAAAATATTATTTAACATTTTCACCTTCTTTTGCCTTATTCATTGTTGATCACTTCTGCAATCTAGTAGACAAGATAATAAAATTATGTGTTTTCTACGGAAGATGTAAAGCTAATGTTAACGCCTGTTTCCTCACTGGAAAACGATGTCAGTCACGGGGGAGTCCAGGATTTGTAGCCCGCACATATTGATCCGCGTTCGAATATATTACCGACATCGCCACTGGCCCCAGCCGGTCTGTCTTCAATAGATAAAGATATCTCCTTAATTCGGAATTCAAGTTAGCTGGATTGTAACGAATCTGCGGATTTATTTCAATAATTTATTAAGAAGTTTAACTAAAATTATTAGCTACTATGACTTTAGATTATTGATAGGAAAATGTAATTTTTTAATTAATCAATAATTAATTAAATTTTTCTAAAGGTTAATTCTAATATAAATTGTAGCGACACTGACATCCTCAGAAACATCGAGCCAATATTGTGCCTTTTTGGTATGTCGTTCGACAACGGATCAGTAGGTGCAGAGTTCAAACTCAGTGCTCATCCTGTCACTGACATGCTATTCGAACAGGAAACGGGAGCTAAACTTGGCTTTAGGCTTTATTATGACCAAAGCCAGTCGATGAGGGAAACTCGAAAAGATCCATTCAATAATTGAATCATCTTCATCATCATCATCTTCCCTTGAACCCCAGTTTAACATGGGTCAGGGTTAGAAAATTGTTACACAATTTCTGAAATCTATGTGCTCACCAACCATTTCTGACGTTGATTAGAATCTAATTTCTGTGTCGCCTTTTACGACACCTTTGTCGACACTTGCAGCACACGATTGGTCTATTTTACAGCAAATCGTTTAATTTATTAGTTTTTTTAGCAGTTTTACTGTAATAGCTTAATAACTAAATAGTTTAATAATGCACATTTAAAACCAGAAAAGTCAGAAGTTAAGCTAACACTGGAGCGGTTTAAGTGTTGGATAGTATTTGAACAGAGATATCTATTGAATGCAAAGCTATGAGTCTAAATTTGCTCTGAGTTCGAGCATCAAAGTCTAATCAACTTACTCGCTTCAGCCGGAGCCAGGATCAATTCCTGGTCTCATCCGTCATCTAGGGAACCTTTCTTCGACTCTTTGTAACTGGCTTAACCTAATCTAATTTCCACTTCAGTTCTATTTGCTCTTAGAGAATACTAAGCTAAGGGTAGGAGTTCGGGGATGATTTGCCTCAATTGGTCGTTCTGTAAATTTCCGACTTGGACCAGACGACGATTCAGAATAATATAACTGCACCGCTTTGACCCCATATGGCTTAGCAATCAATTGGGTGGGTATATTGCCGGCTGCCTGCCAGATAATCGTTAAAATGTCTAGTATCGGATTCCGGAAAAATGTTCTGTTATGCCGCATACTTCATTTGAAGTTTAGAAAAAGATACATGTGGGTTTAGGAGCTGAACAATATGATATGATGATTAATAATTTAATTTTTACGTAGCGCCATTTTATGGCTTAGTTAATATAAAAATAATTAAAGAAAAGTAAGAGATAATTTTAGTAGCTCTAAATGAGTGATGAAAAGTAATATTTAAGCTTTTCTTTGGCAGCGTCTACCTATTGCTCTCCAGCGTTTCAATGTTGTCTGATTCCGCGGCACTTTGACTAATGCGGCCTCCCAGAGTGTAGAGGATTTATTTTTAACCAGCTTAATGTTTTAATTGTTAATTAAATAAAGCCTCTTTTATCTGATTTTTAGCCCTGGGCCCTATACAGCACAGGGCATTATATATATATATATATATATATATATATATATATATATATATATATATAATGTATCTGTTAAAAGAGGTCTATTAAAGAGGTCATAGAAGGTAGGATGAAAGGAAAAAGAGGAAGGGGCAGGCCGAGATTAGGTATGTTAGATGATTTAAAGACCCACTCATATGTGGAAATGAAGAGGAAGGCGGAAGACAGAGAAGAGTGGAGGCGTTATGTACCATGGACCTGCCAGTAGGCAGTGCACTAAGAAGAGATATAATGGATATATATTATATATATATATATATATATAATATATATATATATATATATATATATATATATATATATATATATATATATATATATAGTAACATATTTCTTAGTTTGAGTAGATTAAATCGTGCAACTGTTAATTAACTCCTATTCATGGTATCTCACCACCCAGGTTTAACTAAGTGCTTAAACTACAATGAATGAATGACACTAATTATGTATTTATTAGATTTTATCTGAAACTTTCGAGAGTTGAATTAATGATTAATTGAATTAATGATTACGTGATCATAGACTTTTATAATTATCTAATTGATTATAATAGTTGTTAATAATTAATAAGTATAATTAGAATAAAATCATTGCTGGTGTGTTATTCGAAGCCTTCAGAAGTACTAAAGGTTCAATCACTAATGCTATAAATTTGTAGTTAGTAAAATCTTTGAAGACTAGGCGTGCTTATTATGTAAGCTCAGTGCAATGCTGTCATACATGGCTTCATGAAGTTGTGTTCTGTAAGCTGCTCTACATAATATCATGTATACAACTGAGTTATATAGCGCTATATCATAGTGCGCTCAATCGCTCTGTTAAATTAATACGATTTAGTATACGAGGAGCTGAGGAATACAGTGGAAAACGATCTCAAAAGCCTTAAATATCTTAATTTAACGAGCATAAGCTTAGTTTTTTTCTGTATGGTAATAACCGATATCTTAGAAACATGTTGGTTACTTGGAAACAGTCTGACTTTCACTCATCGGAGGAGAGTACTGTATTTATTTCGGCTACATGTACAGTGTATTCTAACCACTTTGATTTTTAAATCGACTTTGAATATAAAGTTTCTGTTATTGAATGAAACATATGTAAATATGTTTGAGTATAAGTGAAAATATACGAGAGGATATAGCCTGCAGATTTCGTGATCGCCTAGGAAGGAAATGACATGGAATCGAAACCAATGCTGGCCAACATTAGTGAGCATCTTCTTAGACTGTAAGATTAGTATATAGGCCGAATACTCAGCAACGGGATTGAACTTGGAAAGTCGTCTTAAAGACCAGTATGTCGAGTCCATAGGAATCAGAGAAGAAAATCTCTCCTCCCCTCATCTTTCAATTGTTGTTGGAAGCGGTCAACATTTTTTCATAAACTTCTACGGTTCTAAAATTGTCTTAAGGAAAAACTGTGTAAATAAAGTAACGTGTACAATTAATTATTAGCTGTAACTTTTCATTACAAAAAGAAATAACGAATTTCACAAAAGAAATTAAACCTAACCATAGTGATTTTGATCCAGCAAACACTTTCGAAAAAGTAATGAGCAACTACGCTTATTCTTAGTCAAAATAGTTATAGACAAATGGGAATGTTCACAATCAGAATTAATTAATCTGAATAGCAAAATTCAACGTTTAGAGCTACAGCGAAGAGAATATAATTTTAAATGTAAAAATTCAGATTTTAAGGAACTGCTCCGTGTCATGGAGGAATTTCGCACTTTACATTACCAGGATACTTTCAGCATTCGACTGAACGCAACGATGAAGATAGTTCTGGAACTAGAATATCTCAGATAGTTCGGTGCGAAGCTTCGTGAAATTTTAATTTGCTTTGTCGAGTCTGATTTGGATGAACAGATAAATGGCTGCCCTGCTAATTAAAGCTTTCATCTCACTCTCATTTCTATTTTCGGGTAAGTGTAAAATCGTAAATACAGTACATACACGTATGTAAATATCCTTCAAATACATTTAATGTTTTTAGATTTTCTTTGTCTTAGAACGTTTTTTATAATGATGTGAAAATATAGGTGGTCTTCAACGAGCGTTTTGCTGCTCGTTTACGTAGCTTTGTCTAATCCTCCATGTTGTCATGAATAATAGTATCACTCTACTTATAAGTTGCTGGTGCAGTCAACATTTAAATAACTCAAATAATTATTAAATAAATCAAACATTAGTAAGCAACACTCTGCATTATACTTATATAATACTAATCCTGATCCTTAATTTAATAGCCTTTCAAATATATCGAGATGTAGCCTAAAGCTGCCTAACTGTGCAATTGCATATGAACTATACATCTAACATTGAGAATGAAAGAGCTCGGGGTTTAAAATACAAACTTGAAGATGCAGTTGTCAATGCTTCAAATTATTCACGAGTATGGCAATATGCATGACTGACTTATCAAGTTTTCCCTAACTTACTGCTCATAACATACAATGTATAGCTCATTGCAACTTAGCTGAAAATCCTCCAACTGATACAGCCTTTTTAATCAAATTTCACGAATTTATGTAGATACTAATGATTCTAATTTAATAGGTTTTCTGAATGTCTAAAATATGAAGCTTCATAACATTCGTTGAAGTAAAACTTACTGCAGCATTGTTTAGCTAAAACTCCGATGTATTATATCTGATATTATCATTCTAGCGACGACTCTGCCATTACGTAAAGACATTACGTGGTTAGTTTGTTCGATCATTTAATGACGTTTTGTAATCTAGCGCTTTTTCGTCGTCTTCATGGCGGTCCATAGTTCTGCAGCAAGCATATCAAACCGATTCATCTTCTTATACTCTTCTTGGTTTTCGAATTAAACAACCTTGCTTGAAAAGACAAAATTATATGGAAATCTTGAAGTGAAGGCTATGTTTAAAATTCCTCTGAGTTTATTCTTTCTCACATTTACTTTGGAAAAAAGAAAAGCTTTGAATTCGATGACAGATAAAATAGAATATTCTAAAATTGCATAATTCCATGGAAGTCAACGACGGGAAATCATCTCAAATGCCATACTTTTCCCAAGCTATTGGCTACATAAGGTATGGATAAGGCATTGACTTTTTGAAGGGATTAATTTGTTGATCTAAGGTGTGCTCTTATGGAGCAAGAAAGCAGACTTTGAGTATGAATATGTACCTTGAACTTGCCACTTTGCAGTGCATTGAAGAAGAAGAGCATAATTCCAAATTACACAGCTTTTATATAACATTATTGTGGCAATTATCTAAAGGTGCGTTTATCTCAACGATATCTAAATACCCGTTAGTACTTCTCTATTCTCTGATGTTCTTCTGCTTTTTATGTTTGAATTGTCCCTTAATCGAGGTTTTGTTATTAATTCTAAACACATTTATCAGTAACTGCCATTATATTTAACTGTTATGATATTAACATAATTAGCCTTTTTGAAGGGATTACTTTTTTAATCGATGGAAGGTACCTTATTTATATAGCGGGGAATCAGACTGTGAATGGGGAATATGTGCCTTGAATCTAAACAGGGTAGAATACTAGAGAAAGAATGCGAATCAAATTACTAAAAATAAATTAGTATTTTTCATGAAGTTGTTTTATATTTTGTAAATTAGCATTTCTTAATTAAGAGAGGGATTCCTATTTCGATTAGAAAACGATTACACAAAGGACTTACTAATTATATTATGAATTGACTAATGTAAAATCAATAACAAAGTATGATATATTGTAATACGTAAAATAATTCTGATTGCTGATCAGCAAATCTATAAAAAAATAATCTACTGAGAGTACTTAAAGTGCATAAAAAAATAAATTTGTTTACACACTTAATATAAGAAAGATGAATTTCAGAAAAGTCAATAATTTCCTTTCCGCAAGGAAATGGTGTTTGCAAATCTAATTCTGCAAATGCAAGATGTTATGACAGCTTTTAAGAAAATATCATAAAAGAAATTAAATTGATTTTAAAATATAGTCGGAAATTCTGATATAATGAGGCTAAAAGCTTTAATTATATTAGGTCTATTTCAGTTTTTGTAAGCGATACCTACGCTGACCAAATATTTAAGTATTTTCTCTATAGAGATGCGTAATTCACCTGGGTCGATGAAGCAAAATATAAAAATTACTGGGCCACGTGTGTCTAAAACTCTTTATGAAATTGAAAAAAATTGGAAAAAATGTAGTGTAATATATAGCTATAAGCATAACTCGTGAAATGGTCTACGAATAATAAAATTATCAGCGTGACTTAAGCGATTAGATTTTCGACTGGGAATCAGTGCGTGCCGGGTTCGAATCCATTAATAATATAGACTCATCAGAGATGAAATTGACGTTCCACATGTCAACCGCTTCAGCCGTTTAACGAATTCGCTACCTATTAACGTTATTTATATATTTTTCTATCTTTTAATATCGACTTAATCAGTGGTTAAAGTATAAATTTTCTGTAGCGGGATCCCTAAAAAGTATCCGGGCCCCTAAAATTTCTTCTGGGCCCCTAAAATTTCTGCCGAGCCCCTTAGAATAACATCCGGGCCCCAAGCACCATATGCGACTCTGCGAGCCATTAATAGATTATCAGATTATATATTATTAGTTGAGTATACATAAAATCAGATATTCAACAATTTAATCAGATAATAAACAATTTCAAATATACAATTAAGCAAAAAATATACAGTAAGAAAATTTGTAAATAAGAAAATTTTTGCGAAAACTGCAATCTCTACATTTCTTACAAACAGATCTTGCTATTTTGTGGGATATCTACATCTAGGATAAGCGTCATTTTACTTTTTTCTGAAACCAGATCGATAGTGTATTATGAGATCCCACAAGTCTTTTAAGAGATCCCGCTAGAAAATTTAAAAAAATTGTTGTGGGATCTCTATTGCGTAAAATCTGTAGGCCCAGGGTCGCAGATCCCACGGGATCCCGCTTACTTTAACCACTGGACTTAATTCATCATCATTTTCTTCTTTAGTTCTTGAAAGAGTCCGTACAGAGAGGCAGTTAATAGATGTGATAAGAATTAGAAAGCAAAACTGTATAGGATGTAGTATATTAAGGTGAATGGTTTTCTGAAAGATGTAATGGAAGGAAGATTGCAGGGAAAAAAGTTTTGAGGCAGACCAAGACATGGGATGTTGGATGATTTGTTAACAAATTCTTATATAGAGCTGAAAAGAAAAGCTGAGGATAGAACTTGTTGGAAGAGTTAGATACCACGGACCTGCCATTAGGCAGTGCACTTGAAGAAGAAGAATTCACCATCATAATCTCAGCATCAGATAAGTGTATGATAAAACTCCTGTTTACGAATTTTCTTCATTTTCTTGACATGCAGTTGTTTACTGCACAACTACATCAGATCTATGGCGAAGGAATTGTTGTTTTATTGTGTCATAATGCCTGCGCGAGACCATCATCAACAGTAGGTTTAATCAAAAGCTCTTCCACTCTACATCGGTCATAAAGAGGTCGAGTAACTATGGCAGTAAGATGAAGTGATACTTTACACAAGCATAAGACTCAACGAGCGCCTGCTACTAAAGCTCTATTTCTTGTATTTGTGTCATCATCATCATCTTCTTCCCTTGAGTCCCAGTTTAACAAGGGTCGGGATACGAATAAACCTTCTCCAATCCTCTTTGTCCTACATGATATCATCATATCCCTATTTTAGACTTTTCCCATTCGTTTAAATTTTTGTAGCGATTTCTGGAGCCTAGCCGCTCACCAATCGAATGCCCTTTTTGACGTTGGTTTGGATCTTAATGCTCTAGTCGACTTCTGCGACACCTGTCGTGAAGTCACAAGAGGGTCTAATCTACAAACAACCCGGACACAACACGAGGAACTTCTTGTATTTGTGTTAATAAGGAGAATGTATTTACTACGCCTATTATTTATTATTTATTACGCTCTGTAGAACGACTTTGGTGTATTTCTTGCTTCATCCATCATGGCTTTTTGGATTAGTAGTGCTCTATGTTGGCATGAACAGTAACTCTGATATTATGTTGTCGTTGTTGCTTGCTGCTGCGTATTTAAAAGTAT
The DNA here is from genome assembly GCA_905160935.1 of Enchytraeus crypticus. Lineage (NCBI taxonomy): Eukaryota > Metazoa > Annelida > Clitellata > Enchytraeida > Enchytraeidae > Enchytraeus > Enchytraeus crypticus. Next base: position 774,986 of record CAJHZI010000471.1, on the reverse strand, counting down.
TAAAATAGTATTTACGTCAATAATAATAACATAGTATTAATAATATAATACACTATCAATCAATCCTTTATGCTGGATAATATTACTGACAACCGTAGCACTCTAATTGTTGTTGCTTTGTTGCGCAATATAACTTCTATGATTTCAGTTTAGAATCTGAAGAATGGATAGCCAATAGAGAAAACAAAATAGCACAAAATTTGCTATTGCATTCTTGATAATTGCAAATAATTAATATATAACAGCTCTTTCAGATGGGCTGTCAACAGCAAAGATATGATTAATCCTAGAAAGGATTAATAGCAACGCCTCCACTTTCTGATGTTTTTGCAAAGCAGGATAGATTTGAGAACAGGAGAGAAGAATAAGGTTGTTTGACGCAGTCGATATGCTGCAAAGTGGCATCATTTGATCCCACTTATGTTCTCTACGAATGTGAGGCGATCGGGGAATTTGTGGATAAGAAAATTTGTCCTTTTGAATTAGACCGGCGCTTATTCTTTTAGAGCTCAAGTATGGACATAAGGGAACGACTGGACTGTTAACAACGAAGCTTTACTGGAAAATTTCATTTATTTTCAGATCCGAAGGTAATTATGAAAAGTTAAACTAAATAGTAATGTTAGATATGCTCGATTGAGTGACGACATTTGCTATATAGGGCATACCTGTAGTAACTATAATAACACGCAATTTCTAGGGGTGAATTTGATATTTTCAATTAAATAGAAATAATTGACTTTCGTCATCGTTCATTATTTGTGAAGTAGAAACCAACATTATTTCTTGTAGGGACAAGTTGCAGTACAGACGCTCGTAGTGAATTAGATGTTTTGAATGTATGCATTGGATAAGCTGTCGCATTTTACTAGTACATAAATGTAGATAAAAGGAATAGAAAGAAGAACTGTGTGGGTCATGTACTGAGAGGTAATGGTTTGCTGAAAGAGGTAATTGAGGGAAGAATGGAAGGACAAAAAGTTAGAGGAAGATCGAGCCTTGGGATGCTGGACGCTTTGATTATGTTTATATATTCATATGTTATTTATGAAGAGAAGGGCAGAGGATAAAAATATATGGATGAGTTTTATGCCATGGACCTGACAATATGCAGTGCACTAAGAGAGAGACATAACTGCAGAAAGAGTCACGAATATGAACGGTGTACGGTAGAATGAGATAAAGAGAACACAAGAAAGACGAAATAAAGGAATTCTAACATATTACCTGGAAACCGCTTGAAGTAACCTACATCTTTGTTTAGAGGAAACCTAACAAACAGAATTACCGGTAGAATAATTTACTCCAGACCGACTTGGAGGCACGTGGAATCTTGTAACTCAATAGAGGGTCGCAGATGTTGTAGAGAAATTGTGTGATATTCTATCTGTCATAGCACTGTCATAGCACTGTCATAGCAGAATTGTCAATAATGATTACTTTGATCAGATCGGCGAGTTTGAGCGAGGAAGGACCTTTTCTAGATTTTAGAATTAGGTCATGAAAAAGTTTACTTCAAGCTCAGATGCTTAAGTGCTTACGAAGAGTATTGTAACCTATGCATGTTGAGTTTATTGGTCGATGTTTTTATTGTTAGAAGCTTACCTTACAAGCGGTAGTCGGTATATTCAAATCCCAGTCGAATAGCTTCCGGGCAGTATATTCTGCCGCAAGGAAACGGACGTTAAACTGAACGTTTGTGGTTTTTAGTTTCTTTAAGAAGACATCTTCTGGAAGCCATAGTTCTAAAACATCGCTAAACATATTGTTTCAGTCATCGATGGTAACATCGAGCACTATTGAGACAAATCCAAGCCCGTGAGCAATGAAGGTTCAAAAACGGTTCAAATTTCAAAATCCAAAAATGTTATGATTGAGATGGAAATTAAGAATAAAATTATGGTTAAAATAAATCTGAAATAAAACAACGGAGATTTTCATCAAACAGGTTCGGTTTGATTCGAATTTAACATCTGTTTCCCCGCGTTGTCGACACTTAACCATTGTGGTAAGGCTATGTAATCTGAATTTGCTAGCTGTGCTACCAAAACTAGCTAGGTTGAAAATTTGTAAATAAATTAATTGATAATAAGTCGATAATAGCGAATAGTCTTTAAAATTATAGCTTGCAGATTCTTATAATATATGGCATTTTAAAGTTTGTGATTTGGACTTTAAGTTGCCAAGCAACATAACGTATAATACATGAGATATAGAACACTTTACAATTTTCCACTTTGCGAAGTGGAAAAGAGACAAAATCTAATGTTTTAGAATTCTGTGAACAGTTTTCTCTTAAGTCTATTTTCTACGGAAGAATGACACATAAAAGCTAAAAACGATTTAAAAGTCATGCACCTTTCCTATCCAATTAGATAATGGAGACTGTCCTACCGTTTCACGGATATTCGAATCGATGGCCACTTGCTTTTCATGAAAGCGTGATACCGATTACGTCATCTTAAGTGTACATATGAAATCAACTGAATAGATAACTTGATCTGTCATGGAGTTTACACCAGTGTAAAAAATTTATGTTCAGTTAGTTTCTAACAAAATGAAAGAAAATGAGCATTTAGAGCTTTGCACCAGTCAAGCGATGTTGTTGGGCCACAGTAAATCTGCATAGAAGTCAGGAGTTCTCTTAGCAACGTGAATCATGAAGAAAAAGCAAGGAGAGGGTATAAAACGGGAGTGATCACCATATTCTGTACGCCACGTTTGATGGTTATTTCTGAATATCAATTCCTCATAAAGGTGTGACGATTCATGGTCAATGTTGAACGATATAGCCAATAGAAAATTAGTAAACAGACACTAGAAGGTGAAGGCCGGACGCCGTTTGTTAACAAATGCTGTTTTTGCATTGTCGATCCTAGCAGTTTGATCTTAAAAGCACAACATAATCGCTTTCAATGTGTTTCTTTCCTATTAGAAAATAGGAAACGCTAAAATGCTTTGCAGCCGTATGCAATAATCAGCTTCTACGGGGCAAATACCAATATAAATGTCAATTTAAGGAACATTTTATATTTTTTCATGCATTTATCATTGTGTTCAATGCACTGTTTGTCAACAAACGACTATCAGCTGTAGCGTCGTCACGTGAACTGTGACGTCATGACTTTTATGCAGGATTACACCAATACAGCGCAATATATTGACAATTTAATTGTCAGTTTTTCACCGGGTAGGCAATAATATGCTAGGAGCTTCCTAGAGGAAAGTAAACTGCGGATGATGTAGTTAGCGCTATGGATGCTAAGGATCCGTTAATTTAACATTCTTGGTGCAATGATAAATACGATAAACGGAAGCCCTTCATTTAAAGATGCAAGTAGGAGTTCAGGTGATACGTTGATAAACCTGTAAGCTTACGTAAATCAATGAATAGACCATAGTTGAATCTGAACAAAGCTTAACAATAGCAACAGCTCTAAAGCTTCATTTGATCATGTTACCTGTGCGTAATCCGATAGTGTTAATTAATAAAGTTTCACCTGAAAATGCTGATAAGGGGCAATTTTGATATCTATAATAGGCAGCTTGATTAGAAGTATCTGGAATTTACTTCTTTAACTGCTCTACAATGTATTTTAACTTCACCAATACAGGCAAAATTTGCTGCAAAACTGGATGGATGATTTCGTATTTGTTTAAATTTAGTCAGTATTTTTTAATTTAAAAAAAATTGCATTGAATGTTATTGCATGGAACAATTTTCTAAAGCATATCTTTACTTTCGAGCCCAAGCGCAGCAGTTGCGAGAGAAGACAAGGCAACAACTTTGCAGAATTGAATAGCATAAAAACATATACTTTCACTTATGCCTGTCAGGTTTGTACTAATATCTAAAGTTGTCCTTTTCAAACTACATCAACTTATCTTCAGTGCATTTCACATAATAAAGAAATGTATGACTATTGTAAAAATTTTAAAAGTTAGGATTAAAGTTAATTACTATTTAATCTTCTAGTTTCAGAGAACTTTTGCTCTGCAGTGATCGGTTTCTAGTTTTATCAAAACCATTTTGTGCCATTTCAATTACAGGTTGAATTTTAATTTAACTATTATTGTTTAGTTGAATCTAAATAAACTTTTCAGTTTGTATTAATTTTAATTTTCAGGCAGTAGACTCTTCACACGGTGTATTTTAGAATAAAACAAAGAACTAGAGAAGCGCGTAACATTTTGCAATAGTAGTTCACGCAGCAATGGGAGAAGGCGATGATAATAAATCAAGCAGGGGCGCTTAGGCTTCGATGACGTCTAAATCGTAGAACAGGCAGAATGATTTCCTGAAGGCGACACTTTAATCCGGTGATTTAGATCTGGCAAAGTCGTGCCATAGAATGTGTTAGATAATATGTCACCTCTAGCTGGATGCAAACTTCGAATTCTGCTTCCGTGTGAACGATTATTGGCAGGTTTATTGCCCGTGAAAGTTACCTTTCTCTGCATTATGCTAGGAGAATATTACATGTACACAGGCTTATTTTCTGTTGTAAGAACACCATTTTACATGTAGTGTTTCACTCATAGACGTTTTGCCTCAATTACTAACAATGTCCAGATTTATTTAGTTCTGAAGTTGCTTTGAGTCAAGATTAAATTGATTTGATGATTTTAGAGTCGTGCCTCATAAGATTCCTTATCGATTAATGAAGAAACTGCTACGCTACATATAGTAGGCCTCTAAAATTATGATTCCACTGCCAAATATATGTTTATATGTACGATTCAGTTTTTTCTAGGACTATATTATGCATTAAATTATTAACCTCATTTGTTTTCAAATATTATGGATTTTAATTTTCGTTCTCAGTTTACTATCTAACGGCAGGCCCATGGAATGCAATTCTTCTATTCAATGCTATTCTCAGCTACAATCTTCAAATACATATATTTAAAGTGTTCTTCTTAAATTATTCAATAATCTTACTTTCTATCTGCCTCTACACTTTTCTCATGCATTCTTCCTACATGTTTCAGCAACCCGCACTCCTTTATGATATATCCAATAAGTTAAGCTCTACTATCTTAAAACATCTAGTACAATTATCTGTACAAACTCAAGAATTTCTTCGCTTATATTTTAAGCGCCCAACTAATATTTTCATCTTTCTCTACCAGCTAATCCACATTACTTAAGTAAATATGGAGACTTGTAATATATCTAGGTCCTCAATATGTAACGAAAAGAGGATACAGTGTATAAGGAAACTTGAAAATGTGTTTTTAGAGAAGACGGAAACTTTTAAAAAATCTCATACTAAATTATAGTTATAATCAGTAAAACAGACAAACAATTGTTTAACTAATACACAGATAAGAGTGATGTACGATATGACATGACATGATAAGATAGGATATGATATGATTTCACATTTGCCTCAGAAATATATATGAAAATATATATATATATATATAACAAATATATATGAATATATGAAAATGCGAAAATGTGCCAAATGGACCATACATCCATCTCGTTTTGCACGTAAGTCATTTGTAGCTTAATGTCACCGGATGTTACATTCTCTAAAAAACGTTGCAGTTGCTGTGGAGACTTCTAAATGTGAAATGCGTGAGAATTTCTTGAATGCAAAAATGCTGCACTGTCAACTTGTCAAGTCCTGAAAATTGTTTTAGATTTTATAGCCGGTATTTTTTTAATTTTCGAGAAGAAATAATTTCGCCGGTTGTATATTGTTTTGCTTAATATCCAAAATGAGCTGACCATATTTTTATTCTAGCTGGCTCAGTCATAAATCTAAGAATCTGAAGTTATGAACTGATAAAACGAAATTGTCTAGCAAAAAGGCTGCAATACGCGCGGGGAAATGACTTAAATTTTATAGCTGGATACTGTTCCTTATGTATTCAATGAATTAACAGACTAAAATTACTATAAAGCATCACCCTATGAACAGTTAAGATGGAAGAATATAGTGTAAGCTGGGTGATTGAGAGTTAAGTAGTGCAGCAAAAAATCGCAATCCATCTAGAAGAAAAGCACTGCATGACCAAAAATGAAAGATCAATTTATCCCCAATAAAAATAAAATTCCTATCACCTAGCTGGCTACATGTTGTTATAGATAACTAACGTTGTATTTGTACAACAGCAACAATTAGAGTGCAACAGTCATCAATGACAACATCGAGCACTACTGAGGCAAAAATCAATGTTTTCTTTTAATGTCCTGCCTTGTGGCAGGACATTAAAATAAAAAGAGAGGGAGAGAGAAAGAGAGAGAGAGAGATAGAGAGAGAGAGAGGTATATGATATAGGTAAGTTGCAGTGAAGCTGAATAATGGCTATAATGGTGTAAAGTGCAGATATTATTATGCTGTCACTGACTGATCATCTAACTATAAAGCTCCGATTTGGTGTCAAGAGAGTTTTGAGAAAAATATGTCAGTAACTCTTTTTGTCTATCTGATTTGTTGTTTTACAAAAGAACTCGTTGTTATCAGATATTTCTAGTTAAAACCTTTAATCCTTTCTTCTGTGCCCCACGTGTACTCTCCAGACGAGGAGATTAAGGTTATGCAAAAATGAGTCCTTAAATATTTGTTATGAAGGCCAACCTAAAAGCAGTGACTAAAGTGGGGTGGAGTGGAGGCATTGGAACTGTGCTCCCCTAGCTCTTATTTTTTCTTAGGTGCGTTTCCCTGCTAGGGGCCCGTATTAGATACTAGGAGGCCAATAAATACATTTCAGTGGGGCCGCAAAATTCTCCCCGTTCTCATAGATTTTCATTCCCATTTTAACTGCTGCCTAAAAGCGAAGTTCAGCCAAAAGTAAAAGTTTCAGTTTATTTGATAAATTTATCATTAATTCTGTCCACTAGTAAATAATTTGTAATTATATTAAATTATCACATTGGTGGGCATCAGGATAGTGAGTGGCAGCGCCCCATGGATTACGATATTATCACCTGCATAGGATGTTATCACATTATCACATGTATTATCACATGTATCATCACATGTACTATCACATACATTATCACATGTACTATCACATGCATTATCACTCGCATTATCACATATACTATCACATGTATTATCACATGTACTATCACATATACTATCACTCGCATTATCACATATACTATCACATGTATTATCACATGTACTATCACATGTATTATCACATGTACTATCACATGTATTATCACATGTACTATCACATGTATTATCACATGTATTATCACATGTACTATCACATGTACTATCACATGTATTATCACATGCAGTATCACATGTATTATCATATGTATTATCACATGTATTATCACATGTATTATTGCATGTATTTTAGATACAAATATGAGTAGAAATACTAGTTTTTGGCACTAATTGGAATACAATTTAGTTGATTTGAAATACTAGTTTTTGGGTACGATAAAACATTAGGCACAATCTTGCATTCCATAACAATAAACACTGTAAAAGGGAAATGGATTGCGATTACAAATGTGCGCCTTGCGCCTGCCCTTTAAAAAACTCTAAAGAGACAGAGAGAGAGAGAGAGAGAGAGAGAGAGCGAGAGAGAGAGAGTTCAAAATCCTCGCAGTTATTTAGTACTCTATATGCGGCCAGGATCATCAAGGTACTACTTCGTAGCACTTAACTAGTTGTGACCAAGGATTGACTACGACAATATTAACTCACAATGTCTTCGTAATCACACCGCGTTCCTGTTCTCAAATTAAAGTATCCATTGTAAATTATAAAGGCATATAATTCGTTATTTCTTAGTGAATACATCTATCGGCAGAATTTAAATAGAAAATAAAAATTATTATATTAAATTACAATTGCACACTCATCAGCAATAATTAATCAGTTGTTTTGATTCACTCGTCACTGACGTGCGTTTACAACGAGGAAACTGACCCCAAACCAAGTTTTAGATTTGTTTCAAAGAAGGCAGTCATTAAGCATTTCAGCGTTTAACTGTTCTAGGATATAGCTTCGAGCAATGGAAGTTTACGATTTCGGAAGGTTTTACTAATCAATAAGTTCACGGAGGTCAAACAAGGTTAAGCTTGAAGCTATATGGGCAATTTCATTGATTAAATATCTTAGACAGGGAACTTGGAGAAAAATATTGTTGAAATGGAAATTTTGAAAGAATTATTTCTATCGAGACATTACACACTTTTAAGTTTAGGTTCATTAGGCCCTATTAGAGCAACCAATTATAAATACATGTATATTGTAGAGAAATTTCTAATACATCGACCTAGAATGATGGCAGAAATAATAGGATTTGGGGTATCGATATTATAATGTTTTTTTATAAATTGGGTCTTCATTAGAATTTTTATCTCCTAGATTAAAAATTTTGTATTACTTATTACTTATATAGCTAATTACTGAATACATTCTCTGTCCTACTTGAACAATATATAAACTGCTCATACTAAGAGATGTCGTATAAGGAAAAGCCTCAATGGTGTCACTCACGAAGTCCGGGGTTCTATTCCAGGTAGTCATTCGCAGCGTAAAATTAGCTGATTATAAACCAAAACTCACAGCCCTGCTTATGAACAAAGCTGGCCATACACGATACGATTTAACTAAACAGTTATCTGTAGAGATTTGTCTGACGGTGCCCACACACGATCAAATTTATCGTCCAATTTATCTGAACAGATAAATTGTTCAATAAATCGCATCGTGTATGGCCACTGTATGACTTAGTAGGCTGTATGTAGCGAATGACTGCTGCCGATGTCGTGGCTTCCTCGACATCACCAGGCGAGAGAAAAAATGCGTTAAATCTTCATTGCATTTTATTGACGTTCCAAAGTTAAACTTCAAATCCAAATATTTCAGTCATCCTTATGTTCCCAGCAAATTTTAATGATGGTTGTTCACTCTAGCGTTGACAATTTTAAAATATCTGTTTTGCAAAATTTGAGATCAGTTTTCGTGCAATAAATTTATATTACTGACACAAAATCTCTATCTTGCAGAACGAAAAACGGTAGCATCAAGACATATATTTCTGCTTTCACAAAATCCAGAAGAAATGCACCTATTGAATGAAAAATTAATTCGTCCAAAAAAGTTATGCTTTAATCGAGAATTAGCTGAGCCTGTAGCTGTGAATTATGATAGTAAAGATAAAGATAGTAAAAACCTTGGTATGAACCAAGCTATTATACGTATGTGAAACATGCACCTTAAGGAAGGAAGGTATTAGGAAACTAGAGACATTGGAAGTGTGGATATGAAAAATAATGGAAAGGATTAAGCTGGATTCAAAAGGTTACAAATGAGAAAATTCTGGAGAGAGTTGGTACAGATAGGCTGTTGATAAATGTATTAAGGAATAGGAAGAAGAGTTGGATAGGACATATTATAAGGGGGATAGTTTATTAAACGAGGTCATAGAAGGTAGAATGGAAGGAAATAGAGTCAAGTGCAATAAGAGAGAAAGAGTGAGATAGCTTTAAAAATATAGTATCTAAGGTCATTACCTTTTGCTTTCCTCAATTTCAGTTTAACTGATTCTCGCTATAAGCACACATACATACTAGTTTACGGCTGGTCTATTCTTTAGTTGTCCGAACACCAGATAGAAAACTAATGCGGATACTAACTGACAAAAACAATAATAATAGTACTAATAAAAATTATTATAACAACGACAGAAACAACAGTAATCAAAGGTTTAATGTCGATTTCGAGCATGATTAACTTTTATTTGGAGACATTTGATATTCTGCTGGACTCTACATCATCTAAAGTAATGCATGACTAGAATTACTGTCATTAATGTCGTGGATTCAGATTCAACGAGAAGATAAAGTCTGAATGCGGCTCTCGGGAAATGTTAGAAGATGCCGGACGAGCTATGCTTTTAGTATAGGATGTCTTGGAACGGAAGAGATGAGCAAACAATACGATTTTTCTGGAGATATTAGAATATAGTAATAGGGCTGATGAAATCATAAAGGTTTCAAAGAGTTGTATGTTTGAGTCGGGGGTGATATTACCCCAAAAATGCATTACAACCACAGCGACCGCTTAATAAACATATAAAAAACTGGTGTTGACTTCTAAATAACTATGTATGCCGAAAATTATTTCATATGGGATTATTTCTGTGAATAAAAATTAATTATTCCTATGACCATTCTTGGGACCCACAATTTAGTCTACAAAAATCGCCTCCGCAGTGAATATGTAGTTACAACTACGTTGGTGGTAAAGCATAGCAAGATTATGACTGAAATTGAGAAGCTGTTTCCTTTTCATTAAGATGACAGGTGCAAAGAACGTGTTTTCATTATTTCATTCAACCTTAACCTTCTACATAATTATGACAGTAATTTCAAAGCAGCAGCAGGCATTGAGATAGGTTTAAGCTTCAGACCCATAATAGTTGTTCTTTTGTAATCAATAAAATTGTAACAAACAGTATAATAGACGTTACTCCTAAACCAAACGACTTTTTCTTCAATATGGTTATAAATTGTGCAATTAGTGTGCATTTAAACAGCTATACATGTATATTTTCTATTTTCCTTCTTAGGTTTATTATGCAGATACAAAATGTATATCGTTCTAGCTCATTGTACCTCTATTTCTCCTATTTCTCTTTTGTTCTGCAGATCGATATCTTTAGTTTTGAATGTTTTTAACACCAATGTTAACTTACTCGTACTAAAGATCACTTCATAGATAAATTAAATGATCTATCAAGCCTTTTATATAACATACGATCTCTTAACTTCATCTTTATTCACATTCCTGCGTGATTAATTAAAATCATCTGCCTACACCGAGATACTAAAATATTTCAGTAAGTTTACGAAATTTCCTACATCAAACTCGTTCATAAAGGTTAATATTAAAACTTCGAATAACTTCCATTGAATCTATCCTGAACATTTTTAGCTTAGAGCATATTTTGGGCCTTATGGTGATCTTTTAATTTACTAAACATTTCTAATAATCTTTATTGATTCTATAATGTACAGCTTAGTTTCGAGAATATCTCAAGCCTTTTGATTATCTTTTGGCTCCTTTCCTACGATTTCGAGATAGTCTTGTTATTCCTTCCTAACGAACGTTTGTTCTCTGGACATTAATACTAATTTCTATCAAGCCTCGTGGGCTTCGTCAGAGATACAAACGTCGAATCATTTGCCGCTTGTTCAAACAATGAACATAAACGATGATGACGTATCTTCCTCATTGTTGGTAATTCTAGAGACTCTCGGATGAACAACTCTGCACCCATATGAACCCAAGCTGGCAGCAGATTCAGTATCGGTGCCTGATTGTGTCAATAGTGGCAAAGCTGGTAAAGATAAGGTTAACGTCAGTTTCCTTACTCGAAATCGAAGTCAGTGACGGGGGAGCCCAGGATTTGAACCCCGTACATACTGATCCGCGGTGGAGTATCTTACTGACGTCGCCACTGGCTTCAGCCAGGAACAGGTATATTTGTCTTGAGAGACTTTTAATAGGTCTACATAAAGAATCAATTGGCGCATACTTTGTTTTATTTTTATTTTTTCATTTCAATCCATACTTGCAAAATAACATAACAATATACAATAAACTGAAACAGTGAACAATGGCTTGTGGTATATATGAAAAATTATATTAATACCATTATCAGATGGAATTAAACGTATAGATGAAATTTGAAGCTTTAATGTTTCAACATTTACTTCTCCGGAAAAATCCTAAAATTCCAATGTTTTAGTAATGCATGAATTGTATCATTTCAATTTATGCAACATTATAAAACTAAACATGTGAAACATATCGCATAACATGACCACTGTACATGTAATTGTTAACCGCTAAGCTTACATATGTTCATGTAACTACTACTGTAATACTTGTTCAAGCAGAATTTCTTGTTGATTAATTGGAATAAGTCACTGACCTGCAGATTGCTCTTGATAATTGTAGACCACTATTGAAAAGGCGTTAAACTACATTTGATTTTAATTTAAAGTTAACTAATGAAATTTATTTAAAGAAACTAAAGTTAACAAATGAACAAAAGTATGATAGAACAAATATCAATTACTCTGCAATTTCCTAAACGAAATTAATTAATTTTCATGCACGACTTTTAAAGGGCCTGCCAATAAAATTAATAAGTTCCTCTCACCAAACTACTGATCGTAAAAATTGAGAAAAACTAGTGTTCCACTTTAACCCACCGTGGCATCTACTTTTCAATCTAAATTCATCAATCTGTTATAGCGTGACTTGAACCACCGTGACAGTCTCCTCATTAAAAGCTCTCCACAGCAGCTGTAGCCATGCCCTAAAGGCGTGTTGTAGAGTTGCTCGTCTAGGCTGCCAGGTATATATTTTAAAATAATTATGCTACTAATTATTTGGATAGCAATATCTTGAAAAACACTTATTCTGTGACATACATCATATGCATTTAATATTCTATATCCGCAACATTGCTGTCTGTTTCATTATATTTAACTTCTTGATCCGGTACTTTTGAAAGAAATTCCACTTAAAAGTGTAGAAAATATCGTAAAATTCTGCTAGTAACTATATAAATGATACAGAGAAATAATTTAAAATCTCTTAAAATTTGCTCATTAAGCAAAGTCAGCAAGCATTTAAATGAGAATAAGTGTGACTATAAGCTTGCTTAAAGAGCGAACTTATGTTCATTATGGAGCGAATAACAGGAAGTTTTATGTGATTTCTATAAGGATATGCCCTCCGACTCTCACTCTCTCTCTCTCTCTCTCCCTCTCTCTCTCTCTCTCTCTCTCTCTCTCTCTCTATATATATATATATATATATATATATACAGTATATATATCTCCGTCCTTCTTTCACTCTTTCTCTCTGAAATAACAAGTTTACAAAGCACGTGCATGGCTTTTATTTTAAATACTGAGTCATTCCTACTGTAAAGTTTAGAAGTTTCAGAAGTTTATTATAAGTTTATAAAAGTAAAAAATGTAAGATAAATCACAGTACACAGACACATCATGCAAACATCATGTCAATAAACAAATAAATAGATGCATCAGACATTTAAATCTCAAGTCAAAAAACTAACATCTTATTCAATGAATCCTGTGGCCATCAGAGAGGGCGAAAGGTGCTCTATCTAGCTGACCACCACAGGAGATAAGTCCGAGTATTGATATTGGTATTTAAAACACTACATGTCTACAGACTAGCAAAATAGCAAGCATAATAACAACAATAGCAAACAGAAAAAATAGCCAACATACTAACAAAATTAGTAAAATTAGCAAAAATGAACATAATTTAACGTACTTGTCGTTTGCGTTGTGCAAGCAACAGTTAAAGGATATACAATTTAAAACTAAACGAATGATAGTGAAATAAATGTTTTTAATGTGTTTAGCTCTACCTCAGACGTCTGCCACGCACTGGTGGTTCGTGTCACTTCATGAGCCAGCAGATCCGCCAGAATGTGGTCGATCAAGAGCTAGACCTTGCGGAGCCATTGCCAGTGTCCTGGAACACACTTCAGATGACGACGTGGTCCATTTAGATGGTGGTGAAGGAAAATATTCGTACGAACTTTGTCCTAATTTAATTCCAGGTCACACATATATTACCTTCATTGGAGAACAAGGTAGACCTAACGTTATTCCTTGCATTAACGAAGGCACTGATAGCAAAAGCGAACGTATTGATTCACTGCTTCAAACTTCAGCGAATAGTGGAAGTTGGCAGAAATCCGATAAAACCAACGAAATAAGAGTGATGCAAGCTAATCAGAACGGAACGTCAAATCCCGATTCGTCTAAACTCAAAGAGAAACGGAAAGCCGACCGAAAAACTGCAGAAGATAGTGGATCAACTGCTGGTAGTAATGAGGCTAGTTTAGGGGACGATAAAGCGGATATTTCTATAGCTTCCAGTCCAACAAATAGACATAAATCAAGCCGATATTTATCGGAGTCAAAAAGGCTGGACGATAATGCCTACAGGCCGCATTCCCAATGCTTCCTGTCATTTCACAATATCAATTTCTACGATTTAAGATTCGAATTTTCAAATTGCACCGTTTTCATGAATAACACTCTATTGATAAATTCAACTTTTACTGCTATTAATCGCTGTTCGTTTGTCGACCTTAAGTTTAGTAACAGCACGATTGCTGGAATATCATCTCATCGAGCCAGAAGACATCATGACAGTTCTACAGCCATGGAAGAAACCGACGATCAAACAGGCTCTGACAGAGCCAATACCTACCGTAGAATTGAAACCGACGCAGAGCGCTCAGCTAAAAATCAAAAGCAAAAAGCGTACACTAATGGATCTAAAAATTCAGTAGAATGTCAAGACGTCAAAATTCTAGCGGAGAGTTCAGTATTTAAGATCACTACGATTACCGTTAAATCAAAGGAGACAGCAGTCATAACGATACTGAATTCAGTCTTTACAGATGATAGGGTTTCTGACTGTCATTTAACAAATGACGACTGTGGAACAAGAGTGGAAGAGAGAACAGAGTATATGGGAGGATTGCACGTAACGGTCAATTCTCTATCCGCCAATCTGATAATCAAGAACACCAGCTTCCTATATCAAGTAAGTTAGTTTTATAAACGTTTAAAGATTAGGTCGGATACCTTATCTGAGGATTATGCCAGATACCACATTTCTATGAAATTCAAACTTCAAATTTCTAGTAATCTAACAAACTTTTCTTCAAAGATTGATATAAGTTACTTTTACTTTATAAATTCAGGATGATTTTGGATTTATTTAAAAGTACGTGACATTTATTTTTATAATACGAACGAACTATATTTATTATCATATTTATGTCATATTTTATTATCATATTTTATGTCAAACATGCAACTATTTACGATTTTCAAAGATTTCATGCTACTATTTGTAAAATTTATTCAAGCAAAAGAGTTTATCTAATGCTCGAAGTTGCTATTGATGACGGTAGCACTTCAATTATTATTGTCATGTCTGGTTTAACAAGACATTTTTATAAAGACAGCTTCATTTAGCTGAATTTGCATGTGAATCTATATCACATCGGATTGAATACTGTAAAATTGCATTTACTCTCGTTTTTATACTTATTAAAAGTGTTGCATCGTGAACCTTCTATCCTTACTTTTAAGTCCTCATTTTGTTAAGCTTTCTTTGATAATACAGTTACTAGACGACTAATAATAGAATTGTTTCGGACCTTTCTAATATCGTTACTCAGTAATCGTCTTCCTTTAGCAATTTTAGAAGAGCAGTATCTGTTTGTTGAATTAATTTGCTCTCACTTTTGAAATTAAATAAAGTTAGCGAAAATTACACTAACATTTATCAGAATTTTCCATAAACCCTAAAGACATTGGAAAAAGATGCGATTAAATTATGTTACTTAATGGATTCATAATAACGTGTTTGTGATAAGACATTTAAATGCACATCACATTTGCTTGTTTTCCGCAGATGTACCCTAGTATGACCGACAGCGTTATAAACATATACAACGCTGCCCTTTGGATTAAGGCAACTGACACCGTCGTAGATACAAATTTCGTCAAGGCCGAGGTCATCATTTATGAATGTCAGTTTATCGGCAACGAGAGGGCTCTGACCCTAGTCGGTCCCTTCAGAAAGCTGGTCGTCAAGAACAGCCATTTCATCGATAGCAAGTCTGTGCACGCCGGTGCAGCTCTATTGGTAAGTACTGAATGTAAGAACTTGCAATGTTTAGATCTCGCTTTCTCTTGTGGTCTCTGTGTACTCAGTCGTCATCGTGTGATGCTTTGGCGCCTGTTTGTGTAGAATCTGCAAGAGATGTTCCTGACATTGCCTTATCGCGGGCGTTAAATTCTTATTGATTGATTGGTTTATTAAATGCTGAAATACATGAGGAATTTACGCCTGTTGTCTCTCTCGAGGAGAGCAGCAGTAATTTAAACTGTATGAGGTTTAAACTAAAGGAATCTTCTATTAGACAATTGTCTAAATTTTGTATTGCTCTTTCTGACGACCGATTAATGCACTTTCTGTCTCACTGTACATGTATACTCATCGTGTAACATTTGATTCAGGTAATAATAAATTATCATGGTTTTTTTTCTCTCTCTCTCTCTTAAAACTGAAGAGAAATTTCCTATTAAATAACGTAATAGCTATATTTGGAAACATACAGTATAATTAAAAATAACCAGTATAAATACCATTCGTTGCACGGCAATTTAAAGTACTTGTTATTTTTTCAAATCAATTGGCAGTGCTGCCTCATTTCGATGGTATTTCTTTTACTACTATTGAAATAAGTAATATTATCATGTATCAGTACTAGTAGCTGGTGTAGTACTAGTAGCTGGTGTAGTACTAGTAGCTGGTGTAGTACTAGTAGCTGGTGTAGTACTAGTAGCTGGTGTAGTACTAGTAGCTGGTGTAGTACTAGTAGCTGGTGTAGTACTAGTAACTAGAGACAATATTTTTATAATATAGTGTTCTCGCCATTTGAGACAGTCTAGCGTCTAGCGTTAATTAGGTAATTCATCCACGGAGTCGAAACTCGGGCAAGATCTAGGCTTAGCTGTCGTAATATCTTATTTTTTAATAGAGATCTGACCGCCCACATAGATTCTGTGGGAAAATTTAATTCTCGTTTAAGATATATCTTATACCTCTTTTACTATTTGTATTTAACATTTTATAGTTATTACGACATTCACTGGACTGGTTATATGGAAAATGGTCTAAATTGCCTAACGGTTTAAACGTGTGGTATAGAAAGTGATAGATATCAACGTAGTTGATCAGTTCGCTATAATGCGTGTTTACTTTTACGATGTCAAAGTATTATTTTAATGTTTTTTTAAAATTATTATTGTCTGATTTTTATTTAATTAATTTAGTAAAGTTACTTTAAGCAATTTCTGTATTTTCGAAGGTGTTAACACGCAACGTATCAACCACTGTGATTGAAAACTGCACATTCGAGAGAAACTCTGCGGGCTGGTTCAGAGAACATTATAGCAGAGTGGAGCCCAATGGTAGCATTGCTGTGATAGGTGATGAGGTGAGATAGCTATGGTTTTATTGAATATAGCTATGGTTTTATTGAACCCAATGGTAGCATAGCTGTGATAGGTGATGAGGTGAGATAGCTATGATATTATTGAATCCAATGTTAGCATAGCAATAATTAGTGGTGAGATGAGACATCTACGACACTATGGAAAGATAGGAAGTACGGCAAAATAAAATACATATTTTTAGATTGGTTTAGATTTGTTATCGTCATTTTTCGTATTTTCAATGCTTCATCCCGTCGCAAAGAAATTTTCTTCATGAAACGGTGCTTAAAGAATTTTCCTATATCTCTGGCTGGAGCCAGTGGCGATGTCGGTAAGATATTCGACCACGGATCAGTATGTGTTGGTTCAAATCCTTGGTTTGCCTGTAATAGATATCGCTTTCGAGAAATGTAACTGATGTTAAAATCGTCTTTTAGTACCTTTAATGAAAGTGAACTAAAAAGAAATCTAAGGTATTACATTTTTAATAGTCGAAATGTTGATTTAGTCGAATTTAGTCGAAATTTTAGTTCTTTAATTCATTAATTTACATGGTAGCTTTGGTGCATTAATTTACATTTTAAAATAGAGAAAATAAAGCAATATTCCTAGTAAAAAAATTTCAGTTAGCTGCAACAAGTAAACTTTTATTAGCATTTTAAGACACAAAATTATACCAATGAATTAGAAAATAACAACAGTACATAAATACCTGATGTTATGTGTAATGTTATGTGAACTAACTCAAAAGTTAGAATACGTTACGGATTCTGGAATCATATTTAAGATCAGCCTATGTTCTTTACTTTTAACCACACTGGCGGGCTCATTAATCCTGTAATGAAATGATACATTTTTGATGGGCTCTTCGGTTAATTGCCATGTTAGCTGATGATAGACGGGTGGAATTATTTAGAACACGGTTCTTAGATAGACACTAGTGGTTGACGCATTGATTTAATGGAAAAGCTGGGCCTCATGAAGCTTTTATCAGATTAAAAGCGTTGTCCTTCCTGAAGTGGTCTTCATGAACAAAACGAACGTAAAATAAATTACAGTGTTTAAATTGAGTGGTCAGTATTGCATGCTGTCTAGAGTAGAATAGAACTAGTGTGAACTGGGCTTATGGTAAGAGGCTGCAACCCGGAAATGAAGAATAATTTAGTAAAATAAATAAGGAAATAGGCGGCAATTTTACTGCTTTCGGAAAATTTAGTTAATACTTACATAATCAATCAAGAAGTAATATAAATTATAATCTAAATTAGCTACAGTTATTGAGAACTAAGCATTCGTTCATTTTAAATCAATCTTAATATACGAGAATTTAACGTCGATTCCCTGCCTGAAAATGATGTAAAATGCAGACTTTTTTTGATTTACATTTCATTATTGACAATTATTTTAGTATACTAGTACATGAATTATTGAAGACGTATTAGTAAAGTAATTTTCTCGCGGAATATTTTTGCAACTATTGGCAGCATTCGCAATAACATTCAATTATCAGAATTTCACGTAGTCAGGTGATCCTCTTGTCAACTGCAATAAAATTGCTTTTCCGGAGGTATCAGCCCGAAGCTCTGTCCACAAATTACTCGACTTGTTGTGCATGCTACTGAAGGGAAGCAATTTAATTACACGTGTAGTTATGTAGTGTAGGAATACTTGAACTGACGAATTTCTGCAGGGTTATACTTCCTAAAACAATCGACTATTGACTTCAGTTCACCATTTCATTTCACCGCTATTACTGAGCAAATGAGACATTTAAATTTAATGATTCTGCTTCAGGCTAGAAACTAGATTCCTTAGGTTGCGGTAAAGGGTTTTAATTTAATACACTAAAATAACTATGCAATATTGTTGTTTAAGCGAATTAAATAGAAAGGTGCTGGATATTTCCGCCGATTATAGTTTAGGATCACTAACAAAACGAACAGGACTTTTAACATCAATCTCAACTTTTAATATCTTCGTCAAGAAAATGTCAATATTTTCTTTTCAAGTAATATTATTTGATTAATAAGTATGATTTGGTCTCTTTTAGTCTTTTACAACTCATTCCAATTGACTTACTTGAATGCTGTAACTGTAAAGACCTACTTAAAAGCCAAATGATCTGAACAGAATCTGCGAAAAAATCTTGATAAAATATAACTTGACAATTTAATTTTGAAAGACATCATTAATTATCCTTTCACATCCTAAACAGATTCTAGAAGCTACTTTGCTACATACAGAATTGAATCTCCATTTAATAAATAAAATAAATAATAATAATAATAATAAATAAAGGTTTAACGTCCGTTTCCTCATCCAGGGATGATGTCAGGGACGTCCCCAACAGCACACATCACTACAGATCAATTCACCCAGACCAATCTGCGAAAGAAATGTGCTGAGGAGAAGTAAGGTCCTAAACGAAAGCCAGTCCGGTGATCAAAAAATGGTCAAGGTAGATTGATTATGTCTATGGTGGGAAAAGGTAAGTTTTAAGCTTGCTAGAGTTTTAATGCTTAGTATTGCGCCTTAATTGTAATACAGTGCGAGAAGATAGTTTAAGAAACTGATGCCTAAGCTCAATGGACATGTGAACCTATATAAATGTTACAGTATACGTATACATATAAACATATACATGTATATATATACATGTATATAGATATACATTATATATATACACATGTAGTATATATATATATATATACATATATATATATATATATATATATATATATATATATATATATATGCAAACGCATAAAAACGTACTCAAACTCTTTTCAGGTTCACCTGAACACGGAATGTTGTAAGGGAGTTGTTATGTTGGTTGGTAAAGGAGGAGCATTGAGAGTTCAGCGTGGAAAGGTTTGAATAATTATGTCTCTAACATTTTCGCTGACTCCAGCTTAGTTGTTTATTGCCAGGTCCAAGATATTTATTCGTTACTTAAGGACTGCTTTCTTGCTCAAAACGAGTAGACGTTGACGAACAACAAATTGTTCTCATAATTAAATTTGATATTGTACACATATAAACTGTTGAACGTTATTGTATGTTTTGTTACTTAAAAGGAGATTGTTTTGTAACTGCATGAACCTGCTAGGGGTGTTTGAAATTTGGATAGAAAATCTTGATACAGTTCTTTGAAACTGAAAGATTTCGAGTAGCTGCATGGCGATTCAAAGCATTATTTTGCTTCAATTGTGTGAAGCATGCAGTCTTAGGCTTTATCTCTAGGATTAAATTTTCAAGAAGTTCCAAACCTTATAACTAATTCTTTAAGTCTTATTAACTCATTTTCTTAAAATTTTAATATATAGGAAAATCATTATATCATTAAAGCACTAAGATGTTAATTTTTACTTTTATTAGACTATATAATGCTACGATTTTAAAAATACTATTATACTTACTGTCTTCTTCAGTGCACTGCCAAGTGGCAGGTTCAAGGTACATAGTCATGCTCAAAGTCTGCTTTCTCGCTCCATAAGAGCACTCCTTAGATCAACAAATTAATCCCTTCACAAAGTCTATGCCTTATCCATACCTTATGTAGCCTATAGCTTGGGAAAAGTATGACTTCTGAGGTGGTTTCCAGTTGCCTTCCTCAGTTAGGTGGATTAATTACCATTTAATCCTGGGGGAAAATATTTCATGGTGAGGTGGGTCCTCTCTTGCCATCCTTAGCTCCTGCCTTTAGTCGCCTCTTACGTACACGCGGAAGATTGTTTGCGGTTGCCCTATTCTGCAGTGGTCCAACCACACCCGAGCACAACACGGAGCAAACCTAATATAATATAATAGAATATGCAGTATATACTTACATACTGTATATTCTTATTTTAGTATTATATTTTTCATTATATTATTCAAGAACCACAATTTGCTTAAAACCACTACAAGGTTGAGAATAATGTAAATAATTATCTATTCTCTGCTTTGGCTATTAGTACGTGATTAGACAATGTAGCTAAAGACAGTGCGATTTACTGGAACTCATTAAGCACAACGTATTAGAGAAAACCATCCTTTGTATGGATCATGTTAAAGCAACTTTCTTGGAAGACCTGTCATGAAAATTCTATTTTGCGTTTGCATGCGATGTAAGAGTTTTGAAATTAAATGCCAATCACAACTTGAGTGAAAAATATATTCAGTACGCGTAATAATCCTGAGCTACTGCTAACTTCAGTAGGAGTGAAGTTTTATTACTAACTTTAATTATTTTAGCTTATTCATTAGATAAGAATAAAATATAACCTGCAAATCAGATATAAATCATCAGATTAAAATTACATTAAATTTCTTTGGAGTGTTTATCGTCTGAAGTTAAAATTACCTACGAATTTAGAAAAAGAATAAGTTGCATTTTCAAAAATGTAGAGCTTCGAACAACATGATAGGCATATGAACGACACTGTGTTGCTTCAGTAAAACTGCCGTACTGAAAATACATACGCTCATAATTAACAATTAATAATTACATACAAAAATATGAAGTATAATAAGAAATACCAAAGATCGGAAAGAAACTGCCTATGAATAATTAACTGGATAATTGCATGCCTATATAAAGTTACAATATTTGCGTTGCTAGGTGGAACTGAGACAGTGTCGTTTCTATGGCAACACAGCTCGGTTGCTAGGTAGTTCAGTGTTTCTTGACATAGATGGACAACTGAACATAACGGGATCCTATTTCGAAAACAACCCGCACAGCGTACATGCTCTGCAGGTACATTTAGTTTAAATTTGCCTTTTTATTTTGTTTTTTGATATTTCTACTATTATTGCAATGGGAGATCAGGAGAAAGTACTTTAGGACGTTCATGATACATCAGTAATCTTAAATTCTATAAGTAAAAAATAGAAACAAAAAAACAAGTAAAAAATAGCAGACAGACTCTTTAACCCTTTCAGCACTACCGGGCGTATATATACGTCACAGTGCTATACTGCAAGACGTTTATATACGTCCAACATCTGATAAAATTAATATAGCAGCCCATACATTGCAGTATCTGAGCATTGACTCGTTTCAACACTTACAGTATAGTTCAAGCTTTCTATTCATGTCAAACAATAGAGTGTCGGTCTCTCACAGCCGAAGTTAAAACTTTTCTTCATTTGATAAACATCTTTATTTTCCATTATTTGATTATAAATATAGAAACCCACTATAGAATGAAGAATAATATATATTATAAAAGGAATATAAGAAGAAATCTCTCCAATTTATCTTGTCATAATAAAAAAATTCACTCAAATTGATCTTATTTCAGTTCTTTATAAGTAGCAATTTATAATTTCTGAATCTGGCATAGGATAAATTTATGCGGTGAGTAATATCATGAAGTAAAATAAGATGGCATAATATAATATCTTGTATTATGAGCTTTAGGCTTACGAAATACACATTTTATATGTGTTTGCATGGATAATTAGACCCTTCCTAATTGCTGTGCATAATATTTTTCGAAGCAAATATGCCCCACCAGAACGGTTTGGATCACGAATTCTCACTTCTCCGCAAAGGTAACCTGTAGCCTATTTCAAGAAGTAGTCTACGTTCTTGCCTTGTGCAGCTCGGATGATTGTTTGCATAGTTTTGAACTTTATTCTGGTATCAAGCTCTGGCTGCGTATGCAGAAAAACAGACATTTTGACTGTGCATCAAGTGATATTTATGCTATATTTACGAATACACCATAAGTATGCGAGTCTTCTTCTAGTGCACTTCCTAACTGCAGGTCCATGGCATATAATTCTTCCAACCATTTCTATCCTCTGCCTTCCTTTTCATCTCAATACATGAATATGTTATCAGATCATCCAGCATCCCATGTCTCGGTCTTCCTCTAACTCTTTCCCCTTGCCTTTTCCTTCTATTACATCCTTTAGCAAGTCTTACTCCCATGCCATACATGCAGAGTAGACAAGACGAACTAGCTTCTGCATTGTTATATCTGCTGTCACAAATCGTAAAGCCGATTCAAGAAGCCAGGCCTTCACTTTTTGCAGCGAGCTTTACCCAATGCTCTCTTTATGTATAATAGAAGCAGACACATTTCGCTTCCAAGTTTTATGAACTGCGCATTTGAGTACATTGCTGGTGGATTGATTGAGGAAATTATGGAGCTGGGTGCACAAGAATAGGTGCCGTGTTGTTGTCGTCATTTGTGATGACATAAATGACGACAACCAGCACAGAGACGCCGAGATGTTTCGGCAAAAATGTGCACTCCAAAATCCTTTGCGTCCACACCTCGTCAGTCAAATCCTCAACGCTGAATCCTCAATGAAATTCTAAAAATCAAATGTAGCAAATTGTCAAACTAGAAATGACAAAGTAGGCATAATCGAAAGTATTCCTACAAGATTACTTTTAAGATTAGTGAGTAGCTTCAGTGTGTTACAATTATTTTTTCTATAACAGCTATGATTTAAAGCATTAATAATAATAATAATAAATAGTATAATGCTAATACGCTTTGAAACAACTATGATATGAAGAATTGTTAACTAAAATTTAGTCAGTTAAGAAAATCTTGTTTGAAAAGTGTAAATACTGAATTCTTCTCATTTCGCTGCCCATAGTTTCTGAGATGGAGCACACAGTATGCACGTCGATATAATTTTAAAACAATCATCATCATCATCATCATCATCATCCCTTGAATCCCAGTTTAACCAGTGTCGGGATACAAATAGACTGTCTCAAATCCTCTCTGTCCTACATCATATCATCAGCCAATCCCCTATTTAAGACTTCCATTCTTTTAAATTTTCGTAGCAATTTCTGGAGCCTTGGCGCTCACTAACCGAACTAACCTTTCTCAAGTTGATATGGATTTTAGTGCTTTAGTCGCCTTTTACGACACGTGCAGTCACCGGTTGGTCAATTCTTCAAACAACCCGAACACAACACGGGGATTTTATATAAATCTACATCCATATTTAATTCATTCTCTTTTGTAGGGTGACATAGTCTACTCAGATGGTCAGATGAATATGGATGACGTTAAGATGGTTGCTAGAACTGCCTCTAATGGTCTCTCCATATTCCGTCACAGTGGCAACCATTGGTCCTTGGCTATCACGGATGTGTGGGTTCAGTGTCCGGTAGGATTTGACCTGCGAGCCACAAATTCCTCGGCTTACGGAGTGCACCAAACTGGACTGAGGAGATCCCACTATGTGGATCAGCTATCCTACTTCTGCGAGTCCTGTCAAAGGAATAGGTGATTAATCCTAGACCGGAAAAGATATGGACAGAGTGGGTGAGAGAGATGAAGTGAGAGAGGCTTAGGAAGAGAGGTAGAGAGAGAGAGAGAGAGAGAGAGAGAGATGGATGAAGTGGGAGAGGTAGAGAGAGAGAGAGAAGAGGGAGAAAGTGAGCGAATTTTGAGTTTTTATCCTGACAGAATCCATGGACAAGAAAAAAGTACTGATCATTACTTGCGCGATTGTCTATGAATTTACTTCATTTAGCTTCTTCAATAACTTTCAAAAGACACTAGTTTTTGCGTGAATTACCATACAGTATATATACAACTTTCCCTATATATGTATGTAATATGTACAGTATATATATATATATATATATATATATATATATATATATATATATATATATATATATTGATTTGTTACTACTTCAGATACAGTCTCGACTACGGATACCTTAACTACACGATGGCATTTCACAGCTTCGCCTACTTCACGTTGCTCATCAACGGATCTGTGCCCAAGCCCGAATACACTGGCAACTATGTCCACCACAAGATCCGCTGTGATGACTGCCCATACGGTGGTCAGTGCATACAACACATCGCTGCCATTGCCAACTTCTGGGGCTACGTGGACAATCTCACGAAATCCGTACGATTTCAGCATTGTCCCAAGAGCTACTGCTGCGTGACTGAGCCTTGCCAGACTATTAACGAATGCGCTCATCTGAGGGAAGGTAGACTGTGCGGTAGATGCGTGAGAGGATTTTCAGAGGCTTGGTTTTCCAACAGGTGCGTCGTTGATGAGAAATGTGGACCTCTGTGGTTATATATACTCTTCATCTCTCTGGGGATATTCTACGCTCTGTTTCTGATGATACAAACCGACCTTAAGCAGCTCATATTCACCAGTAGTAGCTCCTCGCCTAGCAATGACCTCAAATCTCGCAGCAGAAGTTCTTCAGTTGATAGCAGAAGGCGGGTCAGATCAAATCGCGCTAGGAGATCGAAGTCTAATCAAAGATACAGAGAATCGAATGATCTAGGTCAAGCGATAGCTCAAACTGAGACGATTACGTTTAATCTAACTGCTTCCTTATCTTCTAATCAAGTAGCTCAGCCCGCTTGTAACGACCGGATGAGAGGAAAGCGAAGTCGCAGCAGCAACGGTGATGAAAATATAAAATCTCAGAAACCAAGCTATTGGTCGAGGCAATTACCTGTCATCACTTTACTTGATTATGATCGCGGTAGCAGCGGAGACAATGTGAAGGCATACGACTCTGGTTGTATCGTAACTTTAGTTTATTATTTTCAGGACGCCCTTCTTCTTCATATCTCCACGGTTTACGATAGGCCAGAAAATCGGGCAGAATTCTTTGCCAGATCAACCATATCAGGCTTATTGAAATTTGAACTGGACGTCTTTGAACTATTTCACGATACCTGTGCCTTCTCGGGCATGACACCTGTTCCCAAATTATTCGGTCACGCTTTACTAATTCCATATATCCTTTTCATCTTTATATTCATTTCTCTTTTAAGCAAATTCTGGCGAATCATTGGATCATCTGATAGAAATCAGTCCCGTGGCAGTCAACCACTGGAAACAAGACTTCTCTCCGGTGTTATACTTGCTCTATTATTTATGTATCAGAAGCTGGGTACAACAACGTTCACACTCCTCAACTGTGTTCCTGTGAATGGAGAGAGAGCTCTCTATGTGGACGGTACCATCACATGCTACCAGTACTGGCAGTATGGCGTAATTATCTACGCAATTTGCTGCGTGATTCCCTTTTGCATTGTCCTGCTCGTGGGCCCCAAACTTCTCGCAACCGGTCAGGTCTCAAATTTATCGTTTTTCGCCGCTTGCATTATCCCGCCGCCTTTTCTAGCCGTTTGGGCCTGGCGATGCGCAAAGAAGGGCTTCAGTCCAGCAGACACTTCGACTAAGCCCAAGGCCATGTCGCCTGGGACTCGAGCCGTCGTGAGGATCCTCCAGGGTCCATTCAGAGAGAACTCACAAGGTCTATGCTGGACCGGGGTGTTAGTTGGTAGAAGACTTGTTCTCATCCTGCTGTGCACATTCGTTAACGATGCGCTAATCCGGCTGCTCGCCATGCTCCTTGTCTGCTTCGTTATCTTGCTCAATCACGTTGACGTTCAACCGTACCGGGACACCGCCGGAAACACCGCGGGTACTCTGGCCGCCGCCGGGCTGGTTACGGTGGGGACGATCAATCTCGTGCGAGCCGCCTTCGAGGTGGCTGAGTATGACCCGACGGGCCCCAACCAGACGTTGATGAGAATGTTTGAACATATTGAGAATGTGCTGATCATTTGGGTTCCGCTCGTTGCAGTTACATGCATAGCGCTGAAATTTCTGCATAAGCTGATCGTTCTGTTTGTTAGAGCGACGTGCGGTGGTATTAACACAGTAAGTAAGGATTCTGGCGTGGAACTGCAAGTGTGCGATTAGTTAATTTAATGTTTTATTGTGGTTTATAACAGAAAGAAAACTAAGACGTCTAACGCAAGAAGATCCAAATCAAAGTCCGAAAGGGCATTCGGTTGGTGAAAATATTCTAAAACGAATGGATAAATGAAAGATAGACTATATACCTTATGGTATGGGACAGAGAGGAGTGGAGAAGGTGTCTTGGTATTCCGTATTTGTATCCCGGCCTAGTTAAACTGGGATTAAATGGAAAATCATGATTAATAGACAGTGAAATATTCTTTCAAGATGTCTAATTCTTGAGTCGATAAGTGGCAGTTATCTTATTAATCATCTTTAGCAATTAAAAATAAATCTTAATTTATTCTGCAGCGTGATGGGAAATTAAATTTGCAAACTTACACTGGAAGCACTAAAAATAAGACACAAACGATTCAGCAGCATTGGGGTTAGGCCAAAAACGTCTACTTGTGCTTTTGCAAAAGTCATCTCCAATACATTGCATTATAAGAGTTTGTGTATTTTAAATTCAGAATGTATTGTACAAGTAAACGGCAAATACATGTTAATGCAGAAATGTTTTTAAATTTGAAGCACAACGTAGTTCATTAGCAATAAAATATAGACACCCTTAAGCTCTAAAATATTTAAAATTGAATATTTAACAATTACTAACGATATAAGTTTAAAAATAAAATATTGCTTGCAATTAAATAAGTTAATCATTGCTTGTACTGCTTTGATATTTCTTTAATTACTCTTTGATTTTCAGGTTTTGCTAATCAATATGTTATTAGACTAGATTTCAGATTATTGGCCTATTTTATGTAATCTTCCTAAAAAACTCTAGAATCCATCTTGTATCACCGAATCACCGAACGTATGTAAAATAATGATTAAATGTACTATATGAAAATTATTTAAAGTAAGTATTAACAGTTTTTACGTTGCATAAAAAATACACTAACTTTCACGCATGCCATAAGCCTGTGTAAAAGTGAGAAAGAGAGAGACAACTATGTTTATTTCGATACACTCAAAATATACAGTGACATACAAAAACAAGGCCGTCAAAGAGGTCACAAGTAACCTATCTAGTTGACCACCCCGCAATCATACAAATTGAAAAATAACTAGGCAAACGAAATAAACCAGAAGTACAAGTAAAATAAATTCTAGTTACTAAAGTTTGAAACAATAACAACAGGAATTTAAAAAGAGAATATTGCTTCTGCCGATAAATCTGAGCTACAGAAAATCACTACAGAGAAACACAGGGAACTAAACAGAAACGCAGAGCAGCACTTAATTAGTCCAAAATTGAAACTTAAGAAAAATTCTATAAATAATTAAACAAGATAGCCCAGTATACAATTTCAAAGAACCGAACTAATCAAAATAATTAATGTTGAAACGCAATCAACGAATCCCATGATATTGTATTATTACAGATTAATGAAATGCTTATGACAATGAAACTTACTATAACAATGAGCTAAAGTAGCTCTTTAATTTGGATACAAACGATTTAACCGAGTGAGAATTACGTATCACAGTAGGGATTTTGTTCCATTCAAAAATACAAGCATAAATATAGGATTTAAAAAAGGTAGGATTTGAATTGGAATATATATAATTAGTGTTAGATAGCCTGGTATCATAAGGATGACTTAACAGTAGAGTGCTTAAAATATCTCTAACGGCTATCGACATTACACCATTATAATTGAGACTCTTATAGATAATTTTACAGACAGATAATTTATAAAGTTGATAGAGTGGTAAAGTGCCATAGTTAATGTATAATTGATTAACATGATAGAATTTATGCTGATTTTGCAAGGTTCTTAGAATTCTATTGCAAGAGATTTGGAGTGGACGTAACCGATTTAAAGACGTTTTACCATAAATTTCAATTCCATATTGAATTCTTGAATGAATGAGGGCAAAATAAAGATCTCTGCGACAGTTCATGGGAATTAAGTCTCTTCGTCTGTAAAGTATACCATTTAGACTATTCACCTTTGAGACTAGAAAATTAATTTGATCTTTAAACGAGAGTTTGTCATCAAGTAGTATTCCAAGAAATTTGGTAACATGAACCTATTAATTAGGCTGTTATTTAGTTTGATGCAAAGATCATTAGATTTAATAAAACTGTCGTCGTCAATTTTAGGATGGAATAGTATATACGCTGATTTGGCGCAATTTACTGTTAATCGATTGTATTTGAACCAGAGGCTTATTTCAGAGCAGGCCGAATTAGCTGATTGGTACAATTTAATAAGATTTTTACCTACTACAAATAGATTTGAGTCATCTGCACAAAGTTTTAAAGACGCATTAGAACAAGCATACTGCATATCATTCGCATAGATTAGAAATAAAAGAGGACCTAAGATTGAGCCTTGAGGAACGCCAATTGATAGCTTCTTTGTGTGGGAAGTATGGTCATCAATAACTGTGATTTGCTGCCTATCAGAAAGGTACGATTTATATAAGTCATAGGCTCTACCTCGTATATCATAATTATTTAGTTTGTATAGTAGAATATTGTGATCAACCGTATCAAAGGCTTTACTGAGGTCTAGAAAGATACCCAGTACACGATTGTTTTTAGCATTTTCAGTTTTTATCAAATTCATACCACTAAATAAAGCATCAATTGTAGAGTGACCTATCCTAAAACCAAATTGGTGTTCATATAGAGTATTGAAATGGTTTAAGAAGTCAATGATACATTTAAAAATTATATTTTCAAATATTTTGCTCAAAATATTAAGCAAAGATATAGGTCTGTAATTTTCAATATCATTAGTATTACCTTTTTATGAATCGGAATAACTTTCGCAATTTTTAAAGAGGAAGGAAAGTACCCTTGTTCGAAACAATTATTAATGATGAAGGCGATAGGAGTAGAGATATGATGGGCTGATAATTGTAAGATTTTTGTGGAAATTGAATCATGGCCAGTGCATGAGCTTCTATTTAGGCTTTGAATCACATTGAAAACTTCATCAGGTGAAGAAGGAGCTAAAAATATTGAATGGGGAAAACTTTCACTGAGAAAATGTTTAAACTCCATATCACTTTTAGCGAAAGTATTAGCTAGATTCTTGCCGATATAGGCAAAATAGTTATTAAATTCATTGGCGATTTCTTGTTTTTTGTAATTGTTCTACTATTTGAGCATATGCGCTCAATAGGGGTATTTTTTGTTTTATTGTTTTGGCTAGTTATATTATTTAAAGTCTTCCAAAGATTTCTAATCGAATTTGTTCCTTTATGGAGTAGATTTTAAAAATTTTAGATTTTAATTCTGAACCAAAATTGCAGAATATGTGATCGATAATACTTTGAGAATTATTAACATAGTGTGTAGGAAGGATAGAGAAAGGTGTAAAGTTTATGTTACTCAAGACATTAACGTATCTTTCAATGGCACTGATCGAATTAATTTTAAGCAGGTCAATGTTCATGTCACCACATATCGCACTGCGCTTAGTAGGTTTATATACAGTAAGAAAATTAGACAATGTATCAATAAATTCAGGTATTGACCTACTCGGGTGTCGATAGAAAAGATAAATACGGAGATTACTGTTTTTAGTGATGGCATCAATTATTAAAAATTCAGCAGCATCATTGAAAAAATTTATATCCTTAGAAGCGGTAACATCTTAAAGGCAATGGAGTTATGAACTAATATACCAACACCACCACCACGTTGAGTAGCTGGTGGCTAAAAGTGGCATTTGCCTATTGTATACAGGAGGAAATGATATCAAGAATTGCGGCATTATTAGATATTAGGTTTTTGCCATTTCGTTGTTTTAAAACATATTAAGCATAGTAGTAAATAAAAGTAACAATTAGCAAATTTGTTATAAAAAGACTTAAAAATGATTTATAAATAAATGTTATTATTCGTGTTTTAATGCCCAGGGCTAAAAAAGTTAAGATAAAAGGGACTTTACTTAATTAAAAATTAAAAATGAAGCGATTAGAATAATTCCTCTTCACTCTGGGATGCCACGTTTGCCAAAATGCCACGGAAACAGACTGCATTGAATCGCTGGAGAGCAATAGACAGCCGCTGCCAAAGAAAAGCTCCTTCGCGCTTATCACCAGTAATGGAACTAGTCCTCCTGCCTATTTCGCTAATAAAGTCTGATGCGATAGAGTTGATGGAACCCAGAGGCCTAATCAATTATTATTATGATTATTATTATTATTATTATTATTATTATTATTATTATTATTAGTGAATAAATTAATATTTCTTTATCAAAATAGCAGTGGTTCCCAACAGGTGGGTCGCGACCTGTGGAGGGGCCGCATGATCAAATCAGAATGATCACTGCCTGCTATTGATTTGTGCAATAAAAAATGAAAATGATTTTTTTCAATAATTTAAACAATATTTGAAATAACTTTACATTGCGTATTTATGCTAATAAAAGATCGCAATTCAAAGTATTATAATGTATCATAAATATACCATGCAGTATATCCTGATGATATAGACATGTTAACGATTGTTCAATATTGCATATTCATATATCTACATGTAACAGTAACAAAATACTCAAAAACATTAATAATGTACATTAACAAATCACAAAAACGCTCGGGTTCGCCACCTGAAAACAAAAAATTGGAGTCACTGGGTTAAGCAGGTTGAGAATCACTGCAATATCGTATAATGATTAAATATTATGCTTTTAATAATTAATACTGGATAGCAAATCAACCCCCACCGCAATGATAATATATGTCACGTTGTGAATTAATCCATTTCCAATTGACTGCTAACATCTCTCCAGTGTGAAATTCATTAATAACTTATACACAATCAAGTTTTTATCCATAATTTCAACTTTTACAACTCCGATATCATTGAACTCCGTGGGATATCCCGCATTCAACAATAATTAAATATTGATTGATGGTATAGATATATTTTGCGAAGCTGATAACTGAGGTTAATGATTTGCTATTAGCGGGCGGAAAGGATTCAATAACGCTATGAAGTTTTAATTAATTGCTTGTATTTATTGTCCTGGACTTAACGGCAGTTTCAACAGACCGCTCAACAGGTTGGTTCGTCAAGGTATTTTCAGAAATTTAACCTGTATTATTTAAAGAAGTCTAATTTAGCTATTCAATCGAACGTGAAATGTTTTAACTGCTATTTTGTTACTGAAAATAAAATGATATAATAAAATAGTGAATTCAACTATTGCAATTATTGAAGATTTCAATGGCAAGTAGTCCTATAAATTTAAATGCAGTAATTATATTAGCTAAGCATCTAATAAAGTTCATAAATAGATATACTTTATTTTAGGAATTAAAAGTGAAACCACATAAGAAGCCATATTATTCCCAAGCTATAGGCCTCCGTGTTGTGCTCGGGTGTGGCTGGACCACTGCAGAATAGGGCAACCGCAAACAATCTGCTGCGTGTACATAAGAGGCGACTAAGGCAGGAACTGAGGATAGCAAGATGGGACCCACCTCACCATGAAATATTTCCCCCTGGATTAAATGGCAATTAATCCACCTAACAGAGGAAGGCAACGGGAAACCACCTCAGAAGCTATAATTTTCCCAGGCTATAGGCTACATAAGGTACGGATAAGGCATAGGCTTTGTGAAGGGATTAATTTGTTAATATAAGGAGTTCTCTTATGAAGCGAGAAAGCAGACTTTGAGTATGAATATGTACCTTGAACCCGCCACTTGGCAGTGCATTGAAGAGAGAGAGAGTAACTACATTAAGGTGAGGATAAGTCACAATCATCTGTGAGGGGATTAAGTTGTTAATCCACTGTGTTCTCTTTATGGAACTTCAAAAGCAACATGCGAGTACGAATATATACCTTGGACCAGTCGCTTGCAGAATACGAGGGAGAGATATTTAATTTGGTAGTATTCACGTTGCTGTTGTAAATTTTCCAAATTTTGTAAAGCAGACGGTGAAGTAAACCACACACCATAGTCCTTTTGAAGTCGCTTTGAGAGATTTGTTAGTCAAGCGTTCAATTTATTAATTTATTTCAGATTCATCATCATTATCTTCTCTTAAATCCCAGTTTAACCCGGTTGGGTTCAGATTAATTTTTTTCAATCACTCCTACGATAACTGCTAACGTATTCGACCAGCTACTAATATTCTAAGCTAACACGAAGTGGTGTTCTATTCTGCATGAATAAGGGAAACCTTTGAAACGGGAGGCAAACCCGACCAAGCTACCCTACACAATTGCACCAATTGCATACCTAACCTTTCAATTTTCGTAAGCAATCACTAACTGCGCTATTATAGTAAGTGCCATTCTCCTTAAATCCCTTAAATCCAGTGCCACTCAAAGGTCTTGATTAACCAGTTGCTTATTTGTTCATTTACTGGCTGACTGACAGGATTGGGATTTGAAAAGTGACACCGGGACAATCCGAGTAAGAGATCTCTTATTAGTTAAAAAGTTACAGAGTAACGGAGAGCTGCTGATAATTCAATGAACCCTTAATAAGTATTCCTCGTTCTGATTTTAGACGAGAGCTAACAAAATTGCTAAAGTTCAAGATACTTGATACACTTGTAGTATAAAGTTACTGATAAAAGCTACCCGTGTTGTGTCCGGGTTGCTAAAGAATAAGCCAAACGTGGACTGCGCGTGTTGTAAAAGGCGACAAAGCACTAATATTCAAGCCAAGTCAGAAAAAGCGTTCTGTTTGGCGAGTGCCTAGGCTCCAGAAATTGCTAAGTAATGTTCTAATCCCGATCATAGTTAAACAGGGATTTAAGGGAAAATCATGATGATTACAATGATAAAAGCACAGGCATTTTGATTGCAGGGGCTGTATTCGAATGAAATATTACTTAACATTTCATCACTATTTCCTACTTCCTAGTCACAAAGATGTTTAATGTGGGATGAACGTTTCATGGGCATACTATTCGCATAGTTTTTAAAAAAATGTTTACATGTTAATTGAAACATTTTATCTTGCAATATTAGTTGGTCACTTTGCATTTGAATACGAAAAGACAATCAGAAATTGGAAATATGTAGAAGAGTTAGATGCTGTGGGCATGTTACAAAGCAGTACACTAAGATTTGACATTAAATATTATTTATAAACGGTGTATGCATAATTTTCGCCTAAAATTAAGTGATGATCTACTTCTTAACAAATATCCCATTTTTATGTTTTTGTGAGTGAAAGGCATTTATTTACTAGAAGGTGGCAGATGGAATATGCCACCTTCTAGATTTATTATATTCGTTTCTGAATTAAATTTGACTAGCGCCTAAAATTACTAGTTTCAAATTAAATTTCTCAACATTAGTGCGATATTAACAATTAGCTATTTGTTAATCAGCAAACAATATATTATTTAATAATATAAAAACTCAAATTAAGCTTATTTTGTTTATTGAACAGGTACCATTGAGATGTGGGTCAATTAGCACTGGGTTTTTCCACCTAGAAGTGTAAATTGAATTGCCAGCTCTGCTTATGATTGGTCGAAATTTTCAGCTTTATAGATTTCTGATTTAAACTGACGATAATTAACTTTCAGCAGGATTTTGCATTTCATTCCGAGTGTATCTTTTAAAAAGGTTCATAATAAATTGCAGATTCATTTAGTAGACTGACCCACTGACTACTGTCACGCCAATATTATCCAGGGCAACATGGAGGACAGATATAGTGTCACTACGGTTGTTTGGCTGAGGAAAACTCAAAACAATGTCGCCTCTCGTTACACTCTGTCCCCCTCTCTCAACAAAAAGCAAAAACAAGTGAGAGAGAGAGAGAGAGATTGATAGATAGATAGATAGAGAGAGAGACAGAGAACGAGAGAGAGCGAGAGAGAGAGAGAGGCAACGAGAGAGGGGAGAGAGAGAGAGAGAAGGAGAGAGTTAGAGAGAGAGAGAACGAGAGAGAACGAGAGAGAAAGAGAGGCAAAGAGAGACAGAGAGAGAGAGAGAGAGAGAGATAGTAGCTATACCTGATAGATTAATATTGGAAATTTGGGATTGATCATACGACGATAAGCTGAGAACTATTATAGAATGACATCTTTGGCGGCGACATACTGTGTTGTGTTATAATTATTTTGTTTTGCATGAGAGATTTGCATCAAAATGTTATTTTAATTTTGTCTACGTAGAACCAATGAAATATCGCAGAGATGTTTGATCAGACATTCAAAGACAGGCAAATGATTCTACTTATCTTCTACTTACCGATTGCATTCTGCAACAACACTGAACCCGGTATTTCTTACTTATAGGCATTCTTTTGCTTTTATTCATTTGCCGCTCATCCAGTAATGAATCAATAATTGAATGTAATGATTAATCATCCAATTATTGGATAGTGGACTCGTTCAATATGCAAATACGCTTCATCATCATACTCATTTGATGTCTGCATGATGTCCGAACGCGGTTCAGTATGTGTGGGTTCAAATGCTTGGCTTCCCCGTTACTGATAACGTTTCGAGAGATAAAACTGGCGTTAACATCGGCACTATAGCTTTTAACTTACTTATTTTTTTGTTTTTTGTCATGAATTGCATAATATGCCGTGTGTAACGAACAATTGCGTACAATTAATTTACAATTGCGTAAAATACTAGAGCCTATGGACAACATATTGCACGTATATCTTACAGAGAGCTAAATCTAACTTTATCTTAGCTTTTGTATCATGGATGTTCACTAAGTACGAATATCTACTTATTTAAGTTCTTTCTGTTAATTCTTAAATTTCTTCATTAAAATCAAAAACCTATGATAAAGATTTAATACATTTTCAGTTCAACATATCAAATCGATTGAGAACGCATGTATGGTATTCGTCAAATAGGACTTAAAGGAACACTTCAATTAATATTATACTTTCCCTCTGTCTAATCTCTCTCTCTCTCTCTCAATGCATTGCCTATTGGCAAGTCCATGGCAAAAAACTCCTCCACATATTTGTATCCGCTGACTTCCCTTCATGTCAACATATGAATAAGTTATCATATTATTTATCACTCCAAGTCTTGATCTTCCTCCAACCTTATTTCCTTAAATCTTTCTTCTATTAGCCTACCTCTTTTAATGAACAAACCACTCTCAGAATAAATCCGGTTCGTATTTCTGCTCTAATCCATATTTCAGTTGTGCCTACCCATGGACTTCAAGATACTCAATATATAATATATAATATATATCGATGCTATATAACACTCTAAAGCTGTTCGTGGCCTACCCGAATTAACACTTTTTGTTCATAATTTTTCAATCCGTTTGATCTTTTCCATTCTTTTCCATAGCCACTTTTCGAAAGTTTTCCGTTTCTGAATATCTTCCCTTCTTAGCGGCTACTTTTTAAAACCGTATAGGAGCGTGGTCCTCACTAAAGTCTTTACAATCTTTATCTTAAACTTTTGCTAGTAGTTAGAGCTACAGTCAACTGCACCTAGTGGTATGAGCCGATAACTTTTGATATGACAATTGGAAATTTTTTAACCGAGTTTTAAAGTCTTCGTTTGTCTTGTCCAATTAGTCTCATGAATTTCAAATGTGGCCGAGGTAAAGCTCTGAATAAGATCGCTACTCTTATACCTCCTGATTTTTCATCAACTATTTTTACAACTCTGGTATGAGCGATGCTTTCTAGAAAATTATAAAATATCGATTAAATAATAAAAATTAAAACTGAAGATTATCGATTTTAATAATGGCCTTCAAATCTCTTTATTCAGCATATCCAATTAAAACAGACGTATCAGTTTTTGAAATCATATAGAATAATTGTAAAAACAGACAAAGAACAACTTTAATTATTGTGATTTTTACATCGATTATAATGAGATCTTTTGTTAAATTGGGAATCTTAATTATTATTCATATTGCTATTCAGAATTCTTCAACGATGAATCTAAAATCATATCATCAGTGCTAAATAACAAGTCATTCGACATCAGGGTTCGACCTTTCTTACATGGTTCTTCGGAGTACTGTATTTATCCGTACCTGGCTCTAACCGCCATATTGGACGTGGTATATCTTTAAATTGACAATTTGCTCATAATTTAATTAATTGGCAATTTAATGATAATCATTTATGACATAATTGACAATAATACTAATTTGATCATCGGGTGTATTTATTTTATTTACTTATTTTATGATTTAATTGTTTTTGGTGTACTTATTGATGTACGTCGTTGTCCATCCTGTACATGGCTACCTGTAGTGTTAAACATTTGCATAATTCACAATTAAATGTTCATAATGTACATGGTTTACTTAATTGATCATGATTTACTTAACAATTATCATTCGTCGTTCCTTCCCTTCTGTTCTCTTCTTTTCTCTCTCTCTCGTACACTATGCACCCACATCTGGATTGTTACTGAAAACTGATATAAATGCAGTAAGCAAGATGTTGCACCATATTTTTTGTTTTAGAGCGAAACAGAGGAAGTGATGAAAACATTGGCTTTAATTGGACTGGTAAGATTAAGCAAGCTTAAGATGGCATATATATATATATATATATATATATATATATATATATATATATATATATATATATATATATATAGTTTAATTAATCTCTAAATGTCGCTCAATAACAGTGCCAAAAAGTGATTCTTTAGAACGTTTTTCAATGGCTCTAGCTTTTGTTCCTGTTATTTAACATATACTTTTCGTTTGATTTAATGAGTCTTACACATTGAAATTCCCATATTTGATTGAATCTTTTTCAGTAATTTATGAAGCCTATATTATATTTTACACTTGCGGTATGAATTTACAAAATTAGTAAGGGAAAAGCCTCAAATAGTTGCTCTTTCATTAAATATTAAAATATTATACTTAATTAATACTCGTATATAGCGAATTTGCTAAATTTGATTAAATGCTTTAATATTTATATAATCACTAGAGTTCAATAGATCTTTTCGGTAATAGCTATAAAAGAACATCGGGGACACCAAATGTAAACAGTGGACAAGAAAACGTAAACACTGCATAGAATACCATTGAAATGTACTAGTTCCTCATAAAATTTCTAATAAAAACTTTCTTTAGAAATGTTATATACTTTACAACCTACTATACGGATATTAATTAAAGAATAACTTAACACTTATAGTTTAACTCTTTCACCCACTATAACGACATGCATGCATTATAACGAAGTTATAATGTAGACCCATTACATTTAAATGTAAATATATGTATCAGATTTCAACATAAAAAACCAGTGTTAACATGCAACAAAATATATTTTCAATTACCGAACTAATCTATTGAGAAAGTCTGCAGTAGACTTGGTATGGACTATCAATTTGTTAACCTACTTTCTTTATTAAGTCTGTAACATATTTAAAAGCTCTTTTGCAGCTCCTATCGTTTGAAACTCTCTGCCTTCTGATCTTCGCTCATATTCTAATATTTCCACTTGATGTAGTAGGTTTAAACACATCACTACCCACCATAGATTTATATTATCTTGCCTGATTAAGTTTTGATCACCGGACAGGCACTGTTTAGGATCTCTTTTCTTTTTCTTCAACGCATGTTAGTTTCAAGATGTTTGAGTGAATGAATTTGTAGTGACATGTGATGGGGGACGTCCCCGACATAGTCTTTGTTTGAGAAAATGGACGTTAAATATTTCACAGTGGGGGTTCAAATCCCAAGTAACATGAGACAGCATAACAGCTGAAACTGATTCATGTTTTTATTAATACTATTCTTTTAATTAAATATAATAGCACAAAATACATTTCAGTCGATACTGAATAGGAATGAATTGTATTATCAAATATAAACTGAAAATAAGTGTGAAATAATTAACTTGTTACGAACGACTTTAAAAAGTTATTAAATAGTAATGAGAATAGCTACATAGTTAAATAATTAATATCAGTTAATGTTAGCGAATTAGAACCATACGAATAAACTGTTATTATTATTATTATTAGTCGTAGTAATTATTATTACTATGTGGCTATACACATTTCAGTGTAGGACTATATCTAATTTCACGTAACTGAGTTACCATACAAGCTTAGCTGGGCCCCCTATACAACTCTCTGAATTCAGCGTAGGGCTGTTCAGGATAGCATTGCTCTTTTAACGTATTATTAAAATAGATTTTAACATCAGTAGGCCTATGAGAAAAAAAGACTATTTTCTGAACAGTAACTAGCTTGATAGGCGTCAATAATCATCTCCCTACATGAAGTTATGCTATTTTAACAATTTTACGATTTGGTTCATGATTTTAGAACATTACTGTTTTCGGTAATTCTTTTCTTCCCAACTTTGTACAAACTTTGTCAATTCGAACACACTTATTTACTAGCAATATTCACAATATTTCGGATGTAACGTGTTTAAATAGAAGAAATAAATAAATCTGAACAAAAAAATTTAAAACTCTAATAAAAATTCCGTTCTATACTATAATGTTAAAAAGTATAATGCTAATCTCTTCCATTTAAAAAGTAACGACAGATTTTGTCTTCACCAAACACAATATGGAATTATTTCCGAATTAATCACCCACATCGGTTATTTAAACTGCTTCCGTGTAGAAAATATAGGAATGTTTATGATATGCATGTGTTTGGACCGTTTATAATGATTTTAGTATTGTTTGCAGCACTGGCACAACGAGATGATCAGCTGGAACAAGAGCGCTAATAGCGGTCTGCGTGCTGTGTCGTTTTCTCAGGGCATATTATGGTATCCGAAAGTTGATCTTACAAACGCGTATGCTACATCTTCTTCTTCTTCTTCTTCTTCTTCTTCTTCTTATTCCAGTGCTGGGCCAGTTCCAAGCCTGGACAGTCATGGTCATGTTTCTCCATATGTTTCTATCCACTGTTGCTCTGATCATTTCTGTTTCCGTTATCTGCATCCATTTGCTTAGACTCTTACTGGACGACATTAGCTGCCGTCCCTTACTTCATTTGCCGTCTATTTTTCCTGTCAATGTGATATTTTTAACGATTCTATTTCGCATAATGTGTCCGAAAAACTTCATCTGCTGGTGCCGTATTCGATTCGCTTATTTACAGAAAGCTCAATATTTATATCTGCCATCATTGGCTTTGAACGCAAGGCGTTCCTAGTACTATTCAAAGATCTATTTGAAAAGATGCATTGAAGCACTTTTTTAAATAAGTAGCCAAACCGGAATTGTATACTAAAAAGTTTTGAACTAGGCCAAAAAGATGAAAAGTCAATTCGAAGGGAGTTGGATGAGGAAGACGAAGTTCAGAGGAGGCCTAAGTGGTGAGCTAAAGCATTTGAAGAATTTCAAAAACTTGAAAGCCAAATTTAACGTCTCTTTCCACATCACAAGGGATACTGCCAGAGACGGGCCGGCTGGTATTCAAACCGATAGCCTTGTGCTTCTCATATAAGAGTGCAGTGCACTCGACCATCCAACATTAGTAAAGTATGAAAAGCATTATTTTAATTAAACTATAAATTAAATTAAAGCTACAATTCTATTTTACATGCTTTCATATTGGCAACTTATCTGTCATATATCAATATTATCTTTAAGCGAAATGTTTTCATAAAAACTAAAATACGGCTGCTTAAATCCTGATTTTGGAAATATTCAGTCACAGTTGTTTTACTGGATGCTGCATTTCTCTTGTTTTTGAAGCCGGAGAGAAATAGAGAGGAAGAGACAGAGAGAGAGAGAGAGAGAGAGAGAGAGAGAGAGAGAGAGAGAGACAAAAAGACAGATAGAGAGAGAGAGAGAGAAAGGAGAGAGGGGGAGGGAAAGAGAGAAAAGGAAAGGAGTGAGTTATAATAACTATTGCGACTATTCAGATGCTATTGATCTTTATGTTTGGGAGATAAACAACCCAATTTATAAGATTCAAATTCCTTGTACATTTTTTACATTTCCTGCATTTGAACTCACTATACTAGGATGAACCAGTGATCTTGGTTTCTATTTAGTTGCCTGATTCTGTGGTGACTGTGACACGAAATGGCATTACAGTATCGTAATTTATAAATCCTTCATCGAGGTGATAGGATGGAACCTTGAATTTGTAGTCGGATTATCTGATAAGAGGTCCAGGGCCCCAACGAAAGTGTAGATTTTAATAAAGGAACACACTCACGGTCAGAATTATCATCTGATTAGATATCTGATCAGATAATTCTGACTGCAAGTAGGCCCTTGAACTCCATTCTAAGTATGTTATTAAAACTAATTATTATATGTAAACTGGTCTCTATTACGGTATTTAAAACTTCTTCCTAGCCCTTGGAGTAAATATTTGTTTTGTTCTCAATTCATCCTTAGTTGATGTTTTTTTATAGTCTTAATAACCGAATAATTAAGTGCTATGATGATAGCCTATATTTACCGTTTCACCTACATATTTGTGAATGTTTCTTATACTTTATACATGTTTTAAGGGCGGATGTGGTCAAGTATGTGGTGTTAAATGTAAATAAATAAATAAATAATTCTTATATTACTTTCAGGGCAAGCTCTATCAATGCAGCTACAATGGACGGATTGAAATATAATCAACTTTTTCAATTCACCGGATGGATAGAGATGGTACTTGCGGGAGTTCTTCAAACAAGGTGCAGACTTAAAATGACCTACTTTCCCTTTGACAATCAGGCCTGTTTTATTGAATTGACACTCACTAGTTACCCGTACTACGAAGTATCTTTCTGGTACCCACAAGGAGTCGATTTATTGGATTATCAGGAGAGTTCTCAATGGAAACTCATTCACACCAGAGAAGTGGTATGAAACTATAATGTATTTACTCTGTGTATACATGTAGAGAGCTGGATAGGTCATATTCTGAGAGTGGATAATTTACTGAAAGAGATAATTGAAAGAATATTGGAAGGATAGATGGTTATAGGAAGACCCAGACTTGGTAGATAAAGTAATAGTGTGTTGAGATGAAGAGAAAGGCAGAAGATAGAAATATTTGTAGGAGCTATTTGTCATGGACTTACCAATAGACGGGATTCTCTCTCTCTCTCTCTCTCTCTCTCTCTCTCTCTCTCTCTCTCTCTCTATATATATATATATATATATATATATATATATATATATATAATTTTCATATACATGCTATATGCCAACAGGAAGGCTTTCGAAAAAGTGGAAAGCCTTTTGACACAGTGTTAGAGGGCTCGCTTCTTGAATGAGATGTCGCGAGTTCGAGACTGGGCTGCGACGTGAGATTTTCTCTTCCGAGAGGTTCACAAAAAACCAAGTAGTGTACACTTTGCGTTGTCAGGTCGAAGAATATACGATTTTAATGTTTCATTTCCTATCTAGACCCCACTGTGTCGACCCCATAATGGGATATAATGACGCGTTAAAAGAAAGTAATGTGGAAACAGGAAGCTTATTCGAGCATCTTACCAAGTGAAGGTCAAAATTATTCACAATTTATTCAAGAAAAATTGAAAGAGAGAGAGAGAGAGAATATATGTTTACTTAAGAAAAACAAATCATACAAAATGCCTACAATCAGGCAAAAAGAATGCAAAATACACACAAACATATAAAAAATCAAACCATTAATCAATGCACGAACTACATGTAAGGCCATCAAAGAGAAAGCGACCCGTTCTATCTATTTTAACACCTATTATCCAGAGTTAAGGTTATTAGTCATATATGCAAAAAAGAAAAAAAGAAACAAAACTAAAGAAGCAGTTGTCATTATTTACCAATAGAGTAAAGATCATTTTAGCTGAAATTTTAAATAGATCATATAATTGACACTTAACTTAAACTGTTTAAGGATATGCTGTTAAAAGTGATTTGCGCATGCATGTTTTACGCAAATGTAATATTTTTACAGATATATAAGATAAATGAAAGGCAGCGCTATCGAGGCATACTATATCTCAGACGCAAGCCTACATATTTCGTTCTTAACTACCTGATACCGATAGTCACAGCGTGTTTGTTGTGCCCTGTTGTACATCTCATGCCACACGAAACTGATGAGAAGCTAACATATCAACTGACTCTCCTAACTTCCTACGTCGTCTCACAGTTAACGCTCTGTAGTCAGCTTCCAGTCTCGTCAGATAATCTGCCACTAATAGGTGAGTTAAGGGGCCCACTGATGGGCAGATATGTATGATCAGATATTTGATCCGATAAATCTGAGCGGCAGTGAAACTCTTTGTATGGTTTCATGTGACTGGTAATGGAAAATCCCTTCAGAATGCATACACCACTTCAGTAAGACCGATAGTTATCTGTAAATTCACATATTATTGTAGTGCTTTTCAAGACCTTCATTATCTGTTAAATTATAGTTTACGAAGCATGCGTATTTATGTTCACAATATTTGTCAATATTTGTTTGATAAGCCAATTTTTCCAAAATATTTCTTGAAATCTGTATGAGTGCTTCTTACTACGGAATAGGGTACCTATTTCAGAGCAGCATTTAATAAGGAGAGCTAATATAAAAGATTGAAACAAAACTAGAATTAATAATTGTGACTTATTTTACTTTCAGTGATTTACGTATTTATCATCATTATGCTCACTTCCATTTCTGTTGTCATAACAATCATAGTACAGAAAACGCACGAAATACAGGATCGCTCTATTCCATCTTGGATGAGTGGAATTAATCTTGGATCCTTGATGATCTTAATAGATATTCCGAAGCACTTAATCCCTTCCTCGAAATCGGCTACTTCTGATCAATCGATGCAACACAATAGTGCACTGAAAGCTAAAGGCAGAAGTGTTCCTAGACAATCGCAGACTATTCGCCAAAACACGAAGCTCGGATTGCGCCGTCAATACCACAACGAATTCCGTGGTTTGGCTAAGAAATTGGATGATGGTTTCGCAATTTTCTTTGTTATAATTGTTGGTATACTTACGGTGATCTTATTTGCGATTTTGCTCGCAAAAAGGAATACCATTATTGAACCTCTAGACTTCAGAGCTGAACTGAAGTATGCGACTCTTCTGTATGATGATATTTACGGAAAATGCGTGTACAATTACGGGGACACCTACGATAATTGTACTGAATTGTTGTCCGGTCTCGACATGTAAGGTGGGCCTCCAATAACGAAGAGTTAGTGCACAAACAGTGACTTTTAAAGAATCCTGTAGTTTCGAATGTTATGCAATTTTCTATGTCACACCTAACGAGCGAAAAATAAAAATTAATATATGAATATTGAGCAACTAAACTTGAAATATGTCAACATGATTACTGAAAACAATAAACGATAAATAGTAAAGCAAACGCTCGTAGCTTAATCGACAATTGAAATATTAACGAATAATAAAACTATCATCGGAAGTTAATTCTAAGGGCAATTTAACAGCGTTACTATTTGCACTGTATGTGCTTAGCTTATAAACATTTTATACTTGCGAAATGCTCGCACATTGGGTAATGCACAATCTATTTTTAGAGAACTTTTTTGCTTTCTTATGTTTATTATTTTCTATTTATTCTCACTCCTTGACTACTGCAATCTTTTCCTTCTGATAGCGACAACTGTAGCTGACTAGCAATGGGCTTCGAATAATCTTCCGTCACCATTGTTTATTTTAGTATGCGATAGTATTGAAACTTAATTTCACAAGAGCCAAAACTTATAGCCATCCACAGATCAATAGGAGCAATTAGTTTCTTGCTGACCTATGATTTGAACATGCCTGCCCCAGATTAGTAAGCGCAGTGCAATGCTCCAAATTCTTTTATAAGTCTGTGTGCTAGGGACATAGTGTAGTATAATGAATGTAACTTATACAATTGTTTTGTTACCTCAGATTTGCAATCCCGTGGACTTATCATTATAACCTCTATACAATAACCTGCTTGGTTCCTCTCATCACCATCATGAGAGGAACAGGTCGTTAAAGCCTCATAGAACTGTATTTATGTTGTGTATTAAACTTTACTGGCGTAATTGCCAATTTAGATAATGATACC
The DNA here is from genome assembly GCA_905160935.1 of Enchytraeus crypticus. Classification (NCBI taxonomy): domain Eukaryota; kingdom Metazoa; phylum Annelida; class Clitellata; order Enchytraeida; family Enchytraeidae; genus Enchytraeus; species Enchytraeus crypticus. Next base: position 730,206 of record CAJHZI010000471.1, on the reverse strand, counting down.
ATAGTCAATAAAAGCAAAAGTTAAATTCTAGTGTTTTACCCGGCAATTACATTTTCATTACTAGGGTTCTGAAGCTTCCATTTTATTTAGTCAGGCAGAAGAAGTTGTTGATCTATATTGGTTTAAATTTTAGTAAAGCTGGTCAAGCTAAGCTAAGGTTAACGTCAGTTTCCTCACTCGAAAGCGATATCAGTGACGGGTAAGCAAAGGATTTGAACTCCGCACATACTGATCTGCGATCGAGTATCTTACCGAAATCGTCACTCGCTCCAGCCAGTGGTTAAGTCGGTACATTAGTATTCAACAATCGATATATCCCCTACTAGAAGAAGTCTTTATTCAGAAAAATTGAGGTATATATGCATATGTATTTCTATCTTTTGAATTTATTTGCAATCACCTGGGCAGACTACTATTAGTTTAATGTGTCAGCAATTGGAACACATGTGTGTGGGTTTTACAATGAGTACTTTAACTTAAACTACTGCCTAATATTCGCGTTTCTTGGTGGCATTTGAGAACAAAGATCATTTTCGTAGAATGAAATTTTAGCTTGAATTTTCTCATTATTTAAAATGAAAAATGTTGTATTATTTTATTTACTTATTCATTCAAGACTTTGTTCATTTTATAACCGACGATATCCTCCACTTTAGCCGAAATATCCCTCAATAAATCACACTTTTCTGTTTATGAATTATGAACTATTGTATGTATCTTAGGTGTATATATTTTCTATATTTTATTGTCTTGTAATTTGTTTCATGCAAGCCGTAGTGCTATTATATTAAACGTTGTGTTTGATGAAGACCTATTTTTAATTAACATTTTATACAAAGCATTCGAAGACCAAACCAGTTCACCAAAATAATGTCTAGACTATTTCGATGATAGTCTACACCAGGGTGATAAACCTGGTGACAGACCAGGTGATACGCTAAGTGTTACACCAATTTGATACTCCAGGGTGATATACTACGTGATACACCAACGTGATACACCAGGATTATACACCAGGTGATACATCAGGTGATACACGAGGTGATACACCAGGGTGATACACCAGGTGATATACCTGGTGACAGACCAGGTGATACACCAGGTGATGCGCCAGATGATACACGAGGTGATACACCAGATGATACACCAGGTGATACACGAGGTGATACACCAGGGTGATACCATGTGATACACCAGGTGATACACTAGGTGATACACCAGGGAGATATACCAGGTGATACACCAGGTGATACACCAGGTGATACACCAGGTGATACACAACGTTATACATTAGGTGATACACCAGGTGATACACCATGGTGATACATCAGGTGATACACCAGGGTGATGCACCAGGTGATACACCAGATGATACACGAAGTGATACACCAGGTGATACACAAGGTGATACACCAAGTGATACACAAGGTGATACACCAGGGTGATACCAGGTGATACACCAGGTGATACACCAGGTAATACACCAGGTGATACACCAGGTGGTACACCAGGTGATACACCATGGTGATAAATCAGGTGATACACCAGTGTGATACACAAGGTGATACACCAGTGTGATACACAAGGTGGTACACCAGGTGATACACCATGGTGATACACCAGGGTGATACATCAGGCTGATACACCAGGATGATACACCAGGATGATACACCAGGATGATTCACCAGGTGATACACCAGGGAGATGGTTTTTGTAATAACAGCGTGCATGAATGCGTGTGATTGTGTATTCTTGAGCACTTACGTAGGCTGAACACGCTCGCCACGATTGGCTATCTTGATTTGCTATCAATACTATGAATCAAAATGTGAAATGTGATCGTTTTATTAAGAATCAGTTGACGAAAATCAATTTTGCAAATTAAATTATTTATTTTATCATTTTTATTTATTTATTTTATTATTTATTATTATTGTAAAATATACCAATAATGGTTTAAAAAACAGTTTACAGAGCTAAGTTTTTGGAAGTGAATTCCTCATATAGTAGGCCTAATTGTGTCGAGTCCGTTGTTATTTGACTGTGAATCACATTTAGTATTGACTGTCGTATTTTTTAAACCTTACGCCAGCAAACAGGGGTGGATACAAGAATATTTTAAGGGGGGCCGAAATTCTTTTTTTGAAGAGTGTACACATTTTTTGCATACGCCCCGCCTTCTTCGGGACATATAAAGGAATCAAAAAAAATGCTGTGTGGGGGGGCTCACAATTTTCCAGCATACTGCGCTCGGCTCATAGAGTGAGTGTATCCACGTATCTTACTCCCCCCCTCATACCCGCACTAAAGTGAGAGGAACACCTAAAATGTCTAAAATCCTACATTTGTTTAGGAAAAAGTAGGTTTATTTTTTCACCTCTAAAGAAACTCAGCGGATCTGGACCAATTGCAAAAGTGATCTCATTTTGGCGGAAAGTGGTTTGCTTACGCTCCTCTGAGCTTAGGCTGTTTGCACAACTGCTCCGGGACAGAGTTAACACTTTTTACTTACACCCTTTTTAATCTTATGCAGAGGTTAAACTGAAAATTGAGAGCTAGTGAAAAATTCAAAATTTTTCGGGGCCCCTTCCATTATATGTGCCCCTCTAGGGGCCCATATAACGGAAAATATTTGAAATATTTAATTTGAAAAGATTTGAGGTAGTGGGACTTTTCGAGTTCCCTCTTGTACCCCCCCCCCATCACCCTAACCCCCGTAGAACATATTTACACCTAGAAATTGCTAAAGCAACAATGAAATTATAGTTTAAAATTTTTTATCGTCGGGCCTACGGAGGGGGTCCGGGCCCCCTTTCCCCCTGGATTCGCCACTGACAGCAAATGCCGATATCAATATGAGTAATATAACAGTCGATATTACAGACTGCATGTGTTTTAGGCAATCGAATTCATAAATAGTTATAGAAAAATTTATTGATTTACCACATTCGTTGAAGGTCAAGTAACATTTAACTAGATGGCGCTAGTCGCCGTTTTGGTAGCCTCTATTTCTGATCAAATACAGAGAACTACTACTACTGGTAGATAAGACAAATTATTAATTATGTGCTGGCTATGTTTTTAACTGAAATATTTATTCTGATATGATTTCATGCTGTATATTATTTTGGACTTTTTTATAACTTGTATGTAATATTGTAGTGGCGTGTGATTCTGAAATAAACTTAAACTCTCAAGGAGAAGCATAGTTTAAATTTTGCAACAGTGTAAGCACAACTCATGTGCTCTTAACATCCATAACAACATGGTGCACCACTGTAATACACATTGAGAAATCACTATGACAGAAGACGAAATAAAAGTTTATGAAGATGGCTTTATAACGAAGACGCATAAAGGTCTTACTTTAGAATTTATATATATATATATATATATATATATATATATATATATATACATACATACATACATATTATATATATATATGTATATATATACATACATACATGTATAACATAAATATGACATTTAGCACGTATTTGGTATAATTTAATATTTGAAGATTAAGCTAGAGATATAGGTTATAGATTAAAAAAACGATAGACAGAGGGAGAGAGAAAGGGAGCGATATTTGGCAAAAACTGATCGAAAAGCCAGACTAAATATCCACGCTGAAAAGACCATCTACTAAATGACAAAGAAATTGATGCAGATGCAGCTATGATTTGTTTGGTTTAGGTAACAACTTGTGAATCAGAGAAACACTTCACAGAGTCGACTCTAGTGACTCACCAGCACAGTACACTTGTCCTATGCTGCTCTGATAGTATTGTATCAGAGCAGTTTATTGTATAATACAAGTTTAAAACTTTTTGATATAGGACACGAAAGACTTGATAGGAATCCTGGTGATAAGCAAAATGCAGCAGAATACAGCGAAATTAAAAGATTAGACCATCAATTTCTGTTTACGTATTTTGCACCATCCCATGTAGTGTATTCATGACTCTAAAAAATAAGAAGGAAATAGCAGAGAGAGGAAGTATGTTATCCCGAAAAAGATAACTTAACTACATTTTTATTACAAAAATTGGCGCAACTAAAATTGTTAATTTATATATATATATAAATAGAAGATAATATAAGGAAATACATTTCGGTATAATGTCAACAGCATTCGTTTTATTTAATGCTCCGGTTTCTGATCAATATTCCCGTTAGGCATGTATCCAGGAAAATGTTAGATATACCAATCGTAAACTGCACGTTTCCTAAGAGGCAACTGAGAAAGATCTGAGGAAGACAGAGGGAAGCCATCTTAAAAGTCATATTTTTGTAAGTTATAAGCTCTATTAGGAAGTGTGCGGCAATTGCATAGCCTTTGTGAAAGGATTGACTCGTTAACCAGTAGAATGATCTTTAGGGCGCGTAAAAGCAGAATGTAAGTAGGAATATGTAACTTGGCTGAAAGCTAGATAGAGGGAGAGAGAGAGGGATTCTGGTTAGAACAGGATTAGATTAGTTATTTGATATACATCGATCTCATCGATCAAAGCAACAGTGTTTGATGTAGGAAGATATATAAGTCGATAGTCCGGCGATATAGTAATCTAGACTGCAGCTACCTCTAGCGTAGAGTGATCTTTAAGGGTAATCTTTGTTAGCTTTGTTTTTAAATTTACAAATTAGGCCCTTTATTTATCCTACATTTATTACTTATATCGTATAAATAGACCACAGTATACTACAGTATGCGCGTTCATAAATTGCGTTTTCTTATTCAAAGAGAGTAAACAGGGTTGTTGTCTCAGGGAATGACGTCCCTGCCCAGTAAATGTTAGTCGAAGCTGAGGACGGCATAGGGTGCCCACCTCGTCATAAGCAGAATCTCCCAAGAATAATGGTATATCAATAGGAATGTTATAGATGATTTAAAGATCCACTGGTATGTGGACCATGAAGAGGAAAACGGTAGAGAAGAGTGGAGGACACATACCATGGACTTGCAGTATCCAGTGCACTAAGAGAGATATCCAAAGATTATGTTGACGGGATATGGAATCGATATCTGACTATTGATTGTTATCTGAATATCGAATATTGTTGCCAAATACTGTTAGCGAACAACTGCAAGTAATTTTAAATAGTAATGAATCCGAATAATAGTTTCGAAGACAATTTTCGAAATAAAATCCGAACAATAATTTCGAAAATTGTTTTCGAACTTAATATTCGAACTGCTTTCAAATAGTAAATTAAATATTTCTGTAAAATCCTAATTCCTAATACTACTTCCGAAAATTAATCTAGAGCATCCAGAATAGAGTGACGGCATAATGTATATCCATAAGAATTAAGCAATATAGCGCATATTTCTGCGCTAACATAGTCTACATGACTAATAAGAGCCAGTTTTATCGCAATCCAATATCTATCCGATATCTATCGACGGGTTTGTCGATGGGATAGTCACTTTGCACTTTATGAACACTTCTGAGCCAAAAAGTCTGCATATTAACTGGGTGACTTATCGTCTCTAATTCCATCGGTACACGTTTATATCTGATTACTATAAAACCGGCATTGTTACATTTATATGAGTTTATGTAATATTTAATTGTTTACTTTATTTTCATATTAATGGTTATTTGTAAACAGCTACATCACCGATCTATCTATCAAACCTGCGAGATGTCTGAGGAACAGAAGGCGGCACTCGAGAAGGTATTTGCCGTATTCGATAAGGACGGAAGTGGAAAGATAGACGAAAAAGAATTGACCAATGTCTTGAGAGAATTCTACAAGGAATCAAATCAAGTCGTAGACGATGCGAAAATAGAATCCGACAAAAATGTAAGTAAACAAGTCTTATCAATGTGCGTTAATTGTTGGGGTCCCGGTTTCTTTAAACTTTGTTTGAATACAACCGACAGCAGACAATTAGAGATATAATGGCGTATATTAGACAACAGTAGAAATCAAATGAAAGGTACGAGTTTAGCGTACTTGGTTCAGTCAGGGTCAATAAACGAAGCTAAGCTACGTCGGAGCCGACTAGTACTTAGATTCATGTCCGAGGACCATCTTGGTTGAAAGAACGAGTTTGACAGCCTTAAATAAAAAATACTCAGTGTTTTTGAAAAGTAATTCTTATATCCACACCAGTTCAAATCAATGCGCCATCAAAAGGCCAATTAAATATTTGTATTCTTATTTGATATTTAGTTTTAGTCCTATCCATTAGTTAATTTTAACTTATATTTATTATATGCCATCATTTCTAATTGTTTCTATTATTAATATCTCTATTAGTATCTAACATATTTCCTTTTTCATTTTTGATCATCAATACTATTGCTTAGTAGTATTGCTTAGTATTGCCTACTATACTATTTTTCAGTTTTATTTTTATTTACTTTAAAATTTCTACTAATCAAGTTAATTTCGACATGTTTAGCTTCTCAGACATATTTCTAGCCTTTAGTTGTAAATAAAGCTAATTACAAAAATTATAGTATACTGTCGTAAAAGGCGACAAAGCACAAAGATCTAAGACAATGCCGGAAGGGCGTTCGATTGGTAATCGTCTAGGCTCCAGAAATAGTTACATAATTTTCTGAAACGAATAGCAGTTTCTCAACCCACAGAAGAGACAAATGGAGAAGGGCAATTTGCATCCTGCGGCCCTAGCTAAACTGGGATTCAAGGGAAGATGACGACGATGATTTAGGAATCGTAATCTTTATTTGTCTTTCCGCCTATTACAGGACCAACCTACTATTACATCTTCAAATTAAGATTAACATTTACCAGGGTAAGTCTGGCAATAAAGCATTGATTGGTTTGATAAACGGGCAGTAGACTTAATTTCTTTTTATGCTTGCAGGCTCTGATGTCAGGTTGTGACGAATCGAAAGATGGCCAGATCGATAAAGCGGAGTTTTTAAAATTATTTGGTTTCTAGTACGACACTCACAGTCGCTAATTTTACTTCATTAGTCTAACGTTTTTAAATTTGTTTACTATTCAACGTTACGGCAGGTCTGTAGGTTGAATTTACACGATAAAATAGTATCTAACTATATGGTTCAACACACTCGCGCAGCAATATACCAGAGATTGAACTTTAAAAACGGCAAAACTAAGCTTAAGTCTAGCTGCTACCACACGAGATAATGTAAGATAATATTATGTTATTTTATTACCGAATAGTTAGAGCAGATGGCTTATAAATTTACTCTTAATTGTTCTTCTATTTCTTGTTCTTGGTGCCCTTCCTCAATGATTCCATAGATTGTCTAAAGTCTCTTACAGCGACTGTCTCCCAGTTTACTCGACCAAGGATATTCCACCTTTGTGTTCTTGAACTCCTTCCAATTTCCTCAATGTTCAACCACTTCTTGCTCTTATTTCTCAAATATTTCCGTATGGACTTAATGTAAGTTACTTTAGTAAACTAGTCTATAAAAACAAATTCAAAATTGTAATTTATTTTAGAACAATCGATAGGGTTACTAAATACGATGGTCTATATCTTTGCTAACAATACCTATCAAGCACTAACTTATATAAATAAGTTATAAGACTTAATTTTCACCATTCCTTATCTTACGCAACCTATACTAGAGAAAGATTCGGTAATACACACGGTATTATAAGATAACATTCAGCGTTGTATTTCTCAACGCAGCGTTGTATTAAGACCAGTATCGCATTGTTAGTATATGGACAAATAGATTGATATCAATGCTTAACTTATAATGCTATTAACTATACGAATATAATAAATGCAACTAACTATCGTCATAATCAGCCTTATAGTCTTATTGTCTACGAGGTATCTACACAAGAAGTTGGCTACATGTGGCCTACATATAGCTGAGCGTTAATTAAATTCAGAACTACGAAAAGTCACGTTGTCTTATCTGTCAATAAGCTAAACCAGCTGAACTCTATTAATGTTACACAAACCATACGCTAATGATTAGGCAGAGACATTTCAATGTCAAATTCATCTCTCACAGGTGACACAAGTGACAGATCAGCGAAGGATTTGAACTCTATACCTGAACCGCGGTGATCACCTAACCGACACACCACTGCAGTGTTACGTTACAGGATCATTAGTAAACAAACGTTGCTATTTTTCATGATCATGATGATGATGTTACATATCATGAACATCATATCATGATGATCATACAGCAAGTATCATCATGTATCATATATCATGATGATCATATCATGAACATTATATCATATCATGATGATCATATCATGAACATTATATCATATATCATGATGATCATATCATGAACATTATATCATATATCATGATGATCATATCATGAACATTATATCATATCATGATGATCATATCATGAACATTATATCATATCATGATGATCATATCATGAACATTATATCATATATCATGATGATCATATCATGAACATTATATCATATATCATGATGATCATATCATGAACATTATATCATATCATGATGATCATATCATGAACATTATATCATATCATGATGATCATATCATGAACATTATATCATATCATGATGATCATATCATGATGATCATATCATGATTATATCATATCATGATGATCATATCATGATGATCATATCATGATGATCATATCATGATGATCATATCATGATGATCATATCATGATGATCATATCATGATGATCATATCATGATGATCATATCATGATGATCATATCATGATGATCATATCATGATGATCATATCATGATGATCATATCATGATGATCATATCATGATGATCATATCATGATGATCATATGGTGTTACTTATTATGATCATGGTGTTACTTAGAATGATCTAAACGCTTCGCTTACAGTCTGCAGACTTTTACAGCCTACAATAATTCTTGAGACGCCGAGATGTTATCTTCGTGCGGAAAACTAGTTAACTCGTTTCATATCTCCTTTCATATTTCGTATCAGGCTGGAGCCAATGGCGATGTCGGTACGATATTCGACCGCGCATCGGTAAGTACTGGGTTCAAATCCTGGGCTCGCCCCTCACTGATATCGCTTTCGAGTGAGGACACTGACGTTAACCTTAGCTTTAGCTTTACTTTATGTGCGTTAGTTTAAGTACATAAAGACACTGGCCTATATAGCCAGCTCACTGGATATAAATAATTATCCAAATTTCAAATCATTAGATTTCATTGATAAAATAGCCTACTAAAAACAACACCAGCCGTAACAGGGAACTTAAATAATTTTCCAGTTACTGCAACAGAATTGAGTGGTTGAAAGTATTAAAATGTCACATGGGGTTTAGCTATACTGTATATCTATTTAGTAAGCACTATACATATTCCCTGCCAAACAATGCACACAATAAAGTTCAATCTCACGCAAGCTCGCTCTATAAAATTCCTACAAATAAAACAACAATAATACATCTTTTATTTTTACTACTTTAAAGAAAACTGAATGATAATTTTATAAATTAGCAATAAATCTTGCAGAAGACAAGAACGCTATTTAAATATTTCATTAGCGAATTCATCTTGCTATTTAATACGCTAGAGTAAATAAAGCTGTAAGCGGTAAGGTTTTTGTTAAATAGTTCATTAGTGAGTTCATCTATTTATATAATATGCTAGAGTACGTAAAAAATGCAAGTTAATAGCTGGGGTAATAAAGCACATCAAGCTATAGGTCAAAAATCAACAGAGAACCCGAAAAAGAATTTAACTTTAGACGTAGAGACCTCTGGTTTGATAACAATTCACTCAGCTACTGGAAGAATAACGAAATAGAGATTTTGATAATTAAATTAACTACAACGCCATCTGTATAATTATCATCGGCCAATCACGAAGACCACAAAACAACGCTAACGTGTAGAAAACGAGTGCAGGATCCATAAAACTTGAAACACGGCAAAGAGAGAGTTTTATGATTAAATATTTCATTCACATGGCTGTCTCAAGCCTACTTCTTGTCCTCGCCAGGTTTCTTCCTCAAGTAGTAGGGCATCTCATCGACAGGCGGCAGTATGATCTCTTTGCCCATTCGCTCTCGTCTCACTGCAGCAGAGATACAACATTCAACCATCAGAAAAACATGACTCAAATTAGATTTTAAAGGAACTATGAGTTATAAAACAAAGATGAACTAGTAAAAACAAAGATGAACTAGTAGAAACGAAGATGAACTAGTAAAAACAAAGATGAAATATTAGAAACAAAGATGAACTAGTAAAAACAAAGATGAAATAGTAGAAACAAAGATGAACCAGTAAAAACAAAGATGAAATAACAAAGATGTAAAACAAAGATGAACTAGTAAAAACCACGATGAACTAGTAAAAATAAAGAAGAAATAGTAGAAACAAAGATGAATAATTAGGAACGCTAATTAGGCCAGCCCTTTTACCACAATTGCGAAACAAGAGCTGAATATAACCAGAGTTTGAGTTAAATGCCATACAAGACTAAATGGTTCAATTTATCAGGATAAAGAAAGCAGCAAAAATTAACAGATCATTAGAAATAAATCCAATATGACTAAACGCCTTGAACATTTCTTCAATTATATTCCTCAGAGCAACATATTCTAAAAAATGTCAGAGAAACAGCATGCATAGACAAAGCTAAATATCGAAGACTCTCATCTTAAACAATATTTTGCAAGTGGATATGAAGACTAACGATTGTCGTTGTTGCGCTGTATATACTCGGACACGAGCACGCGTGAGGCACGAATCTCTAGAAATATTCCAAAGCTGAGCAGACTTTTGTTATCCCTCGTTAACTGAGCTATGGTCATCTCATTGCGTACACCCAACACCTGCGGCCTCTGCATCAATAATTCACTTAAATATGCAATCATTCAATCAATCAATCAATCAAACCATCAATCAACCAAACAAATAGTACGACATAAAAAAGCTGGTAAAGCTAAGATTAACATCAGTTTCCTCATTCGAAAGCGATGTCAGTGACGGGAGAGCCAAGATTTGAACCCCGCACATACTGATCCGCAGTCATATATTAATTTGTGTTGATTTAATTTTTGATATCTAAGCTATCAGAGCCATCAAAATATCACAGGACTTGCTCTCCAGTATTAATCCAGTCCAATATACGCAGCGTCAACTCAATCAATTGATCGATCAACTAATCCAATCCAATCAATAAATCAATTAACCAAAATATTTATAACAGAAATACTACTTTGTAAATTTTTCAAGAAAATAAATCGCTACAAAAAACACAATTACAACTTCACATAGGTTAAAAAAATCAATGCAACATGTATTGGTTGGATGGTCGAGATTAATGTTTAATATTTCATAGAGTATATCATGCAAAGGCATCTCTATACTTTACAACAGTTACAACAGAGTAGGTAGTGCATCTCTCTGGTAAGTTTTATATGAGGTTCCAGGTTTTAATTCCAGTCATACCATCCAGACACTAATCATAAAAAGCTGGTACAGCTAAGGTTAACGTCAGTTTCCTCACTCGAAGGCGATGTCAGTGACGGGCGAGCCCAGGATTTGAACCCCGCACATACTGCTCTGTGGTCGAGTACCTTACCGACTTCGCCACTGGCTCCAGCATAAGGTAGTAAATGAGAAGCTGAACAGGTGATAAACTAAGCTCTCATGAGCTAACAGCGCCAGTGAGAAGAGAGACCTGATTGCAGACTCTGAGCTCTGTCATGACCTGATGAACGTTGATAGCTTCAAGCAGAGCCAGTATACCCTGAGAGCTGATGTAGTTGCTCTCCAGGTTCAGAAGCTTCAGCGTCTTGTTCTCGTGCAGGCTCTCCGCTATAGCCTACACAGGCAGTTACGTGGTTAGTTACCGCACTGCCGCACACCAACGTGCGCAAGCAACTTGCAAAGCGTAGGTGCAACGGGAAGGAAGTTCATCATTTCCAACTGGCTTTATTAAACATAAACGACTTTTATATCAAAAGTTTAATTTAATCCTTCGCTTTAGCCTACACAAGCAGGAGAGTAGTCAGTTACAGCACTTCTACGAACCAATGTGCGCAAGGAACTTGTAAGTCGTAGGCAAAAATGAAATGAAGCGCAGTATACCCACATGGCTTCATTAAAGTTATTAAACGACTTTTAAATCTAAATTTCAATTTAATCCATGTAGTAACTTAATCAAAAAGCCAATCAGTCTCTCAGTACTATCTAGAAAATAGATGTTCAATGCACATAACTTTACAAGAGTTAGATTGGATCTGCAATACTGAACACAAATTGGTCGCACAGATATTTCCTCACGGAAATAATTCCATCATCAGAAGAACAGTTGCAAATAAATCATCATAAATAATTAGTCTTTTACGAATCACGTTGCACACTTAAATCATTATCGAAAATAATCTGTACACATACTAACTATATATAATGAAATTTCTAAAATATATTTCAATATAAGATCAGAACAAGGTACAAATTTCACATGATGCATATATATATACACACACACTCACGCACACACTATGACTCCACATGATTCTATATGATTTTACGGTATTTACCCGAGCTACTTTGTCAGTCGCACGAGTGTTGGCCATATGCAACTTCTCCAGATGTGTGTTCTTCGCCAAAGCTTGAGCAAACTCTACCAAGCGATCTAGCGAAATTTTCTGCAGACAAAATAATTAATATACAACCATACAAGGCTGGCTTAAAATTTGTATTCGTACTGTACGCGATTAAAAAGGGCTAGATTAGGTGGGCTAAGTGCAGTCTCAAAGAAAGTCAGGGCTTTCTTATAAAATTTTTTGTAAACATCTAATGTAGTAGACCCCACTTCATGAATTACTTTTTTAAAAAACGTTTAACAAGTCGAACCATTTACAAAGTTGAAAAGAAATTTTAAAGTAAAGTTAGAATAAATTTATTAAATAATTGTAATTAGTAATTTTAAAAAATTACTTAATACAAGTAATCTTTCGGTCTTCAATCAACTGAACTGAGAGCGAATGAAAGTGAGATCCTTTTGGCCATCAGTCCTATTTAAGTCTATTATGTCACACAATTTTATTCTCAGTTTGGTTTAAACATCCATTAGATATAAAGTGTAATTTGACAGACTAATGAACTTGCATCAACTTTTCAAACTCTTTCTATTCTCATTTCACCAGTTTAGTGAAGTCTTCCTGAGACTTTAAATCTAGGAAAATATCGCTAGATTATTTTAACTTATTCCTAATTGTGTTTCATAAAGAAGTGTTCACTCACATGCAAATCAAATATGAAGTCAACATAAAGCAAATGAAGATTAGTACAAGACAATATAATCACATTCACATAAAATTATATAACATAACACAAAACAAACCTGAAAACACTTTGAAGCAGAGTAGCTAGCACAGCCATTAACTATAATCATCATCATCATCTTCCCTTACATCCCAGCACTACCATTAACTATAAATTAAATAGATATCATATCCAATGCTGTGATAATTAAACTTTTGTACATTTTTACATCTTGTCTACACTAATAAATAATTAGCAACCTTGAATAATTAACGATATATTCCAACTAAACAGCTTCACATCAAACTGTTTCTTTATTTACTTTCAACTTACCTCTTTACCAACTCCTCACATACTGACATCTCAGCATGTTCGCACAGTGTAAAAGTTTAAGTGTACGTTCCTGTAGTGGTCTGATTTAATACTTCAGTCAGCACTAAACCTACATATAAACTAAATCGGTTAAGAAGAAACAAAATACATACAAGTTGCTGCGCTATCAATCAGTCAACAGAAAACCAACGCCACAGACATTAGGTTTAGTGTCAATTCAACTCAGATCCTCATGTTATATTGGAATGAGCAATATCACAGGAAACTGTTAGTATAAAAAGCATGCCAACTTAAATCAAACTATGATACTTTGGTTCAGTTCAGACATACAAACTTGTTATTTATGTTTTAGTAAAAACGTATAAATTTCATTAAGCAACATTTATAATATACTTTTATTAACATATGGGTACAATATATAATTAAAACATGCATGAGGCTTAAACTCAAATGAATTATTTTTTCCATTTGCGAAAGATTTACATAGTTACTGATTATATTGAACTATTTCAATACTATGATAATTGTACTGATATGTAACAGTACTAATACTTCAATACTATGATAATTGTACTGATATGTATATCATATTTCTCTTACATAGTTGGATAGCTAGTTAACTAAGTTTTTTACACTGACTTATGAGAGAACGCATTTAAATCATAACTCCAGATAAATGTATTAAGAAGTAGGAAGAAGAATTGGATAGGACATATTCTCAGGAGGGGAACGCCTCCTAAAAGAGGTCATAGAAGGCAAAAGAGGCAAAGGCAGGTTGAGGCTAAGAATGTTACATGATTTAAAGATCCATTCATATGGAGACATGAATAGGAAAGTAGAAAACAGAGAATAGTGGATGCGTTATATACCATGGACCTGCCAGTAGGCAGTGAACTAAGAGAGAGATAACCCAGAAGCATTATATCATAATTATATTATTGGTTATATTATATTGTATATATATATATATATATATATATATATATATATATATATATATATATCTCTTTCTAAAATATAATATTTTTAAAATATCATACAAATTAAAAAATAATATAATATAATTCAGAAATTATATTATATTATAATAAAAAATATGCACAAAATAGCATAATTACAAAACTTTGAACAGCATTTCAATATCTGCGTCTCGTACAAACACTCACAGCATTCTACTGAACGTAAACTACCGGATTATTAGTGTCAAACACAACCGCATGCACGCAGCAAACCACGCCAATACCTTGACGTTGTTTAGATTGAGCTCTTTAAGCTTGGGATCGTTTGCCTGCAGTTGCTTCAAACTCTCATCAACATCAACGGTGTTCACTCCCTCGTCCTTGAACACCTTGAACTCTGCGTACAGCGCTACTCCTGCATGCCAAAACACTTTCCGTTACGATCTCTCAAAAGAGGCAAAGCTGTTGCATGCGATTAAAACAAAGGAAAGCTCTAAGCAGGAAGATTGGCACAAGTTGATGACAAAACAAGTGCGCTAAAGAATACATGAAATTGTCGAATGCGTGCATGTTCAGAATGAACAATTTTCATTATATAAATTTGTTCAATTAACTCTTAATAAAACTAAAGTATAAAACACTAAAATATTGTGATACAAATAATTATCGACTAAAAATAATATTGCCAATTAATTAAAATAGAAATTCAGTATAAATTTTAAATATCAATATATATTTTCCAAACAATCCAGCAGCAATTGCAAATTTACCTCAATGAAATCAACTTTACTGCAATGATATCAAATTTCGCTCAAATTTGGTACTTAATACACTGCCAAAATTATACTACTAAAACACGTTAGTGTATGAGGCGACACAAAAAATATTGTAACTTAGTTGAGACACAAAACAGCTTTGAAACACAGATTGAAATCATCTCAACAGCAAAAACTGAGAGTACACAGAAACATTTGTCATACCTTGGAAGCCGCCTTCCTTCTTCTCTCCGCCCTCAATGAAAGCCTGATGATACTGGACTTGATTCAGCATCCCGTGAAAACCCAGGATAGCTGAAACAACAACAACATTCAAACACGGCTGCAAAAGCAATGACAAAGCTAATGTTAACGTAAATTTCCTCACTCGAAAGCAATGTCAGTGACGGGTGATCCCAAGATTTGAACCCCACCCATACAGATCCGCTGTCAAATATCTTACCGCCATCGCCACAGGCTCCAGCTTAAAGAAATCATGTTTTACATATGCAGATTGCCTGTAACTACAGGCTATGTTAAGAAAATGTGTGATGTCCATGACGGAATTTAGCACAATAATGATGTGTAAGTGATCAGTAAAAGTCTGCATATTGGTGAATAGCCCAACTGTGGATCAACAGGGCAGGATTAAAATCCACAGCACCCCATCAGTGACATGCTACAGACAAGACACGGACTTTAAACTTAGCTTTAGCTTATAGGCAAAGCTTCAGCTCTGAGCAATATTTAGGCTCTCCTACGCGACACTGATGAGAGAGTAGCGACAGACCAGCGAGATCAACGAGCTCCTCCTCTGTTGCCTGAGCCAGCACCTCGTCCCACTCCGTCTGTACCTTCTCATCCTCGTGTATCTTTATCTTCTCCTCCTCCTTCGGCTTCCATACCTTGCCTAAAATCAACCAATTAATCAGTATATTATTTCAGAGTCCAATATATAAAGATGAAGCCGCTTAACGGAAAAAATCTAACCTGAAATTCATAAATCTGTGAAAGACAGAAGCAACTTGGCCAATGACTAATGGCAACTAGAAAATAAGGAAGTTAAGTTTGGCAACTTACCAGTTTTTCATTGCTTTAATTGAAAAGAAAAACTAAAAAAATTTTAAGCACTGGTAAAAATTAAAAACTAAAGAAATGAAAGGTAAATCTAAGTCTTAAGACTTGATACCTCTGGTTTCTTTGGTATAAGGTTTAGCCTCCTCCCAATCTTTATCCTCCCTGGCTTTTCTCTCCAAGAAGTCAAGAAGTTTCTTGCGGCTGAAAGGTCCCGTGGGTAACTTGTCTGTCCTGTAGCGACATCTATCTGATGGTGGCACCATAGAATCCTAATTCACATGTTTAGAATTTAAATAATAATTACTCAAAGAAGTAAACTTAAATAAAGTTAAACTATAATAAATTTCTCTATTATATAGTTTTTTTAAATTCTTCAGTCCCCTTCACTATGCTAGTTAGTCAAAATTTGCTCGTTTCCAGTAGATAGAAAAGGAAAGGAAATGAAAGATTATAGTCAGTAACTATAATCAAATGTAAGCAGGAGTGATTAAAATATCTGATTTTAAGGCATTTAATGCATTAATATTGTAAGGAATAAATGAATTTTTTACTATATAAATTTTCAGCGTAGGTGTGAAAGCAGGCCTGCTCTGAACCTTAATTCAAAAGTTTACATAATATATCACAATAAACACAGACTGTAGGTTATAATAAATATAACAGACCATACTTCAAATATATTGTACAACTTCAGTAATTGGAATTAATTAATTGTAATTGTAAATTAATTTAGAAATTGATTTTAGTAACATAATAGTAATATTTTAAGGCATAAAATACTACAATAAAATATCACCATTTTCTAACTTAATTGCATTACAACATTGCAGAACTAATTTGAAAAGTTCTTAATATATCCGTAATTTTACATTTTAATTTTAAATTCAAGCACAAGCAGTGATCGTCAAATATATTACAACAGTACATTTGCTTGAATCTATTGATTATTAGTGCTTACGTAACTTTAGCGCACTGCCCAATCGTAACTATTTTTTAACAATATTTAACTGATCAGCAAAAATTGTAATTTAATGGAGAGCACACTGAGTCTGGGAGCTGAAAGAGAGCTCTGGCTCTGCATGTACACACACACTATTAAGTAATATGTCTATATCATCATCATCATCATCTTCCCTTGAATCCCAGTTTACCTAGGGTCGGGATATGAATAGACTGTCTCCAATCCTCTCTATCCTACACCATGTTATCAGTCAATCCCCTATTCGAGACTTTTCCATTCATTTAAATTTTTGTAGCAATTTCTGGAGCCTAGGCGCTCACCAACCGAATGTCTTATCTGACACTGGTATGGATCTTGGTGCTTTAGTTGCCTTTTACTACACGTGCAGTCACCGGTTAGTCAATTCTTCAAACAACCCGGACACAACATGGGAATAAGAATAATATCTATAATGAAAAATAAATATATTGTGTCTTCAACAATGTTGAATAGACCGAATAAAAACTGCCAAATCGTAACAGTTGAACAAAAGCAGATAAAGGCAATGTGACACTACCAAATATGGGCTAAAATTTAACCAAACAATATTATGCGCTATAATATTTTAGAAATGTTAAGCATTCGAGATGTTATTAATAATAGACAGATGACTCTTCAGACAGCGTCAAAATAATGCAAGTGGAATAGATATTTTGATTGAGCATAAGATAAAGAAATAGTTATAGATAAGAAGGATAACTTGTATCATACATCAGGATCAATGAGCTCTGTATGAAGTTCTTCCAACTCTTCATCAGTTAGTTTGGCCAGCAGTGCCTCGAAATCCACATCCTTAAACTCCTTTAACGCCTGCTTCTGCAACTTCGACATGTCCTAAATAATTGCAATAATAATAATATTAACAACAATTAGAGTGCTACAGTCATCAATGACAACATTGAGCACTAATATTGACACAACTTCAAGCCGGCGAGCAAAATGACGGTCCAAAAACGATGCAAATTCCTAAATCCAGAAAATCAGTCCAAAGATAAAGGGAGTTAAAGTAAAGGAGGTTTAGGCGCTGGTCGCAACTCACGGACACTGGATGGAAAAGAGAGATGGAAAAGGCGAGTCTTCAATTGCCCGTGGAACTGTTCATAAGAAAGCGAAGGCGAAGTGATTCAAACGAAAATTTCCAAAGATTGGATGGAAAAGAATTCCAGATATGCGGGGCAGCATGCTGGAAGGAACAATTAGATAGCTTGGAGTGCGAAGGTAAGCTTGGTCTCAGACGAGTAATTAATTTAGAAGACTGAGTAACAGCAGGCTGCATCACTTTAATCAAATGAGACATACAAGTTTGTCCATGTGTAGTGATGGACTTATAGGTTACCGAAGCTATTTTATAAATGATAAGTTCTTTAATCTTACGCCAGTGTAAAGACTTTAATATAGGTGTAACATGTGAGTACTTAAAACTACAGAAAATATGCATAAAGTACACGTTAGTTGAAAATTTGTTTCTGGTTGATGAGAAAAATTGTCAGAGACAGTCCGATTAGAATTCAAACTTAGGACTTCCTGCTGTCGCCTTTTAGCTCTCACTCTTGCTCTTTCAGGCAAGCGCTTTATCAAAACCGGTATAGTAAATTAGGTTACGCGACTTAAATATTTATAACAAAAATGTTAAAAAATAAAAATTATTAGCAGACGCAAGTTTGTAAGAATGGACGAAAGCTTAAAATTATCAATGATATACACATACCTAACGTGATGTGGATACTGGAATTGTCGAAAGTTAAAAGCTTAGGCTGCTAAATTTACTAAAATATTATACAAAGTAAATTTCTCTATTTCCAAAAGAAAAACATAAAAAATACAATATAATCTCAGCCCCGCTATTAATAATCATACACCAAATGAACCATTTAAACTCAGTAGCACGGCTGCTTTTCGCTTTAGTCTTTGTTAAATGTTGCTAAGTTACACGTTTAAAAATTACTGCAACATTTAAAGTTAATTTTTTCTATTTTTTGTTTTCAATTTAACAAAAATTAAGTGAATAAGTGATTATATTTAAAATCTTTTTCTAAATTTCTCCACCATTATGCTACGATGCGTAGCTGTAGATTTCAAGGCGTTATCTTTCGCTGGATCTCTTAAAAATAGTTGCAATACATCAAAAATCAATGTGGAGGATTGTGTGGGTGATTTCTTATCTCAAATGCCATATTTTGTAATGATTATTTGTACAAAGAATATAAAATTCGAATTAGTTATATATTAGCCATTTAATAATAACTAAATATAACAAATTATATATACTGTACTAGTACTGTTGTTCTCAAGATTTTTGGGTTTACTAGATTTATCATTAGACCACATAATGACACTTGAGCCCAAAGATACACTGTAGAATTATAATTCTTTATTCTAAGCTTGAGCCTCTTATTGTCCAGTATTGTCTATCAATAGATTCACTACTATACCAAGATTATATATAGTATATATTTTATCATTCACAATGTTAATGTTATTATTTTAATGTAGATTTATGATTTTTAATTTTGTAGCATTGTTCCTATACTTATAATACTATTACATAGTTTAATTTGGACTGACTTTCCTGAGGACTAATATTTTAGTGAATATATTTACTTTATGTATATATTTTTGGCATTTTGTACGACTTCATTTAACATGATGCAAAAATAACTAGATGTATAGGCCTAATCGCAAACTTAATATAGACGAAATTTTTGGTAGAATCCTGTTCTGTTGGAAATTTTAACACTGAACTCAGCTCAATCTGCTAAGTAAAACATAAAACTAGTAGTTTCAAGCTGACAGAGGTCATTGCACACAGTGCACAGAAGCATACATTGTGATACGTGCATATGCATACATACACTCATGCATGCCATATGCATTTGCCATACGCATGCCTAAACTCAGCCTCTCTAGCATCATAAGCCACAATAGGATTACAAATATTCTTACAAGTCACATGCTACAGCTCACGCAGTAGTACGATTTTCTGTAAATTGGTGCACAATATTGTTGTCTGTTGCAAGCTACCGGGCACTGCGGCATCCATGCTAAAACAAGCCATTAATTATCATCACTACAGCGGCTGTGCAGAACTATTCATAGAGCATTATTTTACAGACAGTTGGCTAGTTTGCAACGTTGATTTTGTTCTACGAGTTTATTAGAAAGCCTTGACAAGATAAATATCTTACAGCGGGATTTAGCGTAAGCTTATTTGGTTTATTTGCACATCAATAATAGAGGTTAAGCTAAGTCGACCTACATGGTTGGGTGACCACCTAGGAAGACGGATAGTGTTGACAGTTTAGAATGAAAAAATCCCCGAGTGTTGTAAGGTTATTCTTAATTCGGCGCCGGCTGATATTGATGCCACATCTAAAGGCAACGATTACTAATAACCATGGAGAAAAAGGCGGAAATGGGCGTTTATATTAAACAAGCATCTGTGCATGTGTGACGGTATGTATTTTTATATGCATACTATTACAGAAATAAGCAACGAAAATCACTACTGAAGCCCATTATATTTTATATTATATTTTATTTTTCTATTATATTTTCTTTTTAAAGACCCATAGGTTTGCCAACTTCTAGGGGTGAATATGGTCCTTGTGATAGAACCAACTATCGGTCCATGGAGTGCTCATAAGTGAGGAGACTACGCGAATATTAACTATTCTAGGCAATAAGTACCCTTTCCATAACTAGTAATCGGATACGTCTATCGAAGTCCTATAAAACCGAGCATAACGTGCATTTAATCGTCGTCACTTTGTATCACTAATACTACACTTGAGGGTGAGAGACAGAGGAAGAGTGAGAGACAGAGCGGGAGGGAGAGAGAGAGGTGGAGTGAGAGAGAAGGAGGGAGAGATGGAGTGAGAGATGGAGAGAGAGAGAGATGTGGAATGAGAGAGAGAAAGAGAAAGAGGGAGGGAAAGAGACAGAGAATTGTTAAACAACCTGCTGATTTCATGTTCTAGTAGGTTTACGCATAATTAATGAGACATAACTGTAGCTAATTTAAATTCAGTTGCTAAGTATAAAGTTCACAAGTAGTATCAATTACAAGCCGTGGTGTTGTCCTATTAACATTAATTAACGTTGTAGCGACCTTAGCTACCACCTCACAGAGATCCTAGGCCATGCTAAGTAATTCATTTACAACACTCTGGGCTTCTGTTACCAAAAGCAATAATTTGTATATTTTCCTTTTAAAGACTCATTCACTTTTTCAAGACATTCTTATTTCCGAAAAAACCACATTTACTGTGCTTTACTTGTATCGCTACTTTATTGCAAATTAAAACGTTTCACATTTCTATAACCCGTATGATACCAACGTAGATCTTTTAGCAACATCTGAAAAAATTAAAAAACTGTTGACAACAATCAATTGAAGAATATACAGTCTATTAATTACAATTACTGGTTTATATCAGTTTTAAAATCAGAATTTTCGTTAAACAAGTACAGGCCCATGGGCAATCCAAGTAGCATAATTAATTTAAATTGTCTTCACAAGTCAAAATTCTGATGGTCAATGTGCTAAAATTCCAAATCAGAGACCTGTTTAAATTCTCTGTAAGACCTAGGACTGCAACATAAATATTTAGTAATAGATGTACTAACAGTATACCACGTTACTAAACATACTGAAAACCTGTGACTATCGGTGCTCAAAAATTAAAATTATAGGATTCTTCTTATTCCAAAATGTATGTGCCAAATCGTTCAAACTTCAGAACTGCTTGTGTTTTTATGCCGACTAGAGGAGGTAGCAGAGAAGGCAAAGAAAATGCCTTTTTGAATTATAATTATTTCATATTTATCTCGGCTATATGATTATCAGAATGTGGGCAGTGGACCAAGGTCTTCGTGACGGGATCATTTTGTTGCTATAGAACATCTTATAGAGCTTTGTAGCATACTGAGAGATGGGTTATTTATCCTGGACTGGGCAGTTGACAGAGCAAAAGAGAGACATGAGTATCACTTGAAAACGTGCAGCAAGCAACCATTTATATTTATAGACTAGTTATAATTATTAGAGAATTCACATTTCAGAACTGCAGATCATAATTTAAACAAGTCTTTAAACTATTATATGGATGACAAACTTCTAAAAATGTCCATTGTAATGGTAAAGAACTAAACACTAGCACTTAGAATCTTGATACAAAAAAGTGACATGAGTAAAAGTAAATAAAATAGCTTAAAAATTTCATACACAGTGTTATAAACAATCTCCTCAGTTTACTATACCATATATTAGAAAGTTTATATACCAGTTTTTCAAAAACTTTGTTAAGTTACACCAAATAAAAGCCTTACTTTTGAATGTTTTATTGAATAAGTTCACTATACAAAACTTAAATCTAACAAACGGCACCCCAGCACACAATAAGGCCCTAACAGCACTTCGAAGCTAAGCAGCGGAATGAATGATAACAAAGTTTTCAGTTACTGAATTATAATCACCTACCAGCATAAATCCAAAACTCATTAGAAAATGAAAGCAAGAACCTTAATTAAGCCTCAATCTATACAGAGTCAAATATTCAGAGTACAATAATGAATACATTAGACAGTTCTATGTCAATTATTTGAAAAAAAAACCACTTAATCAAATTTTGTTTTAATAGTTCAGTGAAATTAAAATACAATTGACGTGTGTGCAATTCAGCTTTTGATTATGCTCATTGAAAGGCTCTACATTACAATCTGCATCAGTTTATAGTCACATTATACTTACCTTAAAACACAGTAGGAAGAATTCATACGACAAAGCATAATATTATCCAAACCATTTAAGATGCTGTTGCTTAAAATATCATTCAATGACAATCTGAACTCTAGTAAGAATCCTCACCATTTTCAGAGAAATTTACATTTATCTCCATTTACTTCTATAAGATATCGACATAAAGCTAAGATATAGAAAAATCTGTAAAATAAGTGGTCCAATGAAATATCAATGCATATGCAATTTAATTTGCGAAATATTCTTATAAAACATTGACAAAGTTCAAGGATTATAACCATAAGATATTTAAAACCAGAGCTAACTAAACTTCTACAAAAATCAAAATTTATTAAAAACCAATCATTAAGAGTCTAAAAGAACGCAAATAACGTTGAAATAAAGGGACATGAGATGGCAAGCATTCAGATCAACATAAAACTGCTTAAAAGAAAAACATTAAAATATACTACAAACGTATGCGTTATCTTCAATAAAAGCAGATCTTCGTCTCAGATGCTATAGCTTAAGCTATTTACTTAATTTCTAAATGTGAATTAAAAAATTTAATAGCACAAACACACACATAAATACAACAGAGACTCATTGGTCAATATAAAAAAACAATATCAGATAGTCGAAAACAATCCAACTTGAAAAACACCGAACTCTTAAATAGAATTACTTCAATCCTTTTGTATCGTGTTCATCAGATACAGAATAATATTTAGCATGTGTACTAATAGAACATATTAGTACACATGCCTACACGATTTCTGCTTGATGATGATCATGATCAGTGTTCAGGATCAGTGCACATGATCAATAGCTTATAAAATTTTCATGTAACTCCAAGTAGTTAGCCGGAAGCTAAGCACCAGTACACAGTGCAAGTCAACTCTCCGCAAACTCCGATGCATTGCATATCACGATTAAATTTCAATATTAACTAATTTTTTGCTCATATGGCGAATAATATCAGTTTTCAGACCAATGGGATTTTTAAAATTAAGGCAAAGCAAGCATACTCTCACGCTTAAAATCTGCCATGCGGCACTAGTGCAGCCTACTGATGAAAATACAAATGTTAGAGAACCTACAACTACGACGGAAGTATAAATAGGAAAGTAGTTGTCACTGATCCACTACTGCTTCTTGACGCACTTAGCCTTGATGAGATTGACACTGATGACGACAAATGCCAGAATGCTGAAGCAGATAGCCAGGGCAATTCCAACGTGCATTCCAACGTTGAATCCCTCCTGAGCATTGATGCCTGCAATACGTAGCGTTACATACATTAAATTATTATTATTATTAACAACAAAAACTTATATAGCAGTGTCATGGCCAAACTCGGTCTTCAAGACTACTTTACAGAAAGAGTTCAATAGTAATCATAAGCTAAATAGCAATTATATTTTAATTAATATCTAAACTAGTAAAAATGTAAAATGCAAAAATGAGTGGAACTTTACACTATCCAGCAACACTCATTCCTGTCTTCATCTACAAAAAACTTATAATAAACATACATAAGTGTACTTTCATGTAGAAATACTACGTGACCACAATAATGTTTTGACACTACGACGGAAAGCTAAATAGTTACATCTATAGATTACATTAGTAATCTCTTTGATTTAAAGTTTCTACTTAAAGAGTTTCTGATTTAAAGTTTCTACTGGATGAGAACTGGATTGAACCCTGCACCTACCGTTTGTAGTTGGATATTTTACTGATAGGCTAAATGCAAAGACCAGAGAGTTGAAGGTTATGTAATAATAGATCTATAAAATCAGAATTTGGACATAGAAGACAAAATCCCAAAGAGGCAGAAGATAGCAGAAATCTTCAGCATTTGTATTTCATACAGGTATTCAGTAAATCTCACAAAGAGTTTTGAGGAACATAACTACTTACAGTACTACATAAATATTAGGTAATATTATATAATTTACATATATGTATATATATATATACATATATATATATATATACATATATATATATATATATACATATATATATATATATATACATATATATGTATATATATATATATATATACATATATATATGTGTAAATTATATAATATTACCATAACTATTATTATGATAACCATAATTATTATATAATATTATCATAACTAAATTATAGTTAAATTACTATCAGTTTATTGATTACTGGCTTATATAATTTTCAATCCATAGTAGTCATACTATTTAATATTGCGATTACATTTGTCCATTATGATCTAATTAACAATATCATGACCTCTATATGACCTATATTATAGTTCTTATAATCTAATAAATACAAACTCTGTACAATTCTAGTAAGTCAAAGCAGAAGTATAGATATTAGATTAAGTTTAGGATTTGACTGTTACTTAGCATATAAATAAAATTGACTACAGTCTATAATAATGTTAAAATCTGAGCACTACATATTTCATCAAACTTGTATAAGTGATTACGAAATATATCATTACCATTTTTAATCAAAAGTAAACTCAATTAGTTTATCCACTTAGTCGTTTGTTTATAGGTTATTCATTATATAATACTGTATATACAGTATTATATAATGAATTATATAATGTATTAATAATAATATAATATATAATATAATTTATAGGTATATAATTTTTATATATACTACACTATATAGTATACATAGATACATACAATTATACATGCACATTTACATTTTCCTAATTTCAGTTCATATGAACAACAACAACAACAACAATACGATTAGAGTGCTACTGTTGTCCATGACAACATTGAGCACTGTGAAACCAAATTAAAGCCGATGAGCAGAGTGAGGGGTCCATAGACGATGCGAGCAAAAATCCGGGTGGTCAGTCCAAGGAAGGGTACTAGCGGAATGGAGGTTTACGTGTTGGTCTCAGTTCATGGACGTTTGGTGGATATGAAAAGTCGAAGAGAAAAGATTTCAATCGCCTATGAAACTGTTCGTAGAGTAGGAAAGGCTGATCAGGAATAGATGAGGGGGTGCGCAGAGTGGAAGGAAGTGGAAGTGGGGCAGCATGCTGGAAGGAGTGCCTAGACAGCTTGCTACGTGAAGGATGGCTCGGTCTCTCAAGAGTAACTAACTTAGAGGACCTGGTGGGCCTGGAGGTAGGTTGTCCCACTTGTAGTAAGTGGGACATGTAACTATTAACAGGAGTGGTAATCGACTTATCAGTTAGAGACACTGTCTTGTATAAAATGCGTTCTCTAACTTTGAGCCAGTGTAAGGACTTGAAGATGGAGTAGCATGAGAATATTTGGAGCTACGAAAGACTGCACGTGCAAGGGAATTCTGAATGAACTGCAATCTTTAAATCTTGCAACTGGGAAGATTTAGAAATAGGGAGTTGCAGTAATCCAGTTTGGATTGCACGAGAGCAGCGCCAATTGCAGTGGCAGTCTCGAGAGAAAGAAATGGTCTTATTCGACGAAGATCTCGAATATGAAAGAAACATGCCTGTGATGTTTTAGTGATATGTTAGTGGAATGAGAGGTGGTGGTCAAGGACAACACCAAGATTCTTCACAGAAGAAACTGGTGTGACTGAACATCGGAAGAGAGAGCCGGGACACCTCGTTCAGTTTTGAAAGTTGCTAAGGTGTTCCAAATAGCACGCACTCAGTCTTGGATGGATTGAGTGCCAAGAAATTGGCAGACATCCAGGAAGATATCTGCTGAAAGGATTGCTGTAGACAAGCCTTAGCATCAGGATAAGAGTGGGGGGTGAAGTATGTGTACAGCTGAGTGTCATCAGAAGCATCGGAATATATCTATATATATATATAATTTTTACTTTGGACTGAATTTCTGGATTTTGGAATTTGCACCGTTTTGGACCTTCTTTTTTTGCTCGCCGGCTTGATTTTGTCTCAATAGTGCTCGATGTTGTCATTGATGACTGTAGCACTCTAATTGTTGTTATTATTGTTATTCTTATCAGCGAAAAGTTGATAGTCTAATGAATGTGAAGAGAATAAAATAGAAAGAAGTAAAACTCAAACTTACTTTCCTGAGCGTTAACCACTCCCAGAAGCACCATCAGGGACACCAACAAAGTCTCGAACAATGTATTGGCCATATTTAATTAGTTCCAATTAATTATAATGAGATAATTAATGAATTAATATTTAATTTATTATTAAAATGTCTTCGACCTTCACGAAGGATAATAAATGCAGTGCTACCACCAAATCAAAAAGACTAAAAGTGTGAGTTGAAGATAGTGTTGCCAGTTGTTACAGAAAAATTAAAAAATTGCGAAACATAACATAACAATTAGAGTGCTACAGTCATCTATGGCAACATCGAGCACTATTGAGACAAAATCAAGCCGGCGAGCAAAAAAAGGTCCAAAATGGTGATAACTCCAAAATCCAGATAATCAGTCCAAAGTAAAGGGAATTCAAGAAATGATGATGATGATGATGATAATAATAATAATAATAATAATAATAATAATAATAATAATAATAATAATAATAATAACAATTAGAGTGCTACTGTCATCAATGACAACATCGAGCACTATTGAGACAAAATCAAGCCGGCGAGCAAAAAGATTGTCCAAAACGGTGCAAATTCCAAAATCCAGATAATCAGTTCAAAGTAGATGGTATCAAAGAAAATGAGGTTTAGGCGCAGGTCGCTGCTCATGGACACTGGATGGAAAAGAGAGATGGAAAAATAGGTCTTCAACTGCCTATGGAACTGCTCATAGGAAAGCAAAGGCCGATGTGCTTCAAATGAAGATTTCCGAAGATTGGATGGAAGAGAATTCCAGATCTGCGGTGCAGCATGCTGGAAAGAACGATTAGATAGCTTAGAGCGCGAAGGTAAGCTAGGTCTCACAAGAGTAATTAATTTAGAAGATCGAGTAATAGCAGGCCGCATCACTTTAATCAAGTTAGACATATAAGTTTGTCCAGGGATGTTGATGGACTTACAGCTTAACGAAGCGGTTTTTAAAATGATACGTTCTTTAATCTTTAGCCAGTGCAAAGACTTTAAAATGGGCGTAACATGTGAGTACTTGGAACTACAAAAAATTTCTCGCGCAAGAGAATTCTGAATAAACTGCAATAAATTTATCTCACAGCCAGGGAGATTTAAAAACAGGGAATTGCAGTAGTCCAATTTCGATTGCAAAGGGCAGCCCCAATTGTAGCAGCTGTTTCACGTGACAAATATGAACATATTCGACGAAGATCTCGGATATGAAGGAAACATGCTTGTGAAGTTTTAGTTATGTGTTCGTGGAAGGTTAGGTGTTTATCAAGGATAACACCAAGATTTCTCACAGAAGAGA
Organism: Enchytraeus crypticus; assembly: GCA_905160935.1. Classification (NCBI taxonomy): domain Eukaryota; kingdom Metazoa; phylum Annelida; class Clitellata; order Enchytraeida; family Enchytraeidae; genus Enchytraeus; species Enchytraeus crypticus. The sequence goes on along the minus strand of CAJHZI010000471.1, from coordinate 701,749 downwards.
CATGTGATATTGTAATACCCGAAGATAACGAAAGAGTTTTCCCATTCAGCTTCAAAAGCTGTTGAGGTGTATCAACCAACAAAGAAAATAAAAAGAAAAACACTCACACACACTTGTGAAATAATAATTAATTTTGAAAACCATCACTTTCCGCCATAAGTCTAAATTTTGACCCGATTGCCTTGGATCATGGTTTTGATCTCGCTTTCTCTTTTGGTCTCTGTGTACTCAGCCTTCATCGTGTGGTGTTTTGGCGCCTATTTGTGTAGAGTTTGAAAGAGACGTCCCCGACATTGCCTTATGGCGAGGAACCGGACATTAAATTCTTATTTATTGATTGATTAATTATTCGTGCTGATCGATTATATCAATATCATTAGAAATTTAATTTAATTGGTAATTTACTCAATTTTCTAACTTTTTGTCTTGTGTCTTCTAGAGATTTTACAACCTATGTACTTGATCAACTCTTCAGAAATTCGAATCTATGATGCATGGCTAAATTATAGGGCTAGATACGATGCCTTCTAAGTGCCACACATACCCCGCAAGCTACACCCCTCCCCCCATAGCAGTAACCTAGTTGGGAAAAAATATGCATAACCTAAAAAATGAAATCTAAGATAAAGTATAAATGAAATACATGTATATATTTGCGGTGGAAATAGATGCGCTTTAACGTTTAACCCACAACAATTAAAGTTTTCTAAGATTGACAAGAAATAACTTACATTTATAATTTTTTATTAATTTTGGTTGTACGCTCAAAAAATTGATTTTTCAGTTACACTTAAAGAAGCTTGACAAATTTCAACTAAAAGGGATAGGCCTATAACAAAAAGCCACACACATGATATAGGTTAATAAGGCTCTTAACTGTCAAAGGTTATAATTATATAGTATTTTATTAATTTTAGAGTTTACAATTATTTAATAATCGGAAAATGTTTTATTGTATTGACTTAGGCCTAATATATAACTATTATAGGCCTGTAAGTCAATATTTAAATGAAAGAAGACACGATACGTGCTTGTCCTTTTATAGTAGCATTATCATCAGCATTATCATCATCATCATCATCATCATCGTCGTCGTCGTCGTCGTCGTCATCATCATCATCATCATCATCATCATTATATGTCGTCGTATGATCATTATATAGTTACTTTTGTCTATTTACTATTGGCTAACACAATACAAATAAAACATTAAAACAATAACATGTTGCCATTGGACTGATATTTAATCGTTAAGAAAAGACGAAATTATAACAATAACGTTATCACAAAAATTAAATACGTCAAATCTTTTGTCTAATCAGAACAAAAATTAAAAGCATTGCAACAATATGGACGCAATAAGATCAAAGAAATAACTGTAAAACATAACAACCATGGAAAAGAATTATTTTACTAAGCAAAGTTAAAACATACTTCAAATGTATACCCTACGTAGTGATGAGCATGCTATGTTTTAGGGATGGATACTAATAATAAAATATATGAATACAATAGGCTTAGACTCTAGTTGAAATAAAAAATTGAACTAAATGTAATATTTTTCGAGTAATTGCAAGGAAAAATTAATTATGACATAAGCTTACTTTAGCTATAATACCCATCCGCTTTTATACGAGTAAAACGAAAAGAGAATATCACAAAAGCCTGATCTCTCATCTTCTTCATTCAGTATGCTGAAGTAGGCCTACATTTAAAAATCTACTATAGCATCTACTATAACATAGTATAATTGTATTTAAAAGTGTAAATAATGGAACTAAAAGGTAGCCTATATATTATTTGAGAATGTAAGAATTATATAAAATCATAAGTTAAATTTTTAACAGCGCCGTTGAACAAATTTTGTCATTAATTAGCTAATTAAGTAAATGTGAAGAGTTTCACTGGATTTCTTTCTGCCCTGAAAAGGTCTGTACGAGGAATCATCGTTGAGTCGAAGTATCGGCGTGAACATCAAATAAGTCTCTAATTCGAGCATGGTTTCAAATGTTTAAGTACAGGTCTATTGTCAAAAATAAACAATAACAGACAGCTCCACCTTTCTCAACAGCAAATGTTTTTTTCAGATCGTTTGGGGGTGAATCGATTTGTAGTGACATGTGATGGGGACGTCCTTGACAGCATTCTTTTATGAGGAAACGGACGTTAAACCTTTACTATTACTATTAGCTAGTTAGAATCGAGATATCAAGACTTGGCAGCCTCAAAGAATCTCACAAATATTAAATTTCTTTAATGTTTTTATCTAATAGATGTTACAGAGTACTTTATTGCTGTTCACAAATTGGTCGACAATAGGGTAATACATCAATTAGCTAGCTGATCCCTTCCAAAACGCTTGGCCTTTAATTAGCAGCCTAGTATTAGCTAGAAAAGATATAATTAGTTATTCAATGGTAAAATAGGTTGGTTATATAGTCCTAGTTCAAGTTTAGTCGCCTCAAGCAAATAAAGTTGGTTTCCAAATTTAATCCGCTTTTTAATCACAACTTACTACATTAGTAGGCCTTTGATTCTTACATTGATACGACTAAAGTTAAATTGACTTTCTAGGATATTGTTTTATGGAATATAATTTTTTGCTCATAAGCATAACTTTTATTTCATAGTGCTCGATATTATCATGGAGGATAGTAGCACTTACAGTAGCATTGTAATGGTTTGTTGTTGTTGTTGATGATGTCAATGTGTTGTGCAGTATCCAGGAGACAAATAAAGAAAGAAGTTCTAACAACTCTTATTTGTTGTCGAGACGTCAACTAATCTGCAGTCATAAGATGAAGAACGAATAGTTTGCGATCGACCGGAAGTTTCCACTTCAGTGCAGATGGACCGAATAGTGAATCTCGCGTCACAGCGAAGTACTGCTCGTGATTCTATTGGCAGGCTTCTGTTTTCTATTTCCGCACTGGTTGACCTGCTTGATCTTGTAAAATCCTGCTCGCGCCGAATTTCTTGTGAAATTCTTAAATTTCGATTAACACCGGAAGATTGTTGGTTACCGAAACTTTGAGCAGTTCTGAAATCTCGGCGAAAGTTCGGTAAAATTCTCAAATCCTGCGCAACCCTGCAGTCTTGAGCACCCCTAAAGTTTTGTGCACTCCTGAAGTCATGAGCTCCCCTGAAGTCTTGTGCACCCCTGCAGTCTTGTGTACCCCTGCAGTCTTGTGCACCCCTAATGAAGTCTTGTGCACTCCTGCAGTCTTGTGCACTCCTGCAGTCCTGGAAACTTCTGTAGGCGTGAGAACCTGACGATGAGCAACTGGAAGTGGTTTGGTGCCTCTCACTGCTGTTATTGGCACGCGGAGTGCTTCCACTTGAGAGTCTGGATCTGGAGATGGAACCATACCTCGCGTAATTAGAGCATTTCCTCTGACTAATCTCATCATCACCTTCACCTGACCTCCTCCTCAGAACAATGTCCTCATTCTTCCCACATCTTCTTAGCGCCTCGTCCTGCTGTTCGTTCAACGTAGAACTGTCAGGAGACATTTTTGGCGCTCCTTCTTTTTGCGATGTCCGAGAGCCCAGACTTCCGCTCAGAAAAAGACGATACCAGCAGCAGCAACCCTTTCCCAGACTGATCATTCGCCTCCTACTGATCGGCCAGCAGAGAGATCGAACTGTTCTGGTGCTGAAGAGCATGTATAGCAGAGGATTGAGGGCACTGTGTACCAGGGCCATGATCTCACTGACCGATAGAGCTTGCTCGAGCTGAATCCGGTAGTCGCTGAATATTCTAATTAAGCTGACAACGAAATATGGGGTCCAGCAGACGATGAAGCCCACGATGACGGCCAGTGTCATCTTGACCACGTTACGTTTAGAAGTGATAGACCGTGATATGGACGACCGCCTTGATCTTTGAGCTTCGTTGCGGTTGAAGAAATCCGGTTGCTTTCCATATGTGAGAACCGTTCTGTAGGAGTTACAACCGGTTTTCAACGACTGCCTGGGAGTTAGAGTTCGAACCTGCGGCGGTCCGATTGGTCGACGGTGGGAAGCTACGAAATGGATTCTAGGAGCGTCGATATCCTGTTTATCCGAGTCTCCAGTTGGCATCCAGACCACTCGGATTATATTCGAGTAGCAGAATGTCATTATTGACGCCGGAATTACTAGAATGTAGACAGTCATGTATGAGAAATATACCTGAAAGTGAAAAAGCATTGATAGTTAATATGATATTAATAGATAACTTACAATAGACATGACGTTGTATGATTATTGACCTATAGCAGAAAATATTTCAGAAAGGACCACTGCCAACAGAAGAAACTGGAGGAAACTTCAGTGTCAAATATGTTGAATTAAAGTATAAACGAAAGCAAACTAGACAACTCAAAAATGTGTTTTAAACTTAAAATACGAAACTATTGACAGTCTCCAGTTAAGTGATTAGTTAAATGCCTCATAAATTTAGCTTTTTAATTAATTAGTTGATAATTTAACGATTGGTTGACTAAGTTGACGGATTTATTTATTGGTTTGGCTTTTAAATTCTAATTATAGATTAAAGTTTAGAATGTGTTTGCTGAATATGTTAGTTAAGCGTTTTGATGTTCTGAGCTACTTGTAGGTTTATATGCCTAATTCTATAAGTATTAGAGCTCAATTTATGCCTATTTGCTTTTCTGGTTCTTGTTGTATTGGTGTATGTGTATGATTCATGTATGGGTTCTTACGCATGAAATAAAGCAATAAATAAATAAATTAATCGATTGGCCATTGGATCGATATTTCGATAGATTTTACCTTTCTCTGCCACTCGGCTGTGTACCCAGCACTCTTACATTGTTTGATGACTCTACCGTCTTCCAGAGGCTCCTCAGTCTGAACAAATATGAAGAGCTGTGGTGTAGCGAAGATCATGGCCAGCAGCCAAGCTGCCACCATGCGGTACCAGATGTAGCGAGGTCCTCGAACTGGTTGAAGTGGCTGAATCAACACCTAAGAACGAGTTAATCAAGAGTTAAAGATTTGTCTGCACTAACGTGTGTGTGTGTGTGTGTGTGTGAGAGAGAGAGAGAGAGAGAGAGAGAGAGAGAGAGAGAGAGAGAGAGAGTGTGTGTGTGATAGAACCATGATCAATTTATTTCTAACTGAATCAAAATATAAACGAAGCACATACAACGAGAAAGAAAACAAATAAAATGGCCGTCAGAAGGAGCTCAATTAACGTGTTGAACAACTACATTAAGGATATTAACTGAGGCACTGAGACTCTCCATGGAGATTAAGGAAGAAATAACAAAACTACAAAACTGAAAACTAAGCAGTGAATCTATGTATCACATTCTGCATGTCATATGTGCAAACATTTGAACAAACAAACATAATTATCCGAGAGATTTAAGATTGGAGTGGTTTATTAATGATTTTTAAGAGTTCAAGGTCAGGCCCAACTGTGCCCGTTCCCTATTCAATGTTCTTGTGACTAAGATTGTGGGATTTTTTTATGGCGAGGCAGATTACATTCAGTACCAGACTCTGTGCGCTGGTTGTCAAATGTCTCGTTTACAAATAGTGAAGGATATCTAAGTGACAGTTACGACGTCATTCGAATCTTCGGGAAAACGTTCTTCGTATACGCTTCGCTCGACTGATAAATTCCATGAAAAATTAAATCACGTAATAGTATGGGCCAATTGACAGATCAATTGATAGATTGTGGTTGAGGTATTTGGACAATTAAGCAACTACACGCTTTGATCAATCAATTGGTAAACACTCTCTTATAATAATAAGTCTTTCTATCGTTACTGTGTGGAGCCAGTGGCGATGTCGGTAAGATATTCGACCGCGGGTCAGTATGTGCGGGGTTCAAATCTTGGGATCGCCCGTCATTGACATCGCTTTCGAGTGAGGAAATTAACGTTAACATTAGCTTCTTTATCCAAGAACCTCACGTTAAAATAATTGATTGACTGATTGAATAGTTACATAGGCCTATTTAGAAAGAGTATTCAGAAATCCGTTATGATATTTGTTAATTATCCATGAATATATGGTTAGCTTAAATTAATTATTTACAAATCAAAAGCTTTTTTCAATAGGAGCATATTTAAGATCCTAGCTGCCTTCTGATTGATATTAAAAATGCATTACATAATATTTACATTTAAGTATTCTATTTCTTCGCAGACGAAAATGATATATAACTTTTGAAATTATTGAATTTACTTTGTAGCCGTACACTTTCAGTATAAGTGTTCAGTATAAATGTTTAGCAGAAATGTTAAGTATAAATGTTTAGTATATATGTTCAGTGTAAATGTTCAGTATATATGTTCAGAATAAATGTCAAGTAGTCAGTAACTTAGCGTTTCTTCGTAAATTTCATATTATTGGCTGAACTTATCCTGTCTCACAAGTGGTAGAATTCTCAAGAAAAGGCAGGGCAGAGGGAACTGCCGGTAATAATTTTGAAGGAATTTAGACAACGGGTTGGATCTCGTGCCACTTTCTTTTACTTGACGCTCTGTAGACTTTACTGCAGCTCATAAAAGGATAGAAGTTGTTTTTAAATCAAGCTCGATGAAGCGTTTTATGCGAAATGTCTATTCGCAGTTTTCTTATTGATTGAAACTCGCCAGACAACTTGAAAAATATTTTTGCTGCAACAACTTGTCTGGAAGCCTAAAAATAAGAAATACAATCATGTTTGGCTCACATTAGGATATAGATATGCAATCTACGCTTAATATAACAGGTTATCAATATTGTTTTGTTATTTAAAATGCAAGAGATGAACGTAGATATTTTAAATTAGTAATAAATCGTATTAAAATTGTTGAATACACGGCTTTTGTATATTACGTTAAAATTGATTCAGGGTTGTTCAGGGTTGAGAATTCCGTGTTATAATGGATCCTAAATTACATTCACCTCGTTTGAATCCTGAAGTCTTTGAAACAATCTAACCGAAAACAATGTGCATAATCGTATTTACTATTACTAGTATTTAGAATTAAAGTACAAATAAAAAAGTGGTTTAGAGAGTCGGTACAGCTAGGCAGCTAATAGATATAACAAGAAATGTATAGAAAACTGGATGGGATTTATTATTAGGGAAGGGTGGTTTGCAGTGAGATGTAATAGAAGGAAGAATGCAGGGATGAGTTAGAGGTAGACCAGGACATGGGGTGTTTGCTGATTTGATAACAAATTCATATAGAGATGAGAAGGAAGGCTAAGGAAAGATTGAGAGAATTAGTTGTAAGAGTTATGTGCGATGGACCTGCCGTTAGGCCGTGCAGTAGAAGGAGATATAAAAGCACCTCATACTGCAGAGACCAAGAAAGTCAATAAAAAAATCAACAACCTCTGTGTTACAATTATTTTTATTACTAACTACGGACGAGGAGGCAAATTTTTGAAGAATCCTACCATGCGGCACAGCACTGGAATGCTAAATTATTTGCTTTAATTGCTGCGCATCAAACTACATTAGAAATAAATATTATAAAGCTGGTAAAGCCAATATTAACGTCAGTTTCCTCACTCAAAAGCGATGTCAGTGACGGGCGAGCCCAGTATTTGAAGCCTCACATACTGATCCGCGGTCGAGTATCTTACCGACATCGCCACCGGCTCCAGTCGGGTTTAAACAGCAGAGTTTAAGAGTCTGATGCGACAGTCTTATTGGTCGACAAGCTGTCGCCAGAGATAATTCCCAGAGAGAGGCAAAATGCCACTAGTCCAGTTGTCAGACACCGCTTCTAAAGCAAATGTCGTTCAATTCTTCTTTCGACTTAAGATGTAAGCCACCTATTTTTTTGTAGAAATGTCACATCTCATAATTTAACAGCAATATAGTTCCTGCAGACTCTAACTATTATAACGAGATTTTCAAAAATTCTTATGAAGTTGTACAGAACAAAAATGTTAAGAAATTCTAAAACTACCAATAGGGCGTAGTTTTAGTAATTGATGAGGAAATGGTTTTACTAATCGGTGGGCATTTGAAATTGAATTACATCTCTACCGAACCGAATCTAGACGTGCAATCGATATGCTCTTGCCTCTGAGAAATCCATGAGATCTATAACGCAGCTACAGTGTGAGCCCAATAAACGCCTTTTTAGGGGAGCTATGATTTACGAATTAGGCCAAAGTGGAAACGAATATAAATTAAGTTTTGCTAGAGAAACAGAAGTTTTACTGGAGAGTAGTTGCTAATTATCACTTACTGGATAATTGGCTGGCTGGAGCCAGTGGAGAAGTCGGTAAGATACTCGACTGCGGATCAGTAGGTGAGGGGTTCAAATCCTGGGCTCACCCGTCACTGACATCGCTTCCGAGTGAGGTAACTGACGTTAACATTAGCTTTAGCTTTTTACTGGCTGTGATAGTGAGGAAAACGAAGTGTTTAATTAGAACATTTCCACTCAATTCCAGCATACAGTTCACAATATTGACTCTGTGAGGCCAACGGGATTTAGAAGATCCAGGCTTTTGTAGAAATACATTAAGAATTACGAATTAAAAATTAAAATAAACGATTTATACTGTAGAAATTCACTTTTGTAGAAATTCATTTACATTCAGTTAAATGACTTCAAAAAACGAAACTGAAAAATTGTGTAATTGAAGTGTTATTCTAGCAACGAAACTGAATGAAGGATTTTAAAATTGAAGTGCTTTCTAGCAAAGAAGTCAAATGAAAGATGAGACTATTTAAGCTTTTTGTAGCCGTAAGCAGTTAATAAACTCCTCCCTTTCAACAATAGAAATTACAAGCTTCTATTAAATTTAAAAATTCTAATGAATTGATTTTGTCGAAGGGAAGCTTGCCTGATAAACAAAAGTGCACCGTCAATGGTTATTCCTGCGGTTAAGAAACAGTATGTTAAAACTTCATTGCATTGTATTGTATAGCATTACATTATATTGCGCTGTGTGGCATTGAATTCATTGCATTGTATGATTGTTTGACATGACATTGTATTGTATTGTGTTGTGTTGCATTGCACTGTATTGCATTGTATTTTCTTAATTTGAATCGTATATTATTGCATTGTATTGAATAGTACTGTAAAGTATTATATTGTATTATATACTCTATATACATTTTATTGCATTATTTAATGTATTGCGTAGTGTTACTATTTTATTGCATTGCATTGTATCCTGTTGTATTTAATTATATCCTATTGTATCGTATTTTATCGTTTTGTATCGTATTGTATCGCATTATATCGCATTGTATCATAGTGTATCGTATTGTATCGTTTTGTATCGCACTGTATCGTATTGCATCGTATTGTATCGCATTTTATCGTATTGTATCGCATTGTATTGTATTATATCATATTGTATCGTATTGCATTGTATTAAATTATATTGTATTGTATCGTATTATAATAGTATATTATGTATATACATTGTATTGCATTATTGAATGTATTACGTAGTGTTACTATTATATTGCATTGCATTGTATCCTATTGTATTTCATTTTATCGTATTTTATCATATTGTATCGTATTGTATCGCATTGTATCGTATTGTATCATATTGTATCTCATTCTATATCGTACTGTATCGTATTGTATCGTCTTGTATCGTATTGTATCGTCTTGTATCGCATTATATCGTATTGTATCGTATTGTATCGTATTGTATCGTATTTGATCGTATTGCATCGCACTGTATCATATCGTATCGTATCGTATTATATCGCATCTCACCTGATATCTATCGACGCTCATGGCAGTGAGTAGAAACGTTGTAGAGGCGAGGGTGACTATCTGCCCGTACACGATGACCTTACAGGCCAGGGCACCCAGAACCCACTGACCAAAAGCCACAAACAGAATCTCTGTGGTCATCGTGAAGAGACAAACCATGAGATCGGCCACAGCAAGGTTTAGTAGAAACACGCTGACTCGTTTACTGCGCAAACTAGCATGACAGGCAATGACGGTAATAAGTGCGACGTTACCAGCTAACGTAAAAAACATGACAACGCTAATGGTTACCACTCGAAAAATGACGTTTGGAGTCCAGATATCTTCGGCGTTAATTTCATCGGAGTTGGTAATGTTATGCCACGTGACCGGATGTGATGAAGGATAATGGATGTAATTCTGCAGCGGCTGCTGAGAATTAGGAATAAGAATAACATTGAGATCTTTGATGGAATTTTCGCGAGGTTGCAGGGGGTGTTTTTCGTTGAGCAACAAGTCGTAGTATGGTAACACAGTTGGTGAGGTCGTCATGACTATTTGATATTTTGTAGAAGTAATTTGTTATTCTCTAGAAATTCTCATCCGGTTTTCTCCTGCCGCAGAAAGAAATCTATTAAATTCCTCTGAACAGGAGGAGTCCATTAACGAGTGAGATTTATGGGTGAATTATTTGAGAATCAACCAGTCTTCGCGTGTATCTCTAACTAGCTATTTACGAGACAGTTAACAACATGATTTCCAAGTTGTAGTTGATCAATGAGGTAGTAAGAAATTAGACAAATTAAAATAAAGTACAATGTATACACTTCACATAACGGCAATTTCTTGATTTAGTTACTGAAAGAAGTCTTATCGAATCATCTCTCGCTCCATCATAGGTATTATTTCATGAACGTCTGAATTCAATCATTTGATCGAAACGAATCTAAAACATACAAATAAAACTTGAATTATGTAATTTTTAATTTCTCTTTTTATCAATCAATCAATCAATCATTCAATCAATCAGTCACAGCCAGTCAGTCAATCAATCAATCAATCAATAAAAGTAATAAATAAATCAATCAATAAGAATTTTACGTCCGGTTCCTCGCCGTAAGGCAATGTCAAGGACGTCTCTTGCAGACTCTCCGCAAACAGGCGTCAAAACACCACATGATGATGACTGAGTATATAGAGATCACAAGAGAAAATGAGATAAGAAACAATGCAAGGCCAAGATCCAAGGCAAGAGGTCAAAATTTAGACCTATACCGGTAGGAGGTTGGTTTAACGTCTGTCTCTTGAACAAGCCTCTGACGCTTCCTGACTCGTGTTAATACAGGTATGTATTTAAATAGATCTATATATAACAAATTCATGTAATGTATATAAACATAGCAGTCGTAGCAACAGATAAACAGTAGATTCTGTCAGATGTATTGAAGTCTCTAATAAACAGAGTCTGCCTCCAGTGGTCGCAAAACCCTGGTCATTCAACGTACGTTTATCCATTCGAGATAATCAGAACAAATTCCTGTGTTTCTCTAAAGTAATTTGTGCTGCTATTGGATGGCTTCTCTAAAGTAACTTATACTCTTAATGGGTGATTTTTTCAGAAGTAATTTGAGCTTCTAATGGGTGTTTTCTCTAAAGAAAACTGTGCTTCTGATACATTCATTTTAGTAGGATTGGAAATTAATTGTTCCAAATATTTAAAATATCTATAGCTTGCAACTGAGAACCCTATTTAAATTAGCTAAATGCTGCTTATGGACCGAATGATAAAACTGTCAACTTCAGACTAAATGTATTGCACCCACTATTTATTATTAATTTTTTCTATTTATTATTTATATATTGGGCCCTCAATAAATACAGTTTCTCAACGAAATACATGTGTTTCGTGTTTAATGAAACGTAGATTTACACAAAATGGCAACTTATGCATAGGCCGATAGACTTGATTTATAGCTAAGCATGCCCCTTTAAAGTTAGCTAGAATTGCTTATTAATTGATTTTCCCGTCATTTAGGAATGCTAGCAGGGTTGGAGTAAAGAAAAAATGTAAAAATAAAAAATTACATTTTAGCTAGAGCATGTCACAAGAGAACACGTTGTTTTAAGTGCCTGCCTGTAGTCGACACTAACAACTGATCTTCACGCCACTAACAGCTGCTCTACACGCCACTAACAGCTGCTCTACACGCCACTAATAGCTGCTTGGCAGACTGTTTAGAAAACTCTTTTTGAGAATAGCTGTTTGTGACCCGAGTGTCATGTAAACTAACAGCTACCTAACTGTCTCATGTCATCTCACTTTCTACTGACAAGATCAGATTATGTAAGATCAATGTTATTAAGTTTTGTCAATTCAATTCAATCAACTACGTATATTATGTTGTTTAATTTTACAAAGTTACATGTACAAGTATATCAAAGTTTTCCGCATTGTGTCATTGCCACGGCTGAATAGAACAGCCGAACACTGCATGTGTCTTCACTGGAACTGTAGATTGAAACAGAAATGAAGGAACATAGCGATAAACCACTAGAAGCCGTAATCCAAGCAATGTTCTATAAGGATTTTAAGGTATAGCCCTTCGGATGAGATCAAACTACTGCCATGGGGTCACTCTTGAAAGATGACGAAAGTAGACTGAACAGATATATGCACCGTGAGATACTCAATTTCAGAATACATTAATAAAAAAGCTGGTCAATCTAGTGTTAACGTCAGTTTCCTCACTCGAAAGCGATGTCAGTGACGGGATAGCCCAGGATTTGAACCCCGCAAATACTGATCCGCGGTCGAATATCTTACCAACATCGCCACTGGCTCCAGCCAGAATAGAATTCATTAATAATAAATTGCGAGCGATGTGATGTCAAAAAGCAATCTTTGTGCAATTAAGGGAAATTAATTACGTGCAAAAATCGAACAAGGACATATTAGACGAAGCATAACACTAGCCACCACATTTATACCACATCTCGAAGGTTCTGCCTAATTTATAGCCCCGCACAATGCCTGCCACACTGAATCAATATGGTGATCAATTCAGTCACGTCATAGTTTAATCTCGTCTTGCACTATCGTAAGTCTGTCTCTCTGGTGTCGCGACGATGCAGAAATTTCTCAACTCCGAGCTGATGCTAATTCATTTCAAAGTTAATATCCATCACTGACCTTGGCGTTATTAGAAGGCACTGAAATGGGTTACAAATCGACTTGGTTTGGGGTGTACTAGGGCTACCAACATGACTGTTCACGTTTAACTCTCAAAAACACAGGTTAGATATTACTGGCGTATTGCGTGTGTCTAAATTTTTGAAGCCAATATCAAATAATACGTCTTATCCTTGTAATACCTTATACAAGATATGATATGATAGTAATAATAACATTACATGATAAAAACTGTATTATAACAACACTACAGGACAATATCCTTGTAATACCTTATACAAGATATGATATGATAGTAATAATAACGTTACATGATAAAAACTGTATTATAACAACACTACAGGACAATAACAAGATGTAATTGATAATAATAATTCGTAAATGATATCGAGTCATTTTGACATTCTGATGTATTTAATTCGTAGCAACTCTTCCAAGTTTCCCATTTGTACTAAGAAAGCTTTGCGTGCAAAATTTTACATGATTTAGAAATCGATTCAAGTGGAATCTAAATTCGAAAGGTTTGTGCTTTTAAAAACCTGTAAAGCCAATGTTAACGTCAGTTTCTCACTCGAAAGCGATGTCAGTGAAGGGAGAGCCCATTTATATCTTATCCTATATTCGGTATAGTCAAGATGATTCATGCAGTCCGCCAAGAATAGTTAATTTAATCTCTGACGGCATGGATTCACGAGAAACGTTGAGAACAAGGATAAAATCTTTTCAATAGGAACAAAATTTCTCTAATTTCTAAAGGTCAGCTTTTAAGTACTGAAGGTTTAAACTTGTAAGCTGATACGTTGCATTTAATTTCATAAAACCAGATGCCACACCTACTGCATTCGACTAGATTTTAAGTGACGTGTGCCAGTTTTAGAGAACATAGCAACTCAAATTTTTAAGAGATTCCTATCGCAACTACTGAAATAGACGACGGCTATGATAATTAATTTGAAGCTGGTAGACCTAACGTTCCTTCGCTGACAGCATTAATATAATAAAACTAAAAAATTCTAAAATATTATTTATAAAATAGAAATATAGTCCAAAGCTCGATCATAAGTATTATAATTTTGAAATCATACACTAGAATTTTAACGTAAGAAACCTCATCATGCATGAACCATGCAGTGAACCTATAGGCCTACTAGGTCTTCACTACTATAACCAACTTCTGTGATACGGAACACGAAAAGTCACTACTGAATGTACACTTACAAATCAGTTTACGTAACCGCAGAGTGCAGAGTCGCTGCTTTGCATATCTCTCTCTCTCTCTCTCTCTCTCTCTCTCTCTCTCTCTCTCTCTTCAGTGCACTGTCATGTGGCAGGTTCAAGGTACATATTCATACTCAAAATCTGCTTTCTCGCTCCATACGAGCAATCCTTAGATCAACAAGTTAATCCATTCACAAAGTCTATATGCCTTATCCATACCTTATGTAGCCTATAGCTTGGAAAAAGTATGGCTTCTGAGATGGTTTCACGTTGCCTTCCTCAGTTAGATGGATTAATTACCATTTAATCCTGGGGAAAATATTTTATGGTTAGGTGGGTCCCCTATTAACATCCTCAGCTCCTGACTTAGTCGCCTGTTACGTACACGCAGCAGATTGTTTGCGGTTGCCCTATTCTGCAGTATCCGCAAACAATCAGCTAAGCGACACATTAGAGCAGAGTCTCCGCTTTGCTTATATAACATGTTTAATTGCTTATGTAACATACCACACAAGTGCTCGATGTTGTTATGGACAGTACTAGCACTCTAGCTCTGTTGTTGTTGTTGTTGTTATACACAAACAGATTACAGTACTCCTAACTAAACTAAGCGACAGTGGGAATACTTAGTAGTTATAATTCTAGTTCTAATGACGACCATCTAGGTAATACTGCGCGTATAATACGCGTATTTCGTTTATAACACGCACGTATTTTAAAGTATGAATGTTTTATAATACGCGTAAGGTCGAACTTTGATAGAATCGATGTCGTGGAGTTCATCGGTGGTTTAATTGATGCACCGCCGTCCCTGACATCATCCTTTGATGAGGAAACGAACGTAAACCCTATATTATTATTGAATTGAATTTGAATCATGTTTATTTCACTTAAGGCTACAATATATGCAAGAAATACTTGAGATTAAGTGAAAAAGGACACAAAGGCCACTATTGTTATTATGTAGCAATGAGATCAACTGATTACTATATAAATATAACCTAAACTGTAATCCATTTCAAAGATGTAACTGTGTTAATTAGCCCCACTGACCTTCGTTAAGCTTCTTTTCTCCCAGCATTTCCATACAACCGTGATAACGTCAGGAATTCCGTGAAGGAACCGGACGTGGCATTTCGAGAAATTAGCATCTTGCTTTACTTGAAGCGTGGCAATCTTATTAGAAAAGACTGAGAAAATAATGAAATTGTTAGCATCAGCGCAACTGTCGATATGACAGTGAGATAGAGAGATGGAGAGAGAAAGAGAAAGAGAGAGAGAGAGAGAGAGAGAGAGAGACGTAGGAGGCAGGAGAGATATAGCCGGAACCTTGGAGGTAATGATATGACTATTCTGGACATCATCAGAGGATGAACTTGTCAAGGAATCGCTGCATCTTTGAAAATAAATTCCTGGAAAATTTCCTTCAGATATTTTTATGACTTTTGCTTGACTATATATATTTTTACATAATTATGATCACATTTCAGTATACATGTACAGTATATAATTCAATACGATCTTCTTATAAAGGAGTTCTTATCTTAGAAATCATCTCTTGTTGCAATAATATCATTCCTCAGATATCGAGAGATCTTATTAGTCAATTGGACTGAATATTGACGTATAAGAAAGGGAAACATTCAGCTTCTAATAGCTGTCTATTTGATAAATTTGAACAATATTTCCTTAGATGCAGCAAGACTCTACGGGGGCATAAATCGAATTGTGCTGTGAATGCCAATCAACAGACTGACCTTCTTGCACTTGTGTATCAGAGGATATGAAATAATGCCTTGCTAGACAAATGATAAAATTTTGTCTTTGATTCTGAAAGGAAAATGAACCCAATGTGAATGCGATGTCTAACTGGTTTCATAACAAAGATCAGAATGATAAACAGATTTAGATCAGGCATCATGTCCAATAGGAAAGACTTTTATATAACCCTAATGTAATATAAACTGCAATAGTTCACTGAATACTTCTAAGAAGAACGCACTCAGCTTATACATGCATCTCTTTAGTAATGACAAATGACAAGTACATAGCACATATTACTGTTCGCAGTTTACATTAAATAACAGATAGAGCACTCCATTGATCTAAAATATTTGTAAATCTCAATGACCATGCATTTTCATATTGATGTGGATATATCTTTTAATTAATGGCATCTGCGGAGATTTTCCGTGGACTTTCCAGGTCCTATTTGATAGTCTCTTGTAACAAGCGTAACGTATACACCTGCACCATATCATAGGCTGGAGCCAGTGGCGAAGTCGGTAAGATACTCGACCGCGGATCAGTATGTGCGGGGTTCAAATCCTGGGCTCGCCCGTCACTGACATCGCTTTCGAGTGAGGAAACTGACGTTAACCTTAGCTTTACCAGCATCTGCACCAAAGCTTGCACCATAGCATCTGCACCAAAGCTCGCACCATAGCGCCTGCACCATAGCTTGCACCATAGCACATGAACCATAGCTTGCACCATAGCACATGAACCATAGCTTGCGCCAAAGCACTTGCATCTGTACCATATACTCTAGCTCCTGTATCAGAATAATACTGACTATATCTGTTGGTTAACGCATCTGACACTATAACTTCATGTACTGTTCAAGATCAGCCATGTATAAAACATGATTTTCAGTCTAAATGTAGATCAATTAAATTGCGTTAATAAGTGTCATAAACTGACGTTAATTGTCATTTAACGCTTAAAAGACTAAATCAGAGCCATGTTGTGGTGCAAGTCGTGAGGTCGCTAAGAAAATTTGAACATGAGTCTTTTGATGTTTGTGATATAATTAGTTCTGACTGGAGGTTTAGATGTCATTGAGACATCGTTTCATCGCAACATTGGAACTTCGTAAAAGATTTAAAGTTCAAAGACAAGGATGCTGGTTTCAATAAATATCTTATATTTTGCCTCGATATAAAAAGTAGACCATAAACAGAAGAGTATTCGTGATCTTAAAACATAAAACGGCAGCCTTTGATGAAAATAAATAGTTGTAAGGCTTCCGCTTGAAAAATATATCTAACATATCTATAACCAAGTAAAGGCGTTGGGTGGATAAAAATTCGAAATACCATAAAGGTAGTGTGGCTGAAAAATAAAGTGAGATTTTCTGTATTTTTATGCAAGTGCAGGCCGAGATAAGGTATGTAAGATGATTCAAAGACCCACTCATATGTGGAAATTAAGAGGAAGTCGGAAGACAGAGAAGAGTGAAGGCGTTATATACCATGGACCTGCCAGTAGGCAGTGAACTAAGGGAGATGTGCAGGATCTATAGGCCTAAGAGTCACATCGCAATTACGCAGCCACAGACTTCAACAGGCCAGCACTTAGACTGCTGCTCAGTTGCAGTAGTTCAGTAATTTAATATTAATTATTATTATTATTATTATTATTATTATTATTATTATTATTATTATTATTATTATTATTATTATTATTATTATTATTATTTATTAGTAATTTACATTCACTGGACTGGTTATACGGAAAATGGTCTAAATTGCCTAACGGTTTAAATATGTGGTATTAAAAGTGATAGATATCAACAGGGTTGATCATTTCACTATAATGAAATTCGAGGCAGGGTTTAAGATATTAAGGAAGGTACACCAAAAAAGAATATTTCTCACATAATTCCTAAATGAGAGGGGGTGGTAAAGAAGACCTCCCCGGCATCAGACACCAAGGGTTGTGACCACCCCCCCCCCATCAGTAAAATTAAGTTCCCTGCTTCCCAGGAAACTCAATGTAGACACGTGGAATGTGGAGAAGATATACGTGAAGAGTACAAATATACATCCTAATGAATTGATGAGCATCGCGCTGGATATTCAGTATTTGTAAAACACCCAGCGCTGTTGGTGAATAATTGTGTAGCAAGCATTTAATAAATAATAATGAATTTATCTCCTTCCGAGGACTATCTTAGCAGAATAATTTCAACCGAGTTGCAAGAGACGACTAAGTAGAAACTGGGGTAAAACAAAGGGAAATCATCACGCAAGTATATTTTCTCAAGTTAAAGTCAACATCACCCTCTCTCTAGTGTTCTGTCAATGACAGTTTCAATGTAAATAGTCATACTCAGTCTTCTTTCATGATTCACTTCATAGATCAACAAGTTAGAAATTAAATGGCGTTGTGCCTTATTCATACCTTATGTTGCCTGTTGTTTTTCGAAAAATATGGCTTCTCGATTGGTTTCCTGTTGCATTAGGGCCTACTAAGTTTTTGCTTAGGCCTAAACTCTTTATTTACTTGCTAAAGGCTAAATGAACTTCCTCATTCCAGAGTGAGGACGTTCTGGAGAGAGTTGGCACAGATAGACAGTTGATAAATGTATTAAGTAATAGGAAGAAGAGTTGGATAGGACACATTCTAATGGGGGGGGGGGGGTTATTAAAAGAGGTCATAGAAGGCATAATGGAAGGAAAAAGAGGCAGCGACAGGCCGAGATTAGGTATGTTAAACGGTTTAGAGATCCACTCATATGTGGACATGAAGAGGAAAGCGGAAGAAAAAGAAGAGCGGAGGCGTTATATACCGTGGACCTGCAAGTAGGCAGTGCACAAAATGAGAGACAGAGAGGGAGAGAGAGAGAGAGAGAAATGCAAGCTAAATTTTGGTAAAGAATGGCTTTTGTGATGATGCAACTTTTTCATAAACTGAATAATTTCCTTGGCTGAGCTTACATGCGGATTTTATAAGTAAAAAATCAAGTCACTTAGCGAAACATTGAGAAAAATCGACATTACTCTAACGTCAGATCTCAGGAAACTGGAGAAATGAAAGGAGAAATAGTATAGCAACAAAGCTGTGAATGATGGCTGGACTCATTTGACTCAATTTGTGCAGAATGTGTGCTAATGAATTCCTCTAAGCTATGTTTGAATCAATCTTCATGTTGTCACTTGTACGTCCTCACAGACAGCTATGAGAAACACTCGCGATATTCGAGGTCTTCAGAGCTGTTTCGGTTCTCAAGGCTATTTAGCAAATATAGCAAAAATGTAATTAAATATACCCTCTACTGTTATTAATACGCTTAAAATACAATTAACTAATCCTGGTTCTAGAATCCAGCAACGATGAAACAAAACTTGTATCTTTACTTTAAAATCATGCTTTCGCTTTTCTTTCTCATAGGCTTAGGCGATAAACTAAATACCAGGTGGCAACAGTTTGTATGTATGTATATAACAGTATGCATGTATACAACAATATGTATGTATATAACAGTATGCATGTATATAACAATATGCATATGTAGGTGTAGAGCGTGTAAAATACTTATTTGGCATTCTTTACACCTACGTATATATGAAAATCCGTAGATATGAAAATTTTGAACAGAAACCAAATACTTAATATTTATTTCATGATATAGTAGGCCTATATGATAATTCTGAAATATTGGTGTATAGTAAAAGCCCTTGGTAAAATGTTTTGAGAAGGTACTACTTTCAGCATATTTTGTATTGAATTTATTGCCACCAGGTTAGGTAGAACTATCTATCACTTCAGATATATCAGGGATGAATTAATCTAGAATTAATAGTAATTGGAGCGTTAATAAGAGCAGAAGCTTACTGCTATTTCTGGTCGGACTGTGTTAAGAGCTTTGGAGACAATTTATGACGGGTTGTATAAAAAACAGAAGTTATTCGTTCAGTAAATCACCCGAATCGAAGTTCGTCCAACGTTCTACAAGCCTCCTCCAGTGACGTTCGAGAATATATTTGCTTTTTCGATTCAAGTCTCTTAATAAAAAATATGCCGTCGGTAGATATGGGCTAGAATGCTCAGGTGCATATCTGATGCTTTAAATGCATATTTATGAGCAAACTTGATGAATAGTTTGCATAAATGAAACCGATCTATGACGATATTCTATAAAAATATATGAATACGTTACGTAGGAGTCAATTCAGGACTCATTATACTTTTGACTGCATATCTCTAAGTCCGCCTAGAAAATTGAAGCTATAATGCAAAGTTTTACGTCCGTTCCGTATTAGAACTGCAAGAGACGGTTCGGTTGGGAATCGAATCGATGACCTCCAGCTACTAAGGCAAGCGAACAAACCACAAAACGCAGACTATGGACAGATTTCTACGAGTAGATTTCTGTAAGTCTATTCATCTCTGGCAAGTAAACTAATATCTGATGATTATTTAGTTATTACTGTTCTTCAAGAGCATTATTATCAGAAACTATTATTAAACAATCTTTACTTATTTAGTTACCTTTGTTATATACGGTTTGCTGAAAAATAGACAACCGTGGACTGCACGTGTCGCAAAAGACGACAATCCACTCAAAATCAAACCAACGTCAGAAATGGCATTTGGTTGGTGAGCTCCTAGGATCCAGATAATGCTTCAAATTGTTATAAAAGGAATGGAGGAAGTTTAGGGGATTGACTAATGATATGGTGTGGAACAGAGAGTAATAGAGAATGTTTATTCGTATCCCGATCCTCGTTAAACACGGATTGACGAGAAGATGATGACGATGACTTATTTAGAATACTCTATGAAATAAAAACTAATTACATTAATATTACGTCAATTTCAGAAGTATATTTAATACTGTGATTTCGCATCTAGAAAACTAAATCTATAATTATATCGCTTTAATTCCTCATTTTAGATATGCCACATCGTAGTGCCGATTCTAAAATAAAGAAGCGAATAATTCAGTAAGTGAGAAAATCGTCAATTTTTAGATCCAACGGGTCCTAGAAATATTCCGGAAGTCCGACTGGATAATTGGCAAACAGGAAGAACGGACGTGGAGCGGACTGATAATCAGTGGATGAACGCTTCGTTAATCCATTCACCTCCACTGATCAGGAACACTGAACTGCACCTAGCTGTGATTAAGGGACTCTCTTCCAGAATTTATGGCGTCCACGATTGACTTTAGATATTTTTAAGGAAGAAACATTTTTTATAGAATAGTAGAGCTTATGTTTGGCTCCTTTAAAAATGTATTCAGGGATATAACCACAAGCCGTGTATTTAATTTAAGCTTTGTGGTTAATTGTTTCTTTTAGACTAGAAGATCTCCGCCAGTCTATATTTAAGTTTAGATGTTTCGTAGGAGTTTTACAAGTGGTTTTTTATCTGCAATATAAATTATACATCTAGCTCTGCAGTGATGTTATTAGTCAGGTTGGATGGTTTGCTGTTTTGGTAGGATATAGAGTGTAGGCGTTCATATTTCATGGTTTGGTTGTGAAGGTCTTGAATCACGTATTAACACAGAGACTCATTACTTCCATTTCTCTTTTTAAGCCAGCAGGCTCTTAACATTGCAGATTTTAAATGAAATATTTACATAAGTAAAACAGTTCTTCATTTTATGGGTTCATGAATGTAACATCTATGTGTAATAGATGATTACATCTATTTCTTATAGATATTACTAATAGATTTAATAATAGATTAATAGATGTAATATCTATATGTAACAGATGATTAAAGCTACCAAGCTAGACATCTGCTTCACTTTATGTAGGCTTTAAATAATGTTATTGTTAGATGCCTTCCAACTGAGATTTTAACCCGAGTTCTCTCGTTTGCCAGGTAAGTTGTTACTAGCGAGACTAGCTATTGGTAATCGCCTAGCCCATCAACAGCAACTAAAACTAACGTTAAATATATAAATAAAATTTCTGTTTTAAAAGGCGACTAAGCACTAATGAACAGATGAAGAAAGGGATAACTTAGTTTTACATAGACCCTGAAGTACTTGAAAAAATAAGAGTGTCAAATTCAAAATGCGAAAAAATGCGTCAAAATGTGTCAAAAATTTGTCAAAATTAATTAAGAGTTAAAATTCAAACCCAGTGGTAGTGGATTGAAGATTTGGTCTATAGTGATCTCGCTGACGTACTTGTAAAAGCAATAATAATAATAATAATAATAATAATAACTTACAGACTTATTGGGCAGACTTATTGCAGAGCAAACTGGCGATAAGCGAGAGACATCTTTTCTTTGGCAAAGGCTTTCCATGACTTTGCAAAGATTTAATGCAGTCTGCTTCAACAATTCTTTTAAGCCGATTGATGACCTCGAGTAGCCGGGCGGCGATTCAGCACGTATTGCTTGAAACGTTTTTATCAAACCCCAGGTTCTTTACACCGGGGTAAAAAAATAATACTGATTCAGTGGTAGAAGATTTAGGCTTTCCTAAGTACGAGACTCAGAGCGAGCTAGACGAGGAGAGCGAGGCTGCGGTCTCTCCATCTATTGCTGTCTCAACACCATACAGCTTTAACTGTGACAGATCTTATTTGAGCGATTCACACAGACGAAGTTTCTACGACAGAGGCACTTCGGAAAGAATGGATGTCATCATGGATGACGATAACAACTATGATAACATTCAAGATGAGAATGAAAATGGTAAAGACGACGGTGTGGATTTAGCGGAAAATCGCTAACTTAATTCACTTTTCACCCAAGAGCAGAAACCTCTCTCCCTCCAACAGCCACGTTAACCACTCAGCTGCACAATCCAGAGATCTGGAAGACTGTGCCACCACTTCTCCAAGTCAGCATAATTCCATTTCCACCTCTACTAATCAGTGCACGTCTAGTTCTCAGAATAATTCTTCCACACCCCTAGAAGCGCCCAGTTCAGCAAGTCCTAATGTCAATCTTCGGGACTCTTCAGCGATAGTTGGGAACTCCCTAGCCAGTAGCTCAAGTAGGATGAGGGAAAACTTCCGCGTGGAGGAAAGAATGAGTTGAATTCCAGCAGAACTGCGTTCATTGGAAATGGCTCTTCCACTTCCGTCAGAAAAAAACAAAAAAAAGGAAAGGGAAACGAAGACTTTGACTCTTTATATTATTAAATAATTGTTTTTAAAACTAATTGTAATATAAAAACTTTTATAATAATAATAATAACAAAAAGCCTTCATAATTAAGTCTCTCACAGTGTAACCCGCGAAAACATCGAGAAGTAGGTGGACTTAGCAGCTAAAGCTTAGTTTACAGCCAGAATTAAAATTTAAAGAAAGCAATAATATTGAAACATATTTAAAACCAGTTCAATGATGAAACGTTAAGGAAGAGAAGGCCTATCCTGTAAACCACGACTACCTTATGTAAACTAAATATCGAAGTATTGAATCAGAAATGTTAAATTATTATTTACAAAAACGAATGTAAATTTTTGTCTAGGATTTCGTAACGTGTCAGAGAATTAGAAGGGATTAATATAAATATAATAAATTAAATTAAACACGGCACTACAGAAGTCTTTTCTTTCTGGCATAAATTAGTTGTTCCGCCTTACCGATATATTCTGAAGTAAGTGTTTAACATAGTTAATTTATTTTAACTTGTCATTTTGTAAAGTAAAGTTTAAATTAAATCAAAAGTACACACTAACTAAATACATAATAGTAATTAAGTTAATTAAGTAAATCAGATAGTTTCATAAATGTAAGTAGGCCTTATACTAGCGCAACGTTTGGTATTGCTTAGCAGTCAGTGATAGGATTAATTTACTTAGAATTAAAAAAGATTACGTGAATGTGATAAATGTCTACGGCCTCTTCGACAGAAATCTCAGATTAGAATATTTTTCTAAATTTAATGGTTCTCAGTAGCAATTACATTGAAGTCTAAGATATTACAAAAAGATAGTACAAATTCCCGAGAAAGGGCTTCGATTCGTTGACCTGGAATTCTTGTTTTCGTAAACCAATGTAATTGCGAGAGGATTCCTAATAAGGTTTAAAATTGAAATAAAATGAGTGCTAAAATAAGAATTTAAATATTTTGAACTTGACCAAATTGTAGACGTTGATATAAATACTTTGTACACGAAATTTGAATAAAAGGTGGAGCTAAAGTTATATACTTTCACAAAGATTGTGCCTTTAAAGCGTTCAAGATAACCTCAGCAAAAAGCTTCTTCTAATTCTTTCTCGAAGGCATCTTCTCAGAGACTCAATATATGTGTATCGCGTGCTTTTTCCTGGACACCGAAGAATAGATGAAACGTTAACTGCATGTGTTGCATGAGGTGACTAAGAACAGAGGATGGAGGATAAGAGAAACCTCTTCAGAATCTTATTGCGGAGCCGTTTGAGAAGGGAATAACTTAGTGATTTTTATGGCGTGTTCTTTATGGAGCATGAAAGCAGACTTTGAGTAAGAACATGAATCTTAGACCTGTCAATAAAGAGTACTACAGAGGTAGAATATTCTATTTTCTATTTTCTAGAAGCTGTACCCTGACATGAATTGTATGTATATAGAAAGGTAAATTTTCTTTTTTTTTCTTTCTTTCGTTCTTTTCTTTCTCCACTTCTACTGTTTGGAACTCTCTGCCTCCTGATCTTCGCTCATGTTCTACTGCTTCCACTTTCCGTTGTATGTTGAAAACACATCTCTTCCCACCATAGATTTTAGTTCATCTTGCCTGACTGTTTTTTTTATCACCGGACCGGCACTGTTTAGGATCTTTTATTTCTCTTCAGCACGTGTTTTTCAGATCGTTTGGGGTGCATCGATTTGTAATGACATGTGATGGGGGACGTCCCTGACATCATCCTTGTATGAGGAAACGGACGTTAAACCTCTATTATTATTATTATTGTTAAATGTTACCCAGTTTCTGCCTTATTACGCCTTCACCATAGGCTATACTCAAAAGGATTAGAATTTTCTTTAGTCGTAAAAGTAAGTTAACCAATTAACGTTACAGGGTTGCAAAGACTATAACGCTCTATATTCCGGAAGTCCGGAGTACTAAAGTAAAACATTAAGAAACAAATGCCGTCTAATGAATATCTTGTACTAATCCCATCCAACAGCGGAAAACATCAATTACCATTAAGGGAGAAGCGGAAACAGGAACAAATGCAGAGTAACTAGAAATGTCTTACGTTCAATGACTCCGAAGTAAAGCGTGCCTTAGGGAACGAGTGAGTCAAAAGAGAAACATTTAGCAAAACATTTATCAAAAGTTTAATGCTAAAATTCTCTCATGTTTGCTACAGTTGAAAATCTCTGGCATATTTATTTGTCCCACGATGAAGATTAACCGCTTGTCCCTCTATCAAACCTCTGCAGTTATTTGTAAAAACTCTGTAAAAGGATGACGTGAATGCTGCTTAAAATCAGGGGATCGAGAATTTATCATAAAATCAGTTTCATTTTATTTCGATTTACGATGACGTAGCCTTGAATCTTAGATCTGTATTAATCGTATGGGTGTCGTTCGCTGTGAAATTGCAGGTTGATAAATATTTACACTCGGTTCACCTCAACCGATGCATTTTTCAACTCACAAAACTGAATTTAGCTTCAGCTCAGCTCTGTACCCCTTTGAGAGAGAGAGAGAGAGAGAGAGAGAATTAGAGTTATGTTTATTAATTGCTACTGAATCAAAGATAACACAGAGCATGTAAATCAAGAGAGATCACAAAATAAGCGGCCGCCAGAAAAAGCATAAATATGACTCTATCTGGCTGACTACCGGCAAAATTAAACAGAAACGTTTTAGTTGAGATGTCAATAAGAGAACAAGATTTACCCTCACTTATGACATCAAGCTTTGAACATAACAGCACACTGGGTCAGGAAGCACAGATGTTTGTATAAGACCCATTTCCTCCTTCCTTTCGTTGCCTTTTTATGGCGCATCAATTGCAGCCAGCGCCGATTTAGGAATAACATTCCAACACACTGAGATTTTTAAAAAATGCTGCCATAACTCGGTCTTCCAAAGTGGTCACACAACCATGTACTAACCGCGGTGGATAGAGCTTAACTTCTATTACTGACTCGCAAATAAACCAATTGCTCTAAATCCCTCTGTCTTGGAAGAGGCAATGCTAAATCTTAGAGACCAGTGATAGTGAAGGGGGTTTGAGGGACCATCAAGATCCATCTCTCAGGAACAATCGACAATTTGTAAAACGATCGTGGCACGGTCATTTGGACAACGACTCGCATCGTAACGCTAAAAATTCTCCTGCTCTACTCCTGCTCTACTCCTGCTATCCTGGTATCACTAACTCAGCTCCGATCGCTCCGCAAAAAATCCTCGTTAATCCTCGTAACGGTTATTTTCATCAGCGTTCCGTTGTCCGGAACATTTGCAGAACATTAGTGTTACGACGTCCATGAATTTTCAGAACGTGGGCGATCCTGGAGATTTTCTGCTGTTCGGCATTGAACGCAATTTGCAGAATTTTTTCGGCAGAAATTTTTTCGACAGAAAAAATTCGAGATAAGTTGTAGATACGATAATTTACGCAAAATTACGGTTTCCAGTAGTTAGGTCAGTCTCAGAACAAATCGTTGCAATATATAAGGACCACAAAGTTGTTCCAGTGATTGCTTTTTTCGATTTTGTTCAATAAAAAGCTTCTATTAAAACCTTCCGGGTTACGCAATTATTTTTCATTCAGTAAGCCTACTTGCTGTGTGTCTTAATCGGTTTCAATTTAGTTTATGTGCAAAAATCGGTTTCAATTTAGTTTATGTGCAAAAATCGATTTCAATTTAGTTTATGTGCAAAAAATATGAAATGCAACTTCAGGTTTCAATTATTGCGTCTAGACAAAGAAAACTACCCTAGAGATAGAGATGTAAGTGAAAGAGAAATCTAATTTATTTCCTAGAGTTAGCCTAGACTAGAATTATAGCTCACGTAAAAGAAATAGAGCAGCTTTTTCAAAAGAATTATTCAATTACTACAAAGATATACTTGCAGCTATTCTAAGAGCTATTAAAGAACATCTGTTAAGGAAAACCTTGTTAACTTTTCGATTTCATAGATTATAGTTTTATAGAATAAATTTTATTGCTGTGCTTTTGCCTAGTACGGAGATACTTAGTTTTTCTGACATATAGTCATATAGACTAATGTGGTTTCTATTGAATTTTACGAATTGGGTCCAAAATTCGTTTTCAGGCCAAATAAAACAAAGTGAAATTATTGAAACAAAGAGCTAGGCAATTTCTATTTTATTATATCAATTCTCTGGTTAGTTAATTGATGGTATGTGTAACAGTGATATCAAGTGCATTCGGCTCTTTTAAACTAGAAGATCTCGAGTTGTAGAACAACAATTCAACTTTCTCGATTGTAATATACGAACTTAATTGCTTTCATCAAACAGTGGAACCTCTGCAATCACCGTGGAAATTCACGTTAGAGTGAATTTAAAAGTATAAATTTAATTTAAAGGCCTCTTTCTGTACTTGAGGATGAGATTTTAAATGTCATTGACATCAAACCTCTCAGACGACCCATAACTGTCCTGGTACAGCAGACGAAGACAAGGGTAGCTGTTAGAAAATTAAATGAAAACTTACACCTGGCAGAGTAGACTTATTCGATGTAATTTCAAGACTAACAAGCTTGCGAAATTATGTTACGCATTTAAATTAAACCAATTCTTTGGAGAAATTTCCTTTTGCTTAACCTACATATGTAAGGTGTGTCAGGCCTTTAATTTTTAATAAACTGAAGTTGTTTCAATATTGTTTCTAGGTCTACAGTAAATATTATTGCATATTTATAAAACTCATGTGATATGCAATTTTAATTTCAAATTAAAATAATTTGTGAAGCGATATTTGCGCTAAATTTCTTGAAAAATAGTAACATAAAAATGCAACAGCATTTACTTTGCAAAGTAACCAATAACGAAATACGACTGCATACTTTGGGTTATAGGTTACTTGAAGTCCATATTGCTAGCGGTTTGAGGTTTATTTAAAATCTGTGATTTGCAAGAAACAGTTACATCAAGTTTGTATTGTGAATCGTAATAGCATTTAAACGAACAACATGTAATGAATTATAATTGTTAGGACCCACTATCCTGAAAACTATGAACGGCATTTCAAACAGATATTCTGCTTGTTTGTAGGCCCTAACGAGCACATAAAGTTTTTACTTTATCAAATTCGTAATGACAAAACGAGCAAAATAAATTAAAATGTTGCCTGCTTTTTTAATTATGCCAATGAAAAGTTTAATAGAGTTGTGCAGAAGTCTTGATACTAAGAAAGTTAGAAGACACAAGTTCCAAATCCAACTAGATCGTCTCTGAAGTACAATTACGGTATAAAAACAGACGTTAAATTTAACATTATAGCTAATTAACGTTGTTATTTGGTTATAACTGCAGTAAAACGAGGCAGGGGCAGGCCGAGATTAAGTATGTTAGCTGATTTAAAGACCCACTCATATGTGGAAATGAAGAGGAAGGCGGAAGACAGAGAAGAGTGGAGGCGTTATATACCATGGACCTGCCAGTAGGCAATGCACTAAGAGAGAGAGAGAGAGAGAGAGAGAGAGAGAGAGAGAGAACTGCAGTATAGCTTTATATTATTGATTAAGCCTATGCTGTAGATTTTAAAACAAAATCCACAATGCAAGGATTTGGATCAAGATTCAATCTATTGAGTATTGATACAGCTAAGAGGTTGACCGGATGTTTCGTAGAAAGTCTCTAAAACGAAAATCTACATAGAATATTTTCCTTGGTAACTTGTAGTGCATCTGCTCTTTCACTAATCTAAATTTAGAAATCCTTAACTAATAATGGTGATGAAAACTCTTTATTATAAGTCTTAAAATGATTTGTATTCTTAGAAAAATTCACGTGCCTTTTACTTCTTACGTCAATCAAAAGTTAGAATATAAGCAGACCATTTAAATACTGTTTACTATCAATTAAGCCCAACAATCGGCCTAAGGCACACCCCTATGTTTGTTGAAAATATATTTGTTCAGACAAACACTTTTAACTCAAGCTTTACCTTTCGACTCAAATGCTATAGACACTAGAATCAGCGACAAATATTTAACATTTAGACTACAACAATATTAACTTATTTGAAACTCTTTGAGTCAATAGATAAAGAGTCTTTTAGCTAATACTGATCATTGACTTCGGTGGAATCAAAGTGAAATCTCTTGATAATTTAAATTGAAAGTAAGTCATGAAACCTATCAGCTGTATGAAATATAATTTCAATGCCATAAAATTGTCAGAGTTCTAAATCCATTTTAAAGTATAATTTCCTATGTTTCAATTTAACCAGGATATAGTACTGACTGTTAAGTTTTCAAGGCCACTCAATCTACGGAAATGAAATTCTGTGTAAGATTTCGGCGACATTTTCTCCGTTTAGGGTCATCTCACTGTCATTGCCAACAATTCATAGAATTCAACCTGCGCAAGATTTACGAAGAAACTGAGTCAAGATTGTAATAAAGTCCGGCAGGCCAATAAAGCATTGATCTTAATTTGGACCCGGGTGATTGAATCTTTCGACTGTAGAATCTACAGGAAAAAGATTCTGCGATATAAATGTAGATGAATCACAATTTCGTGACTGTTTCAGACATTATATCGCAATATTTTTTGTTATATTATAAATTACTAATTACAAAACTAATGCTAATGCTAATACTAATACTAATACTAATACTAATACTAATACTAATACTAATACTAATACTAATACTAATACTAATACTAATACTAATACTAATACTAATACTAATACTAATACTAATACTAATACTAATACTAATACTAAGACTAATACTAATACTAATACTAATACTAATACTAATACTAATACTAATACTAATACTAATACTAATACTAATACTAATACTAATACTAATACTATTACTTAATACTATAGTTACTAAATGCAAACTAAACTAACACTAATACTAAGACTTTATTTTACAAATTTTAAAGAGCAACAATTTTTTAGTTATTCTGAATTTAAAACTGTTTTAAGTTTTTGCAAATGTTCATAATATTGAGAACAAAAACCTTGTTAATAACTGATTAGGCCTGTGGTATTTTTATTCACTCTGATTTAGTGCATGCAATATGTTTAAAAACCGTTTTTAAGAAAATCGTCAAAAATAGAAAACCACAAAAATGTTCTAGTAAAGTGTAAGCGTGTTTATTGATTTTACAACGAATCAAGATTAGTGGGCTAAGGTTTGATATTTATAGCATTATGTACATTTATAACATTGCCAATTCACTACCAATAAGCGACGCTCTATTTCAATGCCTATTTAATAAAAGACTCCAGTTTTAGCGCTAAGCTCCAAGGGATATTTTTTCAAGAAAAATAATTATATCAATTAAAGCAGAAAAGATGTTAGTTCTAGCAGAGAGTTATAGTACATAGCGATAGTTATTTCAACAAGGGGTATTAAACTTAAATGGTATTTATAATTTAATTAAGAACAATAGAGGGTTGCCAAGGGATTTATCTCGCTTTTTTAGCTGCTGCATCAATAAAAGAAGTTAAGCACTGTCGAGCTCCGTTACTATTTGGACGGACGACAACCTTGCATGGAAGGTCGCTTGCTGACAGCTTTGAATTAAAAAGAATCTCTAGGGTGTTAAAAGGTTATTGTTAAATCAGCGTCTGCTGCAATTGATGCACTAACAAAGGCAGGTGGTTATAAATATCCATGAAGAGAAAGGAGGAAATAAGGAAAACTACAAGAAATGAAATCTAAGTAAGGAAACAGTGTCTCATGCAGCATGCCATGTGTTTAACCAAACGAAAAAAAGTTGGACAATTGTATCGCAAAAGATATTCACTTACTCTCATACGTACAGGCTAGGACTTTATATGTAAATTTTGTAACTAATTTAAGAATTGTTTGGGCCTTATAATGCTCTTTCAACTGCACTTGCTTTTCAAGCTATTTCTGTTTAAAATGCTGCATAGAGTTATTTATTTACAAATTAGTCTTCCAACTGTTAGCCTACAATGCATATCTAAACTCGTCTGCTCTAATAATATGTATACCTGCAACACCCGATTCAAACATTAATTTGGCTTAAATTACTTTCTACATTTTAAATCAATACATTTTCACCGGACTTCCATGTAGAATAAGTTACCTAGTAATGTTATGGTTTTCAGAGTTTATCTCTTTTTGTCATATTGTGCAAATATTGTATTTTACATGAAATGTAATCTCCAGAGTCAGGAGCTAATACTTATTTTATTTCATTTTGCAGGACACAATACGGAAGTATTAAGTATATGCGGGTGCATATGCATACAAATATGCATATACAGTATATGCATACTTAATTAAAAATGAAATATATTACACATGTAGAGTTTCCTTCATGCAAGCTATTGATGTAAACGCAGGTAAGCGTGAGAATAACCAAAGTTCAACACTTACCAGGAACCAGGAGATAATCACGCTATTTGTACTATTTCTATCATGATATTTAAAGCTATGTTAGTTACGCTATTTTGTCATGCTAATCACGTTATTGAAAGATATGCTATTTAGCTATTTTTCATCATGCAAATTATGCTATTTAAAATCATGTCATTTATGCTGTTTTTATCATGCGACTTAAAGTACTGCTATTTACGCTATTTCTAATATGCTAACAATGCTATTTAAAATAATGCCTTTTGCTAAACAAAAAGCGTAAGTACTTATGCAGACGAATTATCTCGCCAATCAGATGTGATATGAAAAATGAATGAAGTTGAAAATGAGAACATGAAGGAGAAATATCCTTGAGGAAGAGTTTCCAGTCAGTGTACGATATCCTAAAACCACGCAAGACACTATTTTAGGAATTAACTGAAGAATATTGATCTTCGCAAGTTTCCTTATTTATAAAACTGTTTTTCAAATTATACACCTCACGAACCTGACTCTATATAGTGAATGTTTTACGATAATTAAAGTCATCAATGGAATGATGATTATCACAAAACGGCTAATTACGAATAGTTAGATGGTTATCAATTATTATTATTATTATTATTATTACCATTATTATTATTCTTTTAATTTAAATTTATTATTATTATTAGAAGTATTATTATTATTAGAAGTATTATTATTATTATTATTATTATTTTATAATTATTTTTATTATTATTATCATAATCATCATCATCATCATAATCATAGTAATAATAATAACGGTAATATTAAAAAATAATAAAAATAATAGACCTATAGAATAATAATAATTATTATTATTATAGGTCTATTAATGGACCTTCCCCCCTTACAATGTGTCCTATCCAACTCTTCTTCCTATTTCTTGATACATTTATAAACTATTTATCTGTACCAACTCTCTCCAGAACTTTCTCATTTGTAACCTTTTGAGTCCAGCTAATCCTCTCTATTCTTCTCCAAATCAACATTTCCAATGCCTCCAGTTTCCTTATATCTTCTTTCCTTAAGGTCCATGTTTTACCTCCATACAATAGCGTGGTTCAAACCAAAGTTTTCACTATCTAGTAGTAGTACATATGTTTATTTAGAAATTCATCAAACACCGACAAATAATTGTGAAAATAGAGAAATCAGCAGACAAAAGTGAGAATCAACATATGTAGCATCAAACAGAAACTAAAATTTGCTCACCACGGCCACCAGAGAGGGTACTGAAGTACCCTATCGAGCTGACCACCGCAGTAAACAAAGAAAGAAAGAAATCGAAGAAACAGTAAAGTTTTGTCTAAAACATGACAACAGTAATATGTTACGTATATGTCACTAGGATTGTCAATAGATTACCCAAAATAATATATGATACGATTGTCTAATATATATCAGATTTTAATAGTAGTTCAATAATTACCAAGATTCCATAAGAAAAAGTCTGCATGACACCTTAAAAGAATTAAAAGAGTTTAAGTTGCGCATTGCAATAGGTATAGCATTCCATATTGAGCATCCTTCAAATACATTAGATTAGAAGTTAGAACAATTCGCAGGTAAAGAAAGATAATTGGATACCGAAAGCCTAGTCTGATAGCCGCTATTTAAAAGATTAGATATAAACATCTTTTATAACTTTAGACATGAATCCTTCGTGATATAAGCACTTATAAATCATATTGGCAGTCATAGACTTATACAACAGATGTATCGGCAAGGTACTATAGTTCTCATAAAGGAGCTTGATTTTATATCGTCTGTCTTGAACCTGGAGAATCCTAAGGGCTCTATTATTCGCTACATGCAGAGGATGAAGTGCTTTTTCCGAATTATTTCCATAAATTATAAGGCCGTATGAAATTCTACTGAACACCACAGAAAAATATAAATTTTTATGACATATTGCAGGCAATAGCTCTCTGCGTCTGTATAACATACTACAGATGCTATTGATTTTAGAGGTTATACATTTGATATGTTCACAAAAAGTTAAATTATCATCAATATTTACATCAAGAAACTTAACCAGTTTAACTCTTGACAGAACATTTCCATTAACAGTAACAGATATCTATATCTCTATATCTCTCCTATCTATATCTCTCTTTAACAATAACAATAATACTAATAACAATAATAATAATAATAATAATAATAATGCTAATAATAATATACTAATAATATAAGTCTTCTAATAATATACTAGTTCTATAATAATATAATAGTCTTGTAATAATAATATCAAACCCTAGGTTCTTTACACCGGGGAAAAAAATAAAAAATAAAAAAAAAAATAATAATAATAATAATAATAATGGTGATGATGATTATAATAATCATTAATAATAGTAAATTAAAAATTAAAATAAAAATAAAATAATTTCATTGATGTGATAGGAAAGAAGACTACTGCTGTTACAGGAGATCTACGGGGAAAAAATAAAAAATCAATAATAATAATAATAATAATAATAATAATAATAATGGTGATGATAATTATAATGATAATTAATAATAGTAAATTAAAAATTAAAAAAAAATTAAATAACTTCATTGATGTGATAGGTAAGAGGACTACTGCTGTTACAGGAGATCTACGTGAGAAATCTTTCCTGTGGCAACGTTTGTCAACGGCTCTGGAGCGATCAATGCAGTTTGTTTCCGTGGTACTTTTAGTGACACGGCATTTCGGAGTGGAGAGCATGATGAAAAAAGAGTCCCCTTCTTACGGCGTTTAAAAAAAAATCATAATAATCACATGTCACTATAAAAAGTCAAACAATTTGAAAGAAACATGTGCTGAAGAGAAAAAGAAAAGTTACGTGGTGACGGTCCGATGACAAGAAATATACGTTGTCGAATTCCACTAAAGATGTTTAGACTGTACATATAATTAATTAACACTATAGAATGCTATTTAAATCTGATGACTGTAATTAAAATTTCGGCTTAACGCTTATGTAAATTAAGTTAAAAACACCGAAATGAACTCAACTGTGTTTATTTTTTATAGTACATTTATTGATTTATAGTAATTGCCTTAGTTTAATTACGCTAGAGCTATAGTGCTATAGTCGACTTGTTTCTTTTTCAAAAATGTGGGTTTAACGTCAAAGTCAGAAGCCTAAAAGGCTTCTCTTCAAGACATCAGGTGTACCAGGGTACCTTGAAAAGTCAGTGCCTGAGATTTTGCTGTCTGATCAACTCTAACGGGAATTGATCCCAGGACCTCAGGAACAGCCATAATAGGCTTCATGCCTTTACCTAAAGCACTTGCACACTGAGAAATTCAAGTCGACTTAATTTTTTAATTTTTTATTATTTAAATGATTCAATCATTTCACACAATACAGTTAGAAAAGCCTCACAAAAGACTCATTTCAGAGGTGGTTGTTTCTTTTATAGAAACTGCTATTATGTTATCGTGTTGTTCCTGAACTGCTTAAGTTTAAAGTATTCGCAATTTCGAGTGGCATAAAGGGTTACTAAGGAAGAAAGGAACGGTGGAAAGCAATATTTTAGCATAACATTACAATACTAATTTAGTTTATCATTATCATGCCCTGTGTCTGCTTCATCAAACATTAAACCTGACCATAAACATAAACATATTTACCTATTATTTAGACTTCTTAAAGTTGTTCAGAATTGCCTCTTGTTCAGACAAGTGATGCGTGTCTTTGTAGATGCCATTTGAATAGACACGGAATGCAATTAGGCGTATTAGTATTAAATGTTAATTTTACATTAGATAGTTTACAAATAGAAATTAATGATTTCCTATCAGTATTTAGAAATGCGGATGAATAACGGAAGGAAAATAAAACAACCATATTTATAAAAATGTACTTTTGTATAGGCAGATATCTATATCTATATCTATATCTATATCTATATCTATATCTATATCTATATCTATACCTCTATCTATATCTAAATCTATATCTATTTTATCTATTTTTATATCTACATGTACATATACACATGTATATATATATATATATACATGTATATATATATATATATATATATATATATATATAGGTTTATGTATTGTTTTTTTAAATTCAGTTTGTAATATTGTACATATTTCATAAATTGTTTAATTTCTTAGTTATTTCAAAATATTGTCATTTTATTTAAAGCGCTCTTCAATTACCTATATATCATGTAAATTACTTACCAAGTGAACGTGTGTTCCAATGAATATTAGCCTTCAATACTTAAATATTCCGGTTTATGATTGTTAAACGTATTCACTAAAGCTTTCACTTTCGATATCATTTATATATTCTCTATTTTATCTCGTTTATTTATGCCACAATCCTATTATTCTCCAAGTATCCTTTGCTTGAGGAAACTGCTTCAGCTATTTCTGGATATTTAGGCAATGTTTGTCATCGAGACGTTTGAATGTATCTAGCTCTCAACTGTCAATACCTTGTTCGGAATGTTTGCTAGAACGGTTCCCGCTGTAGACTGGAAAAGTTTAGCAAATATCATTGACAGAGACTAAAGCCTCCCCACAGCTTAACCCATTTCTCCTTCATTTCGTGGGTTGATGGAGCCACCTGTGCACTTCAGTGTGCACTTCAGCACTTGTGCACTTCAGCTAAGTATAGGCCTCAAACTCAGCCTTCAAGATTTTATTTAGATTTTCAGGTTCCAGTCTTCAATAAAACTATCTATTTGAAACAGGCTAAAACACTTGTAACTGTCTTTATGAACAAGACGGACTACAAAGCCGGGAGTTTTGCCATTGCACAACTTCCATAAATTATGTTATTAACAGGAATTGACTTGCTTTGAACTTTGATTCTAATAACTTAATAAGGTCGACAAATTCAAGAAAGCAAAATAATCACTATTCATTATGAGATGTTCCGAAATCTACTGATTTTCTTTTTTAATTTAAAAATATTTCCCTTACGAGAAAGAGATGCAGTAGCCCCCTCCCAGTACCCCACAACTTTCGCTGTCTCGTTTATCGTCCGCCGCTGAAAATGATCTCCCCCCCTCCACCGAAAATATTTTCTCCCTTCATCCCTGCATAGCCTTGGGCTTATCTGGCTAATATTCAAAAAGCAAAGCCAACAAACGTCTTCCCTTTTAAGGATCTAGGATATACTTATAAAAGTGATATCTTGCTTCGTTTTCTGACATAACGAATCGCAGAAATTTTTTTATATCTCATTCAATCTTAAAAACGTGAGTAGCATTGACCAATGACGACGGATGTGATCGTCCATATTCGTCTAGAACTTCCGGCACGTGTTGACCGCTCAGAACTGAAGATACTGATAACAGACTGAAAACATTAAGAAAATCCTTCAAGAAGATACGATTGAATCACCGAAAAAGACTACGATTAAAAGACTAGGCTGTGACGGTTCCTCTTTATTCATAGGTCTAAAATTATTTTTCCCACTGCTGATAATTTTTATTGGGGGGGAGCAATTTTTTATTAATGTTAAAGCAAATAATTTTATGGTTTCAATATTGTGTTAATTACTGAAAAGGAAAGCAACTTTAAATAGAAATTTATATGTTAGCTAATTTTTGTTTGTGAAGTTCTGGGAGCTAAATGTTCTTAGTGTCGTTACTAGTTTCTACTGTATGTGGTTAAGAATTTCTAGCTTTGTTTCGAGTTTAATTTCTCAGTTGCGCAGTTGGAACTTAAAGCGTGAACTTATACCTCTAGCGTATAAATAATGTAAACGTCTCAGCAATGAATATTGTATACACGTAAAAATCAGTATTATAGTTAAGATTTAGTCTATAAATACGAAATTATTTAGTCGTTCAGTTGTAACATTTTAAATAAATATTCTAAAAGTTGTAATAATGATTTCAATGCAATGTTTTGTTTGTAGTGAAAGGTACGAAGTTCTTAACATAATTATCACAAGTACACGGCATGTGTCCTTAAACATCAAAACACATAAAGGAGTGAAGTAATGGGAAAACCTGAGAAGCTACATTTTCCTCAGCTCAGCTATTCGATTAAAGTGCACTGTATCGGTAAGACTTAAAGCATATACTACCTTTGTGCAATTGTCACTGGCTAAATCAATGGAATGATCCCAATTGAGTAAACATTGGAATATAAATGTGAATATACGATATGGACTAACTATTTTGCAGAGCACCATAAATATATAGAGTGCATACTATCCATATTCGACTCGAGAAGATTAAGAATAGTTTAAAGTTAACTGCTTGTGTTTCTTTTGAGCCAGCTGACGTTGATACTGAATAAGTGCACATATCGGTGTGCTAAGCTTGGTATAAGTAAAGCCTTTGTGATGTAACAAATTTTGTGATAAATCTATGAGCAAATTCAATCTATTAATAAAATAATAAATAAATAAATATTGAAATAAAATATAATAAATATAAAACTCTACCTGTGTTGTGTCTGGCTTGCTAAAGAATAGGCCAACCGTGGGCCGCACTTGTCTTAAAAGGCGACAAAGCACTAAGATCCAAACCAATATCAGAAAGGGCATTCGGTTGGTGAGCGCCTTGGCTCCAAAAATTGCTACACAATTTCTAATCTCGAATCAAGTTAGCCTGGGGTTTCAGGGAAGATAACGATGATGATGACGATACTGATGATGATGATGATGATGATGATGATGATGATCATAAACCTCTAAATCTATTGATCAGAATAACTCTTCTTGGAAATATGTACCTCGGACCTACCATACAGTTCTTGCAATTATTTACAGACCTACCATATCAGCATGAGCTGATCGAATGAGCGAGAGAGAGTGTGTGTGTGTGAGTGTGTGCGTGTATGTATGTGTGTGTGTGTGCGTGGTAATAGAATGCAGCAGTACTCTTATGAGCGGATGTCATATCTATAATTTTATCGCCCCTGATGTAATGCAATTTATTGTGCATTCACTGCTTCAGAAGGTCATGACAATTTGTCGAGCTGACTTAGTATGCAAGGGAGATATCGCACTGAGGTCCCTGAATCATTCTCCGGTATGAAATTTTCCAAGCTGATGAAACGAAAAGTCAGAGATTTTCGAGCACAACAGGATCCGAGTCTGTTGAAAAAAGGAAAGTTTAGAGTTAAGATAGCTGTGACTAGTTAGTTAATTGTGAATGAATGATGCCATGAATTAAGCTATGAATGAATGATATTAAATGAATCAATCAATACTCTAATTAACTAAACAATCAGACAATCAAACGATCGATTATTTGATCAGTAAGTCAAGCAGGCTCTCAATAAATGACTGAATCTATCAATCGATAAAGCAAAATAAGCAATCTCGTAATTTCTCAATTAATCAATCAATCCATCAATCAATAAAGCAAATAAACAATCATTCCATTTCTCTATCACTCTTACAAAAAGTCTACCAATGCAGATTTAAATACTTGTATCTCATCTCAATGCGCTATTAGAAGAGCCTATAGTGAACCATTCAACTACAGATATTTGATATCAGGGATCGTATTTAATTTAACCCTTTTTATATAAAAATAATTTCGCGTGATGTCGGGGATTTTAGGAACCGGTAATAAGAAAAAGTGCAAGAGTGCATTTTAAGAGATACAAAATTCTTTGATTTTGATTGTCTTTCAGTGAGCTTTGTTATTTTTCCATTGACGGCATATGAAAAGCTTGTACGCAAAATGAAAAATTTGAAGTTGATGAGTTTCTAGTTTTATATTTCTTCACAAATATTATATCCGTCAATCAGACATAAGAACATGAAGCTTTATATTTTGATTTTATATGTTTTTTATTTTATATGTTTTTATTTAAGAACGTCTTTTCGTGAAACATTTATACTTTCTTTGAATGTTTTGCTGTAATGTTAGATTATACTGTTTAAATACGTTTGCTCAGTTCTAACTATTAACTTTTAATATGTCCTTATGTGAAGGGTCTTCGTGAATGCCTCGTGCCTGATGTATACCCTGATTGTGCACATTTTATTTTGCTCTATTTTTGTATATGAAACGTTGCTCAACGGTGCTAAATTAATGATTAAATAAATAAATAAAATATACAAAATTAATGTCTTATGAACAAGAGACTCAAGATCATTTTGGTTTCTGGTTACATATCTAACGTATACCTACGATATTTGGCACAATACTTTAGAATATTGTCTTGCCGGTTATTACTTTTGAGGAAAGTACAAGAAATCTCCCATTGTTCATAAATTAAGTACCACATTAGCAACCAGCTGAACCGTAAGTCTAGTCCATGGATGGTAGCTTTGTCTTGTAGATAATAAACTATGATTCGATATTCAGCCATTGAATTTCAGAAGCTATTTTTGGTTCGATCAACTGTAACCCAAGTCCGATTTTCCACAACCCAAATCTCATGAAGTAGAACATGTGGGCTGACTGACCTGGAGTTATATTTTACTCTGGACGTATGATATTCTCGATCGTGTCTCGCTATTAAAGACCTCGATCCTCTGAATATTCGTATTCTGTCTGTCACGAGTTGCCCACTAGTCACGAATCTGTTCTGCTAATTAGGCGTTTCATGTCGGTCCAATTCCTGAGTCTCTGTTCCAGATAAAAAGGTTAAAGACCAGATCTCATGGCAGACACTGCAGGTAGAGGAGAGAATTAACTGGGGAATAAATTTAGCATATAAAATTTTACAGCAGAAATTGTTAATGAGATAAAACGAATCGTGTCGAAAATGTTAGACTATATTAAAATTGTAACGTTTTCATTCCGCTTAGAATTGCTTGCAATTTCTGAACTCTCTCTCTCTCTTCCTCTCTCGCTCTCTCTTTCTCTCACTTTCTCCGTCTGGCTGTTCTTTCGAGTGCTTGTTCAAGGCACATATTCCTTCTCACGGTCGCCAGTCCGTGTCATGAAATCGTTTCATCGATCAACCAGTTAATCTATTCGCAAAAGACCACTAAATGTCATGTATATGGGCGTATAACTTCAAAGAAGCAAGGCTCCTGAAATGGTTTTCCTTTTCCTCCTTAGTTTCATGTTTAGTCGCGTCTTAAGATACATGTAGTTTACGGTTCGTTCATTTTTCTGTGTCCCGTACAAAACATGAGAAATTACATTGGCTTCCTGTCTCTGAAAGAAGAAAAATACAAAATAGCTTCCTTTCCTTTCAAAGGATTAATTTACGGTAAACCGTCCTATCAACCCTCTCGTAGTCTTCGCTCCTCCAGTAAAAACCTTCCCCTGTACCTGACATTAGATCTGACATCGGCAGACGCTCCTTCGTGTTTTCCACTCCGACAATATGAAACTCTGTGCCACATGATCTTAAATCTTGTATCTATATTACTATTTTCCTGGGCAAAGCAAAAACCCCATTACTTTCTGCCATAGGTCCAAATTT
This sequence comes from Enchytraeus crypticus, assembly GCA_905160935.1. Taxonomy (NCBI): domain Eukaryota; kingdom Metazoa; phylum Annelida; class Clitellata; order Enchytraeida; family Enchytraeidae; genus Enchytraeus; species Enchytraeus crypticus. The sequence goes on along the minus strand of CAJHZI010000471.1, from coordinate 661,013 downwards.
TGACCCTCTTTCTTGTATCTTGGACTTGCACTTTTTTGATATCACATCCTCTTGGAGTTTTTGTGTACTCAGTGATCATCGTGTGGTGTTTTGGCGTCTGTTTATGCAGAGTCTGCAAGAGTTTAAGACTCTGCATAGACGTTCCTGATATTGCCTTATGGCGAGGAACCGGACGTTAAATTCTTATTGATTGATTAATTAATTGATCCTTGACATCTATTTTTATATTTTAGGCCCATTATCTCATCCTAAAAGTTCTCCTATTTTGAAATACTTAAGCTCACTGGTTTGCTAAGGATAAATCAGTGTTGTTGGCTGATTAAAAAAAATATTTTGAAAGTAGAACTCACGCAAAAATATAATGACATCATTATCATTAAATACGAGAGCAAATTTTCTTTCCTACAAACACTTTATAAAGTCCATATATGAATTATCTATGGATTGTTTATATAAATAATCTATAGATAATCTACATGTATAGTAACCTAACCATTGCCTCCAGGTTATGCATAACAACTTCTAGACTCAGTACTATACAGTGATATTTTATCTCTCTTTGACTTCCTATCCACCAAACGTCCACGAACTGAGACCAACACGTACACCTCCATTCCGCTAGTACCCTTTCTTGGACTGACTACCCATATTTTGGCTCACACCGTTTATGGAGCCCGCACTCTGCTCATCGGCTTTGATTTGGTTCAAAGTGCTCAATGTTGTCATGAACAACAGTAGCACTCAAATCGTATTGTTGTTGTTGTTATACATATTATACGCACTTCTATAGCATTTATTTAAATAATATGCTTATGGATTTAACAGTCGCCTCCTGTTGACCAAAATATTTTCAATATTATACATCTTTATTCACTATAATGCATGGCAGTTGGAACAGAACAAGATATAAGAATAATAACGAAATGAACAACAGAAAATAGGGATTAAGTAAACTAAATTGTAATAAATATAATAAATAAAGATGAGCAATAAATTATATACGTAGGAAAAACATTCATATGAATTTCGCTACCTTGAATTCAGTAAATATCGAACCTGCCGTTTTCCACAGTTTATAAAACTAATTCGCCAATTCATTCAGCAACCTTGCTCAATAGGAAAATGATAATAACAATAATAAAGTAATATATTCTGAAAGGCTTCGTTTAAATGCATTTATTAATATATATATATATATATATATATATATATATATATATACATGTATATATATATATATATTTATATATATATAGACTGAGTAAATATCGATCAATGATGGATACTGTTGCGACAGTTTTGTGTCGGAATAATGCGAGAGTCTAATAAATATTTAATAACTATTGAATTTAACTCTTATTGTTCACGTCACCACTTCTCGCACTCTATAACAAGCTCTATTCAAGATTAAAGTACACAATATAATTCTATATTTCGTCTTAGATATCATTTAAGGTCTGTAAAATAAGAATGTTTGTTGAGACGCTCTATATGCCTCCTTGTCTGTAATTTTCTTTATCTTTGAACTGATTTTTTAGATTTTAGAATGGGCACCGTTTTGGACTTTCGTTTTGCTCGCCGGTTTGGATTTTTTCAATAGTGCTCGATATTGTCATGGACGACAGTAGTACTCTAATTGTTATTATTATTGATTCTACTTGTTTGTTTGCAAAAGCGAAGAGCCCAAAATGATCACAAGGGTCATCGAATTGAGGTGAAGTGGTTTCTTGGTTTTCCAAAGAGGACAGGGAATCAGAATCCCTTAAAGGCAGACCCTTCGACTAACATTTCTACATACATGTATATATGCTATATCTCTACAGTCAAATGAATTTAACACACACCGTCTCTAAAATCTTCAAAGATTCTCTCAAATCCTTCACCCGATCTCCCTTAAATTATTCAAATTAAAATTTCTCTTTAAGACTGTAATGATGTAGTTTCATCTTGGACTCAATTTAACTAAGAATTAATATTCTTAGGTAGTTGTATAAGAATCGTAATCTATCAGACGTTTCAAAAGTAATCTTGAAGTTTGATCAATTTCCTCTAGTAAATGGAATTTAATTAAATCAAAATGACTTATTCCAGAGTAATTTTATCTATGTTAGAGATTATTAGTGTATTTTAATTAGTTTGAGACTGCTTTGTTTCGTGGTATAGCGCTTCGGTGTATGATAATTTGGTCTCGGCCAATCGCTCACCCGCCGGGTGAGTCTAGTCTGAAGCAAAGGTTTTGCCATTTTCCGTTCCTTTGAAGATTCATCAAGCTTGAGAGACTGAAGAGAAAGAAAATGATAATACTCAATGGCAACAACTTTTTCGAGATATTCAGAGCTTAATATAAGAAACATAGGAGCGTGGCTTTGGAAGCATTGTTGAGAGGAATAAATCTTTACTTTCATTATAATGATACATGATGATAAATAATAATAATAATAATAATAATAATAATAAATATATATTTGTTTCTCCCGAGAAGAGATACAAAAGGTCACTGGCAGCACAAATTACGCTAATGCAGTGAAAATAAAAACTCCAAACAATGAGACGATTAAATGAATTTAGATGAAGAGTACAATTAAAGAACCGGATTATGAATATACAGTATAATTAAAGGACTCAATACGATAAGTATGCTTTCCTATAGGGCCTGCAGTGTAGCAAGTCGAACAATAAATGAATAAAAGAAATAAAAGTATATTTTGATCTATAGATTAATACATAAATTAATAATATATAGGCCTAATAAGAAAATAATAGACAAATATTATACAAAGTATGATGTTTTACTGTATGTACATGTATCATTAATGATAATTTATAAAGTCTCCAGGAAGTCGGCTGATATAGTTACAACAAGAAGGCTGTTGAATGACAATTTTCAATTAATATTAATTCATGCGTACTTTCAATTTCATTTCATTAATTTTAGTACTTTGAAGCTTTGATCAAAACTATACGCGATGTGTTTTTCTCAAATAGGCCTACTACTCCGCGTAGATTAGAAATGCTGATCCATCTTGTTTGATGTCTCATTTGCAAGCCCTCAAACTATACTGACCAAATGCCCTATATAATTGTTATAATAGAATATAATAGATATCAAAGGAATTTATGTTTCTATGAAAGTGATTAGGCTACTGCTTGTTAACGTGAAGTATGATTATCCCCATTTATTATAGGGTATCATGGCATTGGTCTTCACAATAATAAAGGGATAAGAACATTAAACTAAAATATATAAAAATCTAAACTCTAACTCTTTCACGAAGAATGATTTTGATTAGTCTATGACATGGCTATTTAAGTTTTAGTGTTTCATCCGTAATAAAAAAGAAAGTATCGTTGAAAAGGCTAAAGCTAAATTTATAGTCAGTTTCCTGCTCGATAGCATGTCAGTGATGTGGAGAGCACTGTATTTATACACCTGCTGATCGTCTGTCCAGCAATTTGCCAAAGTACCACTGGCAGAACCAGCTCTGTTAATTTGAACTTTAATTAATAATATGACGTATTCATTTGATCTGCAAATTTTGTTTGAGACTCCACGCGCCTTCTCAGATGAGATACAGAACATCAACCATAAATAGCAAGTACATAGTACAGATTTCTACTCACTGCATGGTTTCTTACACTCAAAAGAGCAAACTATCGATCAATGCGCTGATCACAACTCTGGATTTACCAAAATCAAACAGAAAAAATAAAACATTAAAATTAAAATTAAACAGAATCGACCAGACTTTACAATTTATCCTTCAGTTTGTGATAAATACGGCCTCTGATGTAGGCAGGCATGTATATATACATATACACACACACACATATATATATATATATATATATATATATATATATATATACAGTATGTAGTTCGGTATATTATTAGCAAATGTTAAAGATAGTTATGGAAAATCAATATAACTAAATTAGACTATGCAATAACGATTTAAGCATATTAGATATCAAATTTAATCTTGTGAATGGTGATGTGTATGACTATGCGATGGATCGAGATCAGTGGAGGAAGAGGTTTGGAACGACTAATCTAGTGTCCACAAAGTGACGCCTAATAGAGATCAGTGGAGGACGATGGTTGTAGAGACTACTCTAGTTTCCACAAAGTGACGCCTAATTGAGATCAGTGGAGGAAGAGGGTTGTAGAGACTACTCCAATGTCCACAAAGTGACGCCTAATACACGTACAGCTCGAAGAGATGTATTTCTAAGCCTAACATATCCACCTTAGCGGAATTTCAATCTCAATTCATGGACCGTCTTACGTTATCTCAGTTCGGAGTACTTCATCCCCACTCAATATCACATGCAGCTATTAATATCATGTTCACAATTGCAAGAAATTAGAGCTTAAAGTAACATTATATGAAAGTAGATAAACTTAGTATAATAAACTTTAAATTAATAAAGGATATACATGATAATTTAATCTACAGGACCAGCTCTGACGGGCCTAAAACACTTAAACTGACTTCCTGCTCGTTACTCTCAGACTCTGATTTACTTTTAGGAGCTTCCAGGCCTCTTATTCCAGTTCTCTTGATAACTTTTCTGATCCCAACTCTAACGGCTTCATACTGGCAGGCGTAGAGGATTGGATTAATGAGACTGTTCAGATACAAAAAGAACATAGCCAAATTCCAGAGATTCCCGGTCATATCGATGTCGTGACTGGCATTGACCATGGCATACAGCGTCTCAATGGGCAAAACGCTGATGACGAAGGCCACACAAACCAGTCCCAATGTTTTGGTAACGTTTACAGTTCTTGAGCGGCGTTTGCGTCCTTTTCTGGCAGCAGAGCTGAATTGGCTGCGAGATTTTAATTTGGCTCGGAGCCACAAGACGTAGGCTATGCGACTGTAGCAGAAGATGAAAACCAGGACGGGCACGATGAGGTAGGCAATGATCGTGTAGATGGCGTAGCCTAGCTGAAGCGATGGGTGGAGCCACGTGTGAAGTGGTAAGCACTTTCTGTCTACAATACGAGTTGTTGCGAGAAGAGTCGGTATCATCTAAAACAGAATTATTTTTATAACATTGTTAGTAAATTTAAAAAACAGCAACGGTTATAAATTGGGTCTGTTAATCAAATTGAAAACATTTAATACAACATACAATTTTACAAAATATAACGCATGGAATATCTTATTTGTACTACATATCTAGATCTTACATTTTATAGTTGCTAGTTGAAAACTTTTTCAGAAGAATAAGTGGGCAAATTACATTTACCTGCCATAATTCAATATCTCAGAGCTCTGTTAAAAAAGGGCTGATAATATGCATTTAATTTATATATTTAAATTATATATTTAGAGCATATTAATGACTTTAATTTAAAACTGCCACAAGAAGTGATAATGTAAACACACTCTCTCGTGTTCAACCTAGTAGCAGGTGCAAGGTAAATATTCTCACTCACTGTTTGCCTTCCCGCAAGAATTACCATAACATTAGTAAACTCAAACTATCCCGATTTCACTATTTTCTTTAATTAAAATTATTTTGAGGAATTTGAAACAAACAAACATGTTTTACAACTGAAATTATGATTTTGACCTCATTAACTGCGTCCATTAAACTCTTGTTTTGGCTGAAAATTATGCATCTATAAACATCTATATAATTTTAGACAATAAAGGAAAGAAAAATTGATAGCAATTTTTCGCACAGAATTGCTACCTATTAAAGTGTCGCGTTCGAAGCTTTTTATTATATTGTGTAAAATAATACATACTTTTTTCTATTACTTCATGTGTGCAAATAAATTAGCAGTACAATGCAAAATAATGTTATCAGTTAGGCAAAATATACTTGAACAGCACAAATTAACATGACACCAAAACATAATTAATGCATCTAAGAGCAGTATGCATTCAACGAACTTACTTCCGTGTTTTTCAACACGCAAACCTAATCGTTACTAAAGAATATTCTCAGAATACGATTCATGCTAATTACTCATACCCGCAGGTGATCTTAAATCCTTTAAAATCATTCGTATCTTATGCTAAGAACTTAAGAGGCTCAACTACGATTATGGTAATTTGCAGACAACAGCACAAAACTGTTTACGCTAGCATAGGAAGATCGTTCATCTCTACTCGTAATAGTCTTCACAATAGAGACATATAGTGACAGATTCAGACTTCGGGAAGCCAGAGAGAGCAAGGCTGTACGATGGGATAAAAGCGTTGGATACGATGTGTAGCTATATACATGTACATGTAGTTTTTAAAGTGGGAATTGAGAGATACGTGAGGAACGGTCAGAATTCTTCGGTTCCCTGTAATGTATTTACAGGTCTCCTAGTATCTAATATGGGCCACTAGTAGAGGAAAGCACCTCCGAAAAATGGGAACAGGAGAACTAAGTTCCCCTGCTTTCCCCTGCGTTCCCTTGCGTTCCCCCTCCCCCATTTTAATCACTGAGTATACGTATGCATATAACGAATATACTGAAACACACAATTATACTATTACTGTTAACTATGATAACATCAAGCGTTAGGGAAATACCGAGCCAAGTTGCTGAGAAAAATTTAAAATTTCGTTAAACGGCACAAAAGCGAAAACCAAAAATAAGTGTAATGATGTTATTTTGAAGTATTTGATGGTACTGATCATCCCCCATCCTCCTCTACTCATTTAAACTGATATTTGTTAGATTTTTATGATAACTTGAAAGGCTATTTTTGATGGAGCAGACATAAAGCTTTGGTAAATAACTTTATTCAGGTGATGTTTTCGAAAACCGACTAATGCCGTCAAATTTACTTCTTAATCTTGTCAACCTGAGCATTTTACAGAGAAAACCTCGACGTCAGTTTTGGACTAATCAGTATGTCTACTACTATTATATGTGCTATAGGTCTTTGTTGGGAGTTCATCCTATCTTTCGATGGGCTGAATCTTCCTTTCATCATATTCTCATATAGGCAGTCTAACCTATATCAGTCGCTGCTGGAGTTTTCGCTGGAAGAAACTAAGAAACAGTAAATAGTATACCGACTTACTGTCGCCCACGATAAACTCGAGTTCATTGATTGGGATGGGATGCCGATACGTTGTGGCATAAGATATAATGTTAGCAAAGAATATACGGTTTGATGAAACTAACACGTGCCCTGAAATCGTTTAAAACATAATGTAACGACTAGTCATATCATTTTAATATTCTGACATAGATAGTAGTAATACAAATAATACTAATTCTATTAATATTATTAATAATACTAATTCCAATACTACTATTACTACTAATAATAGCAATAATAATAATAATAAATATAATAACAATAAGAAGAATAAGAATAAAAATACCAATAGACGGTCTGATATCCTCTCTCTCCCACATCATATCGTCAGTCAATCCCCTATTTGAGACTTCCATACTTTTAAATTTTTGTAGCAATTTCTGGAGCCTAGGCGCTCACCAACCGAATGCCTTTTCTGACGTTGGTATGCATCTTAGTCCTTTAGTCGCCTTCTACGACACGTGCAGTCACCGGTTGGTGAATTCTTCAAACAAGCCGGAAACAACATTGGAAAAAATAACTAAAAATCATAAGCCAAACTAACATTTTTCTCGCGTGATCCTAATAATTAAATAAATAAATTTGTTTAATTTTGCTAACAGTTCACGAATTATAATTCAGTGCAAAATATCAGTGTAATTTACGCCGAACAACGCTAAGAAACATGTTCTTTATCGCCTAATTAAACACAAGGACATAGAATAAGTACTCCGCTTGTGAAACATCTCGTCAATTTGCAAACTCAACTTCTAAATCGAAAGCTGCAAAGCCGATGTTAATGTCAGTGTCGTCTTTCGAAAGCCATATCAGTGACGGGAGAGCCCAGGATTTGAATCCCGCACATACTGATCCGCGGCCGGATTTCTTACCGATATCGCCGTTGGCTCCAGCCAATCAACTATAGTCCGTAACAAGATTCTTGTAAGATTAAAGAAAGTAAAGAGTAAGCATGCACTATGCAACAAGCAAACTATTCTTTACAGTGTTCATTTAATTCTAGATATCGTTTTCTCTGTGTTAAATTAAAACTTAAATTATTTTCTAAACAACGGCAATATAAAATATATTTTCAGTATCAAAACTTTTTTTCTGATAGCAAGTGCAGAAACAAATTCATATAGTCCCAAATCGATGTCTCTATCTTAAACATTTTTGTGAATCTCACTATATCAATTGCTAAGAATAAAATAAGGTGGGGGTGAGATTGCGGAATCGAGTGCAGGAGTTGGGTGTTGAGATTGAGTGTGTGATTGAGGATAAGGGATAGATTTGAAAAAGAGGTTCGTGATAAAAATTTAAGAAAACGAGTATAGGGATTGAAGAGATGAGGGGGAGGGTTGGGTGAAGGACTGGAGAGAGTAAGAGATTAGATCTTCTTCATTATAGAATATTTAACGATTCCATCTCAGAAATAAAAATATGAGATTCCATTTTCAAACAGAATTAAGAATGAGAATTCGTCACAGGTGTCCAATTATTTTTAATCTAATCTAAATGCTAAAGGTTAATAACATTTAATAGTGAAATGGCCATCCATGATGACGTCTGTAACTGTTTAATATCACGCGTTGAATGAGGTAATTAAGCAGTTTAGCCAATTACCCGTTATTAATCTATTCGTGTACTGTACAGTTTAAATATTCGAGATTTTACTATAACAACAATTAGAGTGCTGCAGTCATCAATGACAACATCGAACACTATTGAGATAAAATCAAGCTGGAGAGCAAAAAGAAGGTCCAAAAACGGTGCAAACTCCAAAATCCAGAAAATCAGTTCAAAGTACTAACTGATCAACTCGACTGGGATCGAATTCACTAGGGTCTACTCCACCAATAGATCGATCCTACGTTGTGTAACATTCTATACACAAACGTGTATAGATTTTCGTTCCATAACTAACACAGTAATTGAAGTAAGAGTACAATTTGTAGGGAAATTATGACATTTAAAATTATGCTGTGCTAATTAATTTAGGTCCGTTGATCTTGTACGAATTTATTGTTTGAATTAGTCTGTCTTCGTGAAAATAATTTATTGACGATTACTGATTATATACATCTCCATCAAAATGTGACCCTGATTTGAAATCGTTCAAATAATTATTTACTTTTAAAATTTCGTTAATTGCAGATTTTCTATAGATGTCAGAAAAATCTGCAGAGAGAAAACACAATAGTGCTGCCAATTGTCATGTTATCTCAAGCATGTATGACTGACTCTAGTTTGAAATTATTCCGAGAAACGTCACGTCATTCTTGATGATTGCGAAGAAATCGCCTTGAGAGTCATCAAAACTGTCAGAGCAGCATGGTAACGCAGCTCTACAATTCACAGCATTAATTTCTAGCTAGCAACAAGTTTAGTACACGCAAGCAATCAGTCAATCAATGACAATTATCAACTCGTTTCGCGCCAGTAGGTGAGACATGGGTAGCCTAGAATGGAATCTACTGCCATAGGCTTTGCAAGCCACAAGAAGACGCATTAAGAGACATGAACTTAAATAAATGTGCGGAGAACATGGTGTTAAATAATAATGCTGTCAGCTTTTACGATAATTTAAACGTAGAATATCTCGTATGACCTTAAAATAGACGATTTTAAACATTACCTTAAATAATATAATTACCTTAATTAATTAGTTTAATTAAAATGCTTAATTAACTTGATGAATTTTGCTGAATTAATAAATCGCATAGCTCTTTAATAGGCTAAATATGGCACATTTTTGATTAAATAAATACATTCAATAGGTAAGTAATTTTTACGTTCATTGTAAAAAGATACTCCAATCATGAAAGGCGTTTCAATTAAATAATTTAGTCCGTATTACTTAGCTTCCTAATAAAATAATTGAAAAAAACAACACAAATAAGTAGGCTGCAGCATAATAGCCTAAAAAACTGTAAAGCTATCACTGCAATGTCTATAGAAGTATTTTTCATATAGTGTATGTACAACGTTATCTACGTTATCTTCCTCCCTTTGGTCTATGACGCAAAACGCAACTTAGTGGGGTATCGTACTATAGTAGGCCTACCCTAACTTCGATTTTCAGGTACCCCGGAGAATTTCGTGACGCAAGCTGCGGCATCGCTTATATGGGGAAGATGCCCCTAAAATTATGATTAAATTATTATTAAATTATTATTAAACAAAAAGAATAAATGAAATTAGATTGCAATGCCGAACGATGTTAGACTCAATGAACATTTTTAGAAATTAACGCTGTAATTTTTTACAAACTTAAGGTGTAGAAAAAAGTTAGACAACTACTGACCAGTACCGAGAAATGAAAGCATTTAATATCCTTATGAGATCAGCTATTGTTTTGCTAAGTGGTAGGTGAAATGTCATAGTTGTACTAAAATAGTATAATAGTCTCTCTCTCTCTCTCTCTCTCTCTCTCTTAGTGCACTGCCTACTGGCAGGTCCATAGTATATAACGTCTCCACTCTTTGTTTTCCGCTTTTCTCTTCATTTCCACATATGCGTGGGTCATTAAATTATCTAACATACATGTATTTAATCTCGGCCTGCCCCTGCCTCTTTCCCCTTCCATTCTACCTTCTATGACCTCTAATAAAAGACCTCCCCCATTTGGATGTGTCCTATCCAACTCTTTTTTTATTTCTTAATATATTTAATAGTAATAACTAATAACCAGTGTAATAGTAACAACTAATAATTAGAAATCAATTACCTGCAAAGCACCAGCAGCCCAAGGAAAAACCACAGCTAATCTGATCATCCAAGGTCTGACCAATCTCTTATGTTGCACTGCGTGAACGATCTTCAGGTACCTTTCCAGTGTTATCACAATCAACCCAGCAATAGACCCGTTCACGCACACACCCAGCGCAATGTTTGAATCGAAGAGAAAACAGCGAATGTAACTGATAACGTCGTGTTCGAACCCCCAATCAACCGTGACGATCTTCTGTGTGTAATCGATGATGATGATGAGACAGGCAGAGAGATCCATGATAGTCTGATTGATGATAAGTGTGTGCGCGGCGCTGTTGTTGTTTGCGCGGTTAATTCTTAGAAGAACCACAAGAACGAATCCATTGGCTAAGGACCCTGCGACGCCGATGCAGACCACGGCGGCCTTTACATACGCTGCCAAGGGATTGGCTTCGTTAGATACTAGCTTCATAGAGAGATCAGTATCATTACCGTATTCCCGCTGGGCGGATATGAACGAATAGTTTGTAGCAACCGTACTGTTGAGCATTGCTGTTGTGTTTACTCTTGTATAAGAGAAATTCATCGACGTGTCTTTGAAGATCTGGAATTACTGAGCTGTTCTGGACGAAACAGAAAATGTACAGTTAACGTTCAGAAGCAAGAATTATGAAAATACCTAAATATCTAAAAGGTTAACATTACTTGGCTGGTGCCAGTGGCGATGTCGGTAAATTATTCGACGGCCGATCAGTATAGCGGGGTTCAAATCCTGGGCTCGCCCGTCACTGACATTTCTTTCGAGTGATGAAACTGACGTTAAAATTAGCTTTAACAGTTTTTTTATACTCTATTAATGAATTGATTATGTACTTTATAAAAGTTATCATTTTTAGAACCAAATATCTGCAAGGTTTGATAAGATATACATTTATCGGTTCGCTCTATATCCTAGATCTTATTATCTTCCCTGATAGACCAGGGAAACAGAAATTCAAATCCTGCCAAGAGGGTACAGTGGCCCAAGGGAGTGATCATTAAAAAGTTAAAGAAGTCATCTAATATGCTATCAAACCGAATACCTGGGCATTATTATTACTACTACTTAAAGCTGGTAAAACTTATGTTAACGTAAGTTACCTCACTCGAAAGCCATGTCAGTGCAGGGCGAGCCCAGGATTTTAACCCCGCACATACTGATCTCCGGACGAATATCTTACCGACATCGCCACTGGCTCAAGCCACTGGCGATAACGATGTCGATGTTATTGATACTTAAATAGGCCTATTGTTATACTTAGACATTTAAAAATGTACTATATTATTATTAATCACACAATTATCATAGTATCTTCTTTATCTGTTGCAATTGCTAGGACGAAGTTAATTGTAACAACAATTGACGCAAAATTTGGCGTAGTTTATTTTAGGCAGAAATCACATGAAATAAAGTACCGGGACCAATTTGTGCTCAACTTGCGTTAACGCTCAGAAGCATAAAATTAGAAGCAGTTAGCATTTATTACTGCATGCTTGAACAGTGAAAATGCATGTACGCTAACTGTAATGATGGACGTTAAGCAAGACCAGTTATTATCTATAATCTTTATCTTTGATGTTGTCACTATGGACGTGTCCAATGTATGTACAGTGGATTGCTGGCGTTGTGGCAAAAACTCTCTACAATTAAACTATCCTTTAATTAAAATTATATCTCGACTAATTTCAACGAAATATATGTGATATAGGTACAAGTAGATTGTGATTAAGATAGCAATATTACAAAAATTTTCATATTAAGAAAAGCCGAAATGGAAATTTCAACGAAATAACTGATACTGTCACGTTAATCCAGTAAGAGGCCTGAACGCTATCATCAGGGCTGGAAAATGAAGTCTTGCAAAGTTCAGAAGCCTTTGAACTTCCCTTTATAACATAGAGATGATTAGCCAAGCGTATTATTCGAAACTACGATAAAGAATTATTCACTGTTCAAAGTAATACAGGGTTTACTGTTCCTAAATTAATATTAAGCATTTTATTTGATAATTAAAGGTTAGTTGCAGATGCAAAAGGTTTTATTAAAATTATAATGTCAGAATAGGCATGGCAATAGGGCTGTTAGCATACTTATTAAGACTATAAGAAAATTCTCCAATCATTTTAAAAATGGCTGATATTATATTAATGAATCGAGTGTTACAAATAACAGTTAAAAGAATACTATACTAAAATAAGAAAATCATAGAAGCATAATAAATAAAACGTAATAATAAAACATATAATTAAGTCAATTTACTGATTAATGTTGGAAAAAGTAAATTATAATAAAACAAAAAATTTAAATTAATTAAAATACTTAGCAATAAAGAACAGGACTTCAAAACACTGTTACTAATTTTCAATGAATTTTAGGACAGCGCTAATGGCGTAGTGATGGGATCGTGGCATGTGTCTACTCCCCCCCCCCAAGTTGTTATGTAGAATGCTAAATAAACCCAAAATATAAGTACACAAATTGTCTAAAGTGTGATTCTATCCAAAGGCACACTCAGAATTGAAGTGCCCTCAAGATTAAGGTGCCCTCGAGATTAAAGGCACTTAGTGCCCTTAGTGTGTCTCCTCCCGGACTAAATTATGTCTATGCTACTGAGACTAATCCTCTTTTTCTATGAAAATATTACCAGGAATATCTTTATATGTTACATCTTTAGGTGATACTTGTTTGATTGTTTTCGTTTTTGTTTACTGCCATGACTTTGGTGAAATAAAGATTACATATTGCTTTGTAAATCTCCACTGTAACTTGTTCTCTAACCTCTCGACGAAAAAATTCGAAAATATCAAGTAAGAAGACACTAAAATGTTTAATTGCTGGAATAGCCCAATTTTACATATATTAGTTAGATATGTTCCATTCTACACGTAAGTTCATTAGACACAAAAGACAAACGTAGTAGAGATCGAGTGTAATACTTACTCACGTGATAGCTTAATTTTGTCTTTTGTACTTGTCTACCATTCAATTGGTGAAAATTAATTAATTAAAACGTAGTACATACATTTAATCCTGTAGCCCAACGTATACCTCCATTAGCTGACAATTTAGTACTCAAATTGATTACACGAAGTAGGCTACATTATAAGCAGAACAATATAATCCATACTTAAGTATAATATACGATCGTAATGCACATTAACGACTGTCCTAAATGTGTGGGTGTAACGTAACTGTACTGACTCTGGTTCTGTTGTTTCTATACTTTCATCGGCTGTTATATACTGTACTACGACTCAAGGTAAAAGCTGATGTCTATGCCGCTCTGAGCATTGTAATTAAATGATGACAAATGACTTCCTTTTGAAAAAACTTCTTCCAGAGTTCCAGTGAATGCTGAGCCAATTATACTGCACGGCATCTGATAGTGAGCTAGGAATTGCAAAAAGCTCTCCTGAAATGTAAATACTTTTAGCAATGCTATGATCTTTACATGGGTAAACAGGATTGTTTTCTTAGGGAATGACGTCCCTGCCCAGTAAATGTTAGTCGAAGCTGAGGAAGGCATAGGAGGCCAAACTCGTCATAAGCAGAATCCCCCGAGAAAATTGTATATAACAACAAGAATGAGTATTGAGAGATGATTTAAAGTTTCACTCATATGTAGACATGAAGAGAAAAACGGAAGACAAAAGAGTGGAGGCGTTATATACCCTAGAACTGTCAGTAGGCAGTGCACTAAGAGAGAGACTGAGGGAGAGATGGTCATATTCGGTATATTTTACGATAAATTATACTCTACAAACAAAACTACTTACACACCAAGGCAAGACCAGCCCGACTTAAGGGGAGAATTTTTGTCCTATAAGTATTTGTTATTGTCAATATATTTAATAGTATATTGTTATAATATTATATATACTATTAAATTATATAGAATATTGTTATATTATTACATTTAATAGTATATTGCTATACTAATATTTATGAAAATAATGTTATTGTAGTTTTACATGTTCATTGTGGCTTAGTTAGTAAGTATAATTTTTTATAATATTATTTTCCATTTATATCATGAAACCAAAAACCTCCTATAGTATGATTAAACCGCTTATATTGCACTAAATAGGTATCCATCGGTCGGTACCCATCTACCGGTACCCATCTGCCGGTACCCATCCACCGATACACATCTACCGGTACTTATCTACCGGTACCCATCACACGGTACCCATCTACCTATACCCATCATACGGTACCCATCTACCGGTACCCATCTACCGATACCCATCTACCGGTATCCATCTACCGATACCAATCTACCAGTACCCATATACCTGTATCCGGCTAATGGAGATATTTTAGATTATGGAACCGCTATAGCATAGGATTAGATTAGGCCTATTATTTTCATTTTTTTACTTGTATAACATTTCTTTGTAGTATGAAACTGATTCAAGCAAAATATGTTACTGCGTCGCATCCTTGCAACTCTAGATCTTCCAGTATTAAAGAACCACTGTTCGAAAGTAGCCTGCGTTTCTTGTGTAAAAAAATGAATTCAAACCAAATTTTTACCCGTTGTCATTTAATATACTTGCAGACAACTGGGCTCATTTGGATTTTGTTCAATAGTGCTAGATGTTGTCGTGACAACAGTACTACCCTAATTGTGTGTTGTTGCTTAGTTTAGCCTTCACACACTGGGTTCATTATTTAATGAAAATATTTCGTGAATAGTTACTTCACTGCGGAAGGAGTCAAAACTCAAACGTGACCATATTATTCTCTAACGGGCACGTCTCAGCTTAAATACCGACAATATGAAGTTTAAATATTTTGAAAAATACTCGAAACTTCTTCCAAAGAAAGGAAGATTTTCGCTTGCTAGCCAACTTGCTTTGCGTTGAATTAGTTTGTCTTTTACAGCTTATGTAATTTATGTCATTTATGAAATCAACTTCATAGGGCTTATCGAGTTAGAATGATATTTATTGGATAAAAGGTTATTTATTGGATAAAGAGATATTTATTAGATAGAAGGCTTTTTATTGGATAGAAGGCTATTTATTGGATAGAAGGCTATAGTGGATAGAATGCTATTTATTGACCTCATAGTTTCCATGCTACCGATAAACTTCATATCCTCGGGACGTTTATTACTGTCATTGTTTGTCTTAATACAGAATTAGAGGATGAGATTCCAAAAAATTTCATACTTAAATGTTGAATAGCAATTTAATTTAAAGTAGCACCTGAATAACCTTTAATCAATATGATAATCGTAATAATAGTATTAGCGACAGTAATAATAGTAACAATAATGATAATAATAATAAGTACAAAATAATAATAATAATAATTTCACTCAGTCTGAGATCATCTCCGGATGTACAGCCTCGCCGTTCAAGATCTCGTAGGAATTTCTGCCTCAGATTTTCAGCGCGAGAGGGCGGAGACTCTGCTCTTAGCAATGATCACCCATGACTAAGCGAGACTATAATCTCGTGATCAGCACGCCGCTTACAGTCATCAGCAGCGAAGCAGCTAAATACGGTGGTGCACCCCCATACAGTGACGTCGCTACTGGTTTTCCATCCACCCTTGAGAGTCAGTTTGTCTTTCAGTGTGAGGGATCGCGAATGGATCTAAGACCGCCCGAATGTGGTAACGAGGTGCGCAAGAGCAGCTCAACAACCATGTTTACAAATCTGGCTGTAGTTATTTCTCACATGCAGATCGAGTCAGAGGACCATCATATCTCCGATCGCTTAGGTATGACCGCTGACCTTGACCTGTCCAATGATCCAGCCTTCCTCTCACTGAGTCTCGACGTTGAGGACATGTCGTCCTCCGCGTCCTACGCCGATAAGTCTTCCTCCTGCCATCCCAGCTACTTCCTGGTCGGATCTGGCCTAGAGTTCCCTGGAGAGGGGCTCTTCCCTCACACTCGATCCTTCGGGGAGGAGTGCACTGAAGCTTGTGATAGATTCCAGAATCTGACACAAACCCATAGTGTGGCCGAATTCACTGAAAGTCGTAGGATCAGTCTGAGTATTGAAACGGATTCAGCGTCAGGCAGCCTGAGGAAGATCGAGCCGCGGAGAAGAAAACTAAAGGCAGACACAAAGACATACACACAGACATACATCGAGACAGATCAGGAGTCGTACATAAGAACTGACGACGAGGAGAAGGGCAGGGTTACTGTCTGGGAGGATAGAATTACTAAAGATACCAAGAAGACTGGATTTTAAAGTAAAAGACAAATGTACTAAAAGTTTAAAATGTTATTAAGTATAATATTATTTTTTAAAATAGCAATAATAATAATAATGACAATGGTAATGATAATGATAATGATAATGATAATAATATTAATAATAATAATAATATTATTATTATTAGTGTTATTGTTATTTTTATTATTACTATTACACATTGGCGAATGCGGCCTCTCAGAGTGTAGAGAAATTATTTTAAACATTCTTTTTCATCTTTCTTTTAATTAAATAAAGTCCTTCTTTCATCGTATTTTAGCCCAGGGCCCTATAGAGTCCAGGGCATTAAAAACATTTGGTGTTCTGCTCGATGGACTTAGGGCTACTCAGGAAGCCACAAAACCATTGTTCACTGTCTCAGTTTATTCTCTATTGTTATGTTATTTAGTTCAATGTAGTGGTTTGAAATAAATAAATAAATAATAGCAATAATTAAGATTTGAATAAAAAACGATAGAAATAGAAAAAAATAATAGTACTAACAGTGATAATAATAAAGTAATAATATAGGCTAGCATAACAACAGCATCATTTGAAAAAGTTATTCGGTAAGATATGAAGATGTTATCTGGACGGTTAAAGACGACACGAGAGTTTTAGACGGCTATGGTCCATATTGAGCGAGATAGTCATGAATTAGTGCAGTGGATCTACAATATCATCAAGCATAGGGTTTAGAGTACGTCTAACAAACCTAAATTTATCGTCAATAAGATGAAAATTATAATTTATTTATATGTTTCATTATGAAATGAAGTAATCTTTCCTAGCTTCACAGAGCTGGTCGATAATAGACTAATGCATTCACATACATGCAGATTATTGCACTTAATGAAAATTAACTGAAATAGTTCTGGCAAATGAATAAGTTGATCGACTAATTATACAACAAAATGGGCGATTAACTTGCCTGTTCGTAATCTATATGTATAGTAAAGTGTATGTGCATGAACTACGGTTGGAATCAATAATCAAAACGCTTTCAATATTTCTAGGCTTCATCGGCGTCGTTAAGTAAAACGTAAAATGAAACAAACTGCTTCCTTTGTTAAAACTAACAATAATATCCATTTGTTATGTCGACATAAAGACAGAGATAGGCATGTGCGTGCAACTAAGGCTTGACTATTCTGATTCCTTAGATTCCTTAGGTAGACATGATATTTTTCTCATGGAATGCCGCCCCTACCTAGAAAATGTTAGTCTAAGCTAAGGAAGGCATAGGGGGTCCACCTCTTCATAAAGAGAATCCCCAAGAATAATGTTATATCATATTAGATGTTTTAAAGATTCACTCGTATGTGGACATGAAGAGAAAACGGAGGAGAGAGAAGAGTGGAGGCGTTATATATCATGGACCTGCCAGTGGGCAGTGTACTAAATTAGTGAGATATACCGAATCCACCAATTTCTGCATTATTATTTCTGCACAATTTAACTTCTAAGAATTTATGTGTTTGCTTCTATTACGTATAATTTCTGTTAGTTACTCTAGCTCTTTTGCGCCTTAATTTTCACATGAATAGGTCTAATTATTAAGAAGCGTAGTTTATTAGATCAGAATTCATTTTTTACAAATAACTCGTTGAAAACTGCTGATGACAGTTGCAAATGTTATTGAGAGGCGCCTACAACAGAAATTTGTAAAATCAAAGCATTTAAAAGTACTTAGCATCACAATGAAAATAATGTAGGTCTACACAATGAAAGATGTTTTATCTTTGTTTCCATTGAATCGATTCATATGTTCTTTTATAATTTCCTCGTATGGTTTGTAGCTGTATTTTGTTTGTCCGTTGCAACATAAATTTGGAATGAAGATAATTATACTTCAGTATATTGTTATATATGAAGGAACAATGTGGGCGGAAGCCTTGTCCACCATTTTGAACTTAAACAAAACATTTTTTACAATGAACTGGCTACAAAGTTAAAAAGCAAAGGTTAACTTCAGTTTCCTCACTCGAAAATGATGTCAGTGACGGGCGAGCCCAGATTTGAACTCCGCACCTACGGATCCGCGGTCGAGTATCTTATCGACTTCGCCACTAGCTCCACAAATGAAGTTGCTTGAATGAAATAAAATTATGGTATTCCTTTGTGCGCACGACCTGGTTTCAAATTAATTACCAAAGTTATTTGAGTCGCCTGAATTAATTATCTCTCGTACTAGTTGTTTCAAAGTTTATATACTCAACATCATGGAAACATTGCAATTAACTCAGCTGCTATATTGTTTTTGGACAAATTATATGTTCCTCTCGAAACAAAAATATATAATTGACTCTCGGCAATGCCACAATTGATTAACATTGCAGAAACAACTTGCTCTTCCATTAAAATCGCTACAGAAACATCTTCTTATCTTTTTCTATTTTTCAATAAAATCTACTTTTAGCTGAGAAGTGCACATGCAAGCGACTGGGAGACAAGCTCTATGATTAAAATAGCCCCATTCAAGGTCATCAGCAACGTGACATGATTGTTATGCACGTTAATGCATTTTAGATTAAATTCTTCACATCGCATTTAAAATTGCATAGCTCAATTAGCATACTAATTCGAGTAGAGGGGGTGAGAATAAGTGGAATAAGTGCCGCTATTCTAGGGCTCTTCTCTAATGATCTCGATTTAGCTCTTTAGTATTGAAAAGAAAGAGATGAATAAAGAGCCTAGGCCCGCCAAAGCGTCACTTCTAAAAATATTTAACACATTTAATTAGACCCCACCTCCAAAATTAAATTTTTTTGCAGATTATTTCCCTTCACATTCTTCAGTATAACTGTCTAGATGTAATAGGTAAAATTGATATGATATGAAATATCTATATAATATAGAAAAAATTCAGAGAAATTTGTCATCCTTGACAAATAATCCTTCTGAGCATAATGGTAATTACCTTATCACAGACTGCTCAGTTAGAAACGGTGCACTAGAAAGAACATATGTTCTCATTCCATGCGTGTGAACAAAGTTTATGTTGTATGAAACTGTCAGGAAAAAGAACGAGCAATTATGGCTAACAAGTGTTAACTATAGCTAATTGGAACCAATTATAAGACTTAATTAGAGCCAATTGGAGCCAATTCAGACTAATTAATGATAACGTCTTGAAGAGAGTTGGTACTGACAACAGTTGATTAAAGCTATAGGAAATAGGTAGAAATATTGGATAGGATGCATTCTAAGGGGAGATAGTTTACCAATGGAGGTCATAGAATGAGAGAAGTGAGAAGCAGAGATAGACCGAGATTAGGTATGTTATTATGAAGATTATTACATATTAAACATCGTACAGTCACATCGTCATAGCAGTTTTAGTTGATTACTGACAAGTTCAAAAACTCACCATAGCCCAATTACTAGCCTGATTGCCTTTTAATTGGATCATCATTGTTTTTACTTTTAGCATTTCCTTGGAAAAACTCAAATAACATCCATGAGCTAGTTATGGAAACTGACGGCTAGGCATAGCTTGACAACTAAAGTTTTCTATTGGCATCATTATACTCCGTGAGACAACGAAATTCAAACAACGAAAGGGAAACGAGAACAGTGACTTTTATTTTTCGGTCTATATAGCTACATACCCCGTATTGTGCTCGGGTGTGGTTGGACCACTGCAGAATAGGGCAACCGTAAACAATCTGCTGCGTGTATGTAAGAGGCGACTAAGGCAGGAGCTGAGGATGCCAAGAGGGGACTCACTTCACCATGAAATATTTTCCCCCAGGATTACATGTAATAATCCATCTAACTGAGGAAGGCAACGGGAAACCACCTCATAAGCCATACTTTTCCGAAGCTATAGGCTACATAAGGTATGGATAAGGCATAGACTTTGTAAAGGGATTAAGTTGTTGATCTAAGGAGTGCTCTTATTGAGCGAGAAAGCATACTTAAGATATGAATATGTACTTTGAACCCGCCACTTAGCTGCGTATTGAAGAGAAGAGATAGCTACATACATCCATGCTCATCCTTTAAGTCTAAAGCATTTTGTTTTACAAGAAAAAGTGAATATTTTCAACTATATAGGCCTAGTCAAATACACTCAAAAGTCTCGGTAATAGTGGTTTGTCCAGGGTTTTCAAATTACCTTAAATTGTATACTTAATAATTTATTATTTACTGTTCACGAAGCTCATAAATTACTCTTTGTAACGAAAGTCTTGACGTCTAGATACAAAGTGTTAACAATTTTTATCCTGCTGCTTTTTATCCTGCTATTTGTCTCTAACTCTTCCATTAAACATTTATAGCCAGCAGTGAATACGTCAATATTAAAGTAGCAAACTTGCTCATTTTTGACACTTTATAAAGTGGTAACTCTGTCACGTGTACAACTCATCTGGAAAGTGTGTTATCAAGTAGGGTAAATCCGAAAAGTAGGGACTTCCGGCCCTATCTACCTCCCATCAACTGAACCATTAGGGAAAACTGTGAATATTTATCAAAATTAAAACAAGAATGTCCGTTTTGGGCCTTTTTTTCTCACCTAGTTCG
Source organism: Enchytraeus crypticus (assembly GCA_905160935.1). Classification (NCBI taxonomy): domain Eukaryota; kingdom Metazoa; phylum Annelida; class Clitellata; order Enchytraeida; family Enchytraeidae; genus Enchytraeus; species Enchytraeus crypticus. The sequence continues at coordinate 639,478 of CAJHZI010000471.1, read as the reverse complement.
ATTTGCCACAAATGTGCTCGACATTGTCTTGAATGTCAGTAGCACTCTAATTGGTATTATTATTATTATTTTTTTTTTTCATAAAAAACTTATATTTTATACTTTACTTATTATTAATATTATAAGATTTAATAATTTTAGTATTATTATTAATAATAATAATTAATAATAATAATAATAATAATTAATAATATTAATTAGATTTTATATTTATAGTGCTTCTTAAATTTATGTTTGATCTAAAATCTTGTACATACCCAGTTCGTCAACGTATAGTGCTTTTGGGGTCAGTTGTTACAGAGTCCGCTTAAGACGTCCCTAATGCATTTGGCAAAGGAATCGGACGTTATATCCTTATTGATCAATTGATTAATATTGATTTTGGGCTAAATACAGGATGCTAAATTGAAAGTCATGCTGGACGTCAGACATTGAGGTATGAAGTCAACGTTAAGTTCATGGACATAATAACCAGTTTTCTGCATAATTGACTATGGTCATGTAGCCGATGCAATTCTGGGCAATTAAAGTGACATAGTAGAACATAGAATGCAGCGGAACGATATATCATAGTATAGCATAGAATACAGAATTACGGTATATCATAATAGAGCATAGAATACAGTGGTACGGTATGTCATAGTAGAGCATAGAATGCAGCGGTACGATATGTCATAGTAGAGCATAGAATGTAGCGGTACGATATATCCTAGTAAAGCATAGAATTTAGCAGTACGATATATCATAGTAGAGCATGGTGTGCAGCGGTACGAAGCCATCGTAGATGTCAGCGGTACCATAGTATATGTCAGATGATGAGACACTTAAATTTCAGCATATCATGTATTTCCATTCGAACCAGATATTTACGACAGATTGTTCTTTCTCGCATGCTGTTCTGGAGATCTGAAGTTCAAATCTTTTCATTTAGTTTGTCCTTAGCAGACAACGTGATTCACTCACTGAAAACGAGCACCATTTGTAATACAATTTAATTCCTGGTGGTAATTAAGTTACGACGTTAGATGTACTTTCGGTTAATGTTTGCGTGCATTCTGCCTGACGTCAAATGAGATAAGAGTAGACATGGACGATTACATTTCACTGGGGATCATTCTACGCGGAATACGTGAATAATTATCTTTGAATGTCTTCTCGTCGAGCAGCAAGAAGTCTCATAAGTGTTAAAGAGTCGTGGTCTGATATTCGGTCATTAAGGGTCGAAGCTGCGTATGAAATTTCTTCAGTTTATCACTCTATATCACGAGGTTTCTAACTCTCTAAATGCACAAGTATCACTGTTAGGGTATTTTTTAATTATCAATTTCTGTTTCATTTTTTATCCTTCTTGTAGCGTACTAGTTCAGTTGTTATTTGTACGAAGTTGCGAAAATCTAAAGACAGAAGTATCCAGAGAGAGAGAGAAAGAGAGAGAGAGAGAGAGAGAGAGAGAATAAATGGCATGGGTGGGGGGGAGTTAGAGGTAGTTATTCGGATTCGAGAAGAGCAGCTGCCTCTGTGACTAACGGACGGAACGAGGGTGGAAAGGAAAACACAGAAAAATTGCGTTTTTACGCCTCTGCCGAAAACCAAGTGTTCTTGCTGATCATATTTATTCGCGTTGTGTACGGGTCACTGAAGAATAGGCTTACTTATTTATTCAATTTATCATATATCATTGATGCATCCGACTTTGAATTGCGTTACTGATAGGTGCGTAGATCAACCTCGATAACAAAAGACAATAATACTTTTCTACTCTGTTATCACGACCTCATCTGGGCTATGCCTCTATCTCACAATTAACAGTTACATGTACCCTAGACCGTTAACAATTTTGTTCGGGTAGATTCGGTCATTTAAGGACTGATCGGTAATTCCCTGCATTTTATCTGAGAAACAACTACAATTTACACTAAATACTGAATAGAATATGTGAGGCAACAAGGCAAATAGAGATAATTTAGTTAAGTACAAAACTTAGAGCCATGACTCCCAAGTCAGAGACAATTCGAAGCCACAAAGGCTAAGGATTCGATGAAATGCCACATACTATTAACGTCAAACACTTGGTGAGCAGTATAATGCGAATAGATGTTAGTTAAAACTTGAAAAACAGTGTCAATGGAATTTTAATTCACTACACAAGATATGAGCACAGGTTTACATATCACCATCATCTTCCCTTGAATCCCTGTTTAACTAGGGTTTGGGATAAACAAATAACAGTTAACAAATGGACCCTAACGAAACTAAATTGAAGCTGTAAGTTATATCAAGGCTGAGCCAATGTAAAAGTAGCCTATTGCGAGCCATTCCTACTAGATGTGAATAAATTACCTAATAGACTACTCTTGGACTCGCCCGTCACTGACATTTTCGAGTGAGACAACTGATGTTAACATTACGCTTTACCTTTAAATAAAAATAGAATTAACTCATTATTCATCACTAGTAATTAATATCCGAAATTACCTCACTGGTTAAAATCTCACGAAATTACTGTGCAGAAATGTCACAATTTGACGTTTGCCTTAAATATTTTCATTCTGAATATTTATGTCCTCTCACACATTTGGTAGAAAATCAGCAAGTGCAGACTAACACAATATTCGTGACAATACACATACTTTGTCAACTATTAATTTTACACATGATGAACAGATAGGCCGAAATTTCACTGTTTAAATCAATTAATGTATAACAACTTGAGCTAGGATTCAGCGACTGACATTCCCCAGGATCTTCCAGACAGTAGGTTCAAAGAACAGCACAGGGGTTTGTAAATAGGTTCAGCATCTTTATCCTTAATGGGTGAAACATCAGTCACACAAGTTGGTCACCTCGCAAATGATAAGTTACTTCTCACACGGGTCAAATAAAAGAAGTCAGTAGGAATGAGTTAATGAGTCAAGAAGACTATATTTTGTAAGGAGCTATTTCAAGGCTTGGTTAACAGCCGCATTAGTATGCCATACAAAGCAAGTGCTGTAATCTATTCTCAAAATATTCAATTTCAAATACTTAAAGGAGAAGCTAAATTGCACAAGTTAAGAACAAACATATAGCAGCGAGCCTAAAACACAGATTGGTAAATATGCTAGCTGTATAGATTTTCGAGATATATAGAATTACTATCAGCATAGATTTAGCAAAATCTTATAGACCAGCAAACTCTGATGGACTGAGGGTACATAGCTTCAGATAATACATTAATCTAAAGTAATACGACAGGCACGGAGAGTTAATTAGGCCAATTTCGCCCGAAAGGACTATAGAAAATTAGGCTTACTGAAAGCAAATTTATACTAAATTTTTAATCACAGTTTTTTTCTGCTAGTATTTCTGATTGCTTCCTTTAACTTGTTATAATCAGAGAACCTTTTGAGTTCAGCTAATCCTTTCAATTCTTCTCCACATCTACATTTTCAATGCCTTTAGTTTCTTGTTATCTTCCTTCCTTAACAAGGACCTTAAGGAAGGAAGATATCAGGAAACTGGAGCCCTTGAAAATGTGGAAATGGAGAAGAATGGAAAGGATTAGCTGGACTCAAAAGGTTACAAATGAGGAAGTTCTGGACAGAGTTGGTACAGGTAGACAGTTGATAAATGTATTAAGAAATAGGAAGAAGAGTTGGACCGGACACATTCTAAGAGAGGAAAGTCTATTAAAAGAGGTCACAGAAGGTACAATGGATGGAAAAAGAGGCAGAGGCAGTCCGAGATTAGGCATGTTAGATGATTTAAAGATCTACTCATATGTAGACATGAAGAAGAAAGCGGAAGACAGAGAAGAGTGGAGGCATTATATACCATGGACCTGCCAGTTGTCAGTGTACTAAGAGAGAGAGTATCCAAGAATGATTTAACAATCAAGAACCAAGAATAGAAAGAGAATATTCTGCAAATAGATCATTAAAAAGCAAAGGGATAAAATATATCTATAGATGCTGAATTCAATTATAAAATAATCTGAAGCATAAATTTAATTTTAAACATTTACAAAATTTCACAAGACAAATACATCAACCAGTGCTGTAATTTACTTTATGCAATGAGCACTGCAATCAGTCAATTAAATGTTACTTCCACATCAGATTTTTTAATGACCATCAGAAGAAATCATTTAATGGCAGAAAAACTGCACTTCTCTAATGACACATAAGCTTTCTTCAGCCTAGCATCAACAGCAGAACACCCGGGAGTAGAACTTATATTACACTGTTCTGCATCAAAGATAGAATAGTTCTGAAAGTCACAGGATTGCTTTGAATTGTCAGACGTTTTGCTAATATTGTCCGTCCTATTACATACTGTCTTTTCGGATTCTTTGAGCTTCAAGGATGATGTAGCACCAGGAGATTTTTTAGGAGCGTCCTCCACTGAGAAGCTGCTATTAAGAACATTTTCAGCTGTCGAGCCAAGAGAATTCGTTTTGAGGCGTTTTCTTTTCATCTTATATTCTTTAACGAAGATACCCTCATCAGTCGTATTTCTTAGTTCCTCTATTGATTCACTCAAACTAAAGACATGATTCTTCGTTACATCATTTGCTAAATCCTTGCGCCCACTCAACGTCTTGGATGCCTTAGCTGCGCAAAAGTTTTCAAGTCTTACACGCTTCTTTTGCTTGATGGCACCAGAGTCATCCTTTGTTTCTTTTTCAATATGATTGGTTTTTAATTTTTCAGAATTTTTCAGTTCGGTTAGTAAATTATTGCTATTATTTACCTTAGTTTTCTTCTTAGTTATGCTGATCACTAACTTTCCTAGTGGCTTAACCTCCTTACATCTCGACTTAGCAACACTGCTACCATTCACAATGTTCTTAAGTTTACTTGGCTTCTGCACTTTGTTCACTTTCAATTTATGACTGACCTTAGCAGACGCCAATTCACTGATAGTTTTGCGAACTTTGTTTTCTTTTATGACTTGCTTATTTTTCTGTTTCTTAAGAGCAGTTGCTGAAGAGCCTAAAGACCTACACAGAGAGTAGGATAAAGATTTTACACCTGCAGCATCTGTTCGTTCATTGTTCTTTTGACCAGCGTTTGTTGTTGCGATAGGATGAGTTATATCGTCAGTAAAGCCCAGAGCACTTCTATCAACAGTTCTAAATTGAGAATCATCATAACTACACAGTGGATTGCTTGATGTAAAAGTCTCTACACCGCAAACTGAATTATTAATAACTTCAAACGGTTCATGTGATTGTTCGGAAGAATTAAATAAATCTACTGAACTCTGTAAGCCAGGTGGTTCTAGCAAAATCTCTAGAATTGTTTGGCTCTCAAAGTGCAAATCACTGTCATCACACAATGTAGTATTACTTGACGTAGCAATAATCTGAGGCACAACTTTGTTTAGATTGTCACACTCTACAATATCTGACATACAATCTTCCCCTAAAACAATTTCTGGCATGTCTTCATCAAATAAATCGACCGTACCTAGATCGGAAAGATGCCTAAAACTAGTATGATCTGATGGTAGGGTAGTCACCAGCAAAGTGTCTTGAGCTGAAATGAGACAGTTGGCTGGTTCCCAAGAATTGCCATCTTTTTCTCCTTTATCTCTTTCACAACTTCTAATAGTCTGTTTACTACCCAACCTCTCACTCAGGCCATTAACCATATCACTGCAATAAATAGGCTGTACCTCAGATGCAGACGGAAGACTCAGGTCAGGATTAGTCTGAAGGACACCTCGCTGTGGCACCAAATCTATATTCTCTTCATGCCTATACGGCGTTTCATTTAAGCTTGTTTCCTGTGAACAATTATTCTGCAAACAGTTGTCTAAATTTTCAATGTCAAAGCAGAGGGTCCCGGTAGCAATATCAGCATCGTTACAAATTTTATCAGCCGCACAGTGAGATGTGACGGAAGAAGTGTTTTCACATATAAAATCAAGTTCTTCTTTTTTGAGCGAGAGACATGTATCTCTGACTATGCCGTCAGTTAAGTTTAAATCACTCTCAGACAGAGCCTGAGAAAGGGGTATTGCTAGGTCCTCCGTCTCATTAAACCGCCGATTTATGTGAACAATGAAAACGTCGCCTTCATCAACCGTTACTCCAAGCAGACCCTGGATCGAGAGATTACGTTCGAATGTGATGCCGGACTTGCACAGCATGATGACCGTGTCTGCAAGCAGCGACTTCACACGCTGCTGATCAGGCTTCATGACAGCCTCCGAAAAATATTTCTTAAAATCTCTAAATGATATATATCTGCAAATAATATAGAAAAGAAAGCAGAAAATTAATTCAAGTATCACAGATTCTTGAGGCTTAGAACTGATTGGTCGAGCCAATGATATCATTGGTTAATGATCGGCTAACTATTGGCCATCGGTTAACCTTAAACAATAGGCTAAGTTTATGACTGTGGATCTGTATGTGCAGGGTTCAAATCCTGGTCTCATATACAAATTTTCTTCCAACAAAATTTTCAATATCCTTCACTTTACTGGTAGCACTCCATGCATTAAAATTACACAAAACTAAATAAAATTAGCAATTTATTTACTTAAAATTGCATAGTTTGAACACCCCTAATGCAAAATTTCTTATAGATATTTATTTACTATTAAAATAATTGTGCAGTATATTAGAATTTAATTACTTTTAGTATTTTAAAATATAATTCATGCAAGAAATGTATTATTTGAAAAGTAAGGCTGATGCTCCAATTGGAAATTATTTGAACTTTACTATATTTTAGAAATTGTTATACAAATACACAAGTAAGAAAAATTTAAACTACAAGAATAGTTAAAATTTACAAAAATTCTGGACAGTGTCAAAATTTTACGGAGTTACTACTGCCTATAGTGTTTTAAATGACCCGAGTGGATATGAAATAAATTTGTCCAATTCTAAAGGGTTAGCATGAAATGAACATGACTCAATTTTTCACAGTCAATTGTCTCTAGCTCTTCTATATAACAAAGTCTGTCTACATACATTTTCCTAAATTAAACTCTGCTGAATCATTCAAAAATTGATGAAGCCCAGTTAGATGAGCAATTAAGCAAAATGAGATAATTAAAATAAATATAATAATAATAACAATAAAGCTGGTAAAGCTAAGGTTAACGTCAGTTTCCTCACTCGAAAGCGATGTCAGTAACGGGCCAGCCCAGGATTGAACCCCGCACCTACTGATCCGCGGTTAAGTATCTTGCCAACTTCGCCACTGACTCCAGCCAGTGGAGAAGTCGGTAATAACAACAAGTAATAACAACAAGTTGGAATAACAACAATGCTACAGTTATCAATGACAACATCAAGCACTATTGAGACAAAATCAAGACGGCGAGCAAAAAGAAGGTTCAAAAACGGTGCACATTGCAAAATCCAGAAAATCAGTCCAAAGTAAAGGGAATGAAAGAAAATGAGGTTTGGGCGCAGGTTGCAACTCATGGACACTGGATGGAAAAGAGAGATGGAAAAGATAGGTCTTCAACTGTATATGGAACTGCTCATAGGAAGCAAAGGCCGCTGTGATTCAAACGAAGATTTCGAAGATTGCATGGACGAGAATTCCAGATCTGCGGTGCAGCATGCTGGAAAGAACGATTACATAGCTTAGAGCGTGAAGGTAAGCTGGGTTTTACAAGAGTAATTAATTTTGAAGAGCGAGTTACAGCAGGCTGCGTCACAAAAATAAACAATAAAGTTAGAAAAGCTCTAGAAATATTAGCACGAGTGAGCAAAAGCCTACGTCGTTATATTTCAAATAGCACTATACCACTCAACTTCTACAGCTTCACGCACAATTTTGCAGCTCATCAATTAACAAACACAGTGTACAAACTTAACTGATTTTCATGTAATAAACAAAGTTAATAATAAACAAATGTAACTATAAATAAGATAAATATCAATGTCTTATTTCTTAATCTCTAATCTTCTTCTTATTAAACTGGTCGTAATTTCATACCTTATCATAACAAAGTTGTTTAATAATAATAATAATAACAACAACAATTAGAGTGCTACAGTCATCAATGACAACATCGAGCACTATTGAAACAAAATCAAGCCGGCGACCAAAAAGAAGGTCCAAAAGGGTGCAAATTCCAAAATCCAGAGATTCAGTCCAGAGTTTAGCAAAAAGATACAACCGAGATATACCTAAAATACATACTTCTCTATATTGCAACACATCCTCACATATAGAAACAAACTATGCAATCCGCAGAAGTTTTCCATTTTGAAAGTAGCTGCATGATATCATTATCAATATAATTTAATCTATATCGTTTACGCTGTTTAGGTTCTAGGCCTACTCGCTCTTGTCAATTTGTAGAAATTGCCTGTTCACAAAATAATGCTCGTTCTGCATATAGTCTATAGTATATATATATATATATATATATATATATATATATATATATATATATATATATATATATATATATATATGGATCATTTACATGTACATCTTTAGAGACAATGCAGCTGCACAATACTGAACTACCCGGATTTTGACTGGCACGGTTTATGGACCCCTCACTCTGCTCATCGGTTGTAATTTGGTTCCATAGGGTTCGATTTTGTCGTGGACAACAGTAGCACTCTAATCGTATATTGTTGTTGTTGTCGGAAGTAATTAGAGTGAAACATCTAAACCCAGCCATTTAATACATGATTGTAGAATACCTAAATAGGCCTACATATAGTTCAGTGTGTGAGCGTGTGTTAGGTAAAATCACAAATTTTGAAATGGCTCTTTCTGAGGCACTGGAATCAATTTCTTGGAAAGCTGACATTAGAGAATAAAATCTTTGATATTCAAAGAGCTGGTAATATGGATAATTGACTGAAATTCCCAATGGTTAAACATGTGGTATAACTTGATAGGTATAACACATATGATCATTTGACTGCAGAGTGTTTTGGATTTGCTTAACTTTTCAACTCAATGGAAGTATTTTAGGTTGAAAGAAAAAGTTTTCTATTTTCGGCCAACTTCTCTTTTTTAACAGTGCTAAGGTTGATTTTTATAGGTATGACCAGTGACCACTATCAACAAACATTGTCAAGACGTTCAAAGGATCGATTTTCCAAATCGGTAAAATAAAACCAATTAACGATCTGTATGTGCATCACACTGTATAATTGTGGGGGTGTAATTTATCTCAATCAAATATATAGCCTAATATAATATATAGTAGAGAACGAAATAAAACAGTGTATTAGAATTAATGCTTTAAACCTTGGAACTATTTTCTAGATGTTGAATTTGTTTCATGAGCATTTTTAACGGCTTAATTAATTTATCGATCAATAATAATAACAACAACAATTAGTTTGCTACTGTCATCAATGACAACATCGAGCATTATTGAGACAAAATCAAGCCGGAGAGCAAAAAGAAGGTCCAAAACGGTGCAAATTCCAAAATCCAGATAATCAGCCAAAGTGAAGGGAATTAAAGAAAAGGAGGTTTAGGCGCAGGTCGCTGCTCATGGACACTGGATGGAAAAGAGAGATGGAAAAGATAGGTCTTCAACTGCCTATGGAACTGATCATAGGAAACTGCATATGGAACTGATCGACTCGAGCTTAGGTAACATATTCCCTATTTGTCAAAATATAGAATATACTGTTAACTGTTGAGAAAGATTTACTTTAACACAAATAAAGCACCCTGTATATCAATGCACGCAGAGGCGTATAACACAAATTTTTACTAGTGGGACGAGTCCTGCACCCCCATATTTATAGGTTCCTGAATGCACAGGCACAAGTAAAAACAAGATTCTAGTTCAGAACAGCGACAGCCTCATAGGTCTATTCTAAATACGATCAAAAAGGTAACCAAGATGTATCTGACCTATAGTTGGTAGCTTGAAAGTCAACTTTGTCAATTTATAAACTCTTATCTACGACGTGTGGCGTAATAAAAGAGTAAAACACAAATTCAGACATCGAATTTAGACAAATTTAGAAATCAAGAAATCGCAAATATAACAGATAATATTAAGAAAGAAAGACAATAGCATTAGTGTGATCAGACATTGTCAATTATAATGAAGATACATTTATTAAATTAAGATTACATGTAAGATTGAAGACTTGATGATATAAGCCTACTTAGTTTATTAATTAGTAGGCCTATTAGGTAGACGCTTAGCTGAAGCAAAACCTGCTCTCACAGAAAAACATGCGTTTAAAAACCATACATTCTGCCTTATTAGTCTTGCTTTCTCTTATGTTTAAATTTGTATGGTTCTTCTGTAACAGAAATAACTGCAAATAGTTGTATGTCCCGTTTAGGAAGTCTTTGATATCGTCTGCAGGTGAGAAACCAGAGGCTAAATCTTCATTTTAAAAGCATATGCAATTCGCTTTTATTTTAAATAATAAAGCTGAACGGTAATGAATAGAGAATTAAAGCACAACAGTCACGCATAATGACTTGGAATGAATTTTAATGTTGAGGGGTGGTGTGGGACAGAAAGGACTGGAGAAAGTCTATTACTTCAAAGTCTGAACGCAGACGAGCATTCAGTTAGATCTAACATTCCTTTAGACCTGACCCTTAGAATACGTCTTGTTCAACTTGTCAAACACTGCGATGGGCGGCAGCACTCTTTGAAAATCCTGCACGTATTAACACGTCAAACATTTAGTATAAGTTTATTTAAAAGCGAAATTTATTTATTTATTTATTTAGATCACCAAAAAGGGTCGTTCAACCCTGTACAGTTCACAAGCAATGCAAACAAACAAGTAAATGCAATAAGTGAGCACAATTTAAATGTGAACCATGGTGAACTTAAAACCAAAATATAAAGTAGAAATTAAAGAATTGAAATAAAGAAATTCAAAACAAAGAAAATTCAATAAACATACTATTAACCCTAACGTAGGTCATTAGATACAAGAGATTTGTTGTATCATTTTATCTCTCCGTAGACGTCTTGGTCAATGACGGAAAGGTTCCTCTGGAAGCCACAACACACCGATTTACCTAAATGCTACTCTTGCTAAAGTACCATGAACCATTTCTATTAATATTGTAGGGATTTCTAGCTTCTTCGCACACGATTCGTGTAAAATGTAGTGGCATTGCCATTAGTTAAGATATTTCTTTGATTCGTTTTATTATTTGGACATTATTAAGCAGTGTGAGCTTGGCTGACTTTTTGCTAGTCTATGGAGGCGTGGCCTATCACGCGTGAAATAAAAAGAAGCGACGCGCGGGAATCTTGGCAGTCCGATAAACAAGCGTGTGACTGTCGTGTGTGCTAATAGTGTTTCATTAATAGCGCGGTGTGCGGCTTCTTGCAGATAAAAGCGTATACGTATATATTAAGAGAGATATTACGATACATTAAGTGATATATTAAGAGCATCGTACGTGATGAGATAATAGTTATAGTTATAGAATCTGTAGTATAGATAATTATTAAGGGAAGTAAAGATAACGCTCGAGGAGCAGCCTTCGAGAACTACGGGACGTGTCGGTGAGAAACCCGACGAGAGATCACGGAAGGACAGGTCGGGCAGGAAGTAGGGAGTGCAGAGAAGCCATCAACGTCAGGTGAGGGTAAGTGTGATCCTTCATAGTAAGTACTATTGAGTAACTCGCAGGAGATGTTGTGCTAACTAGGAACAAGGTCGTGAGGAGACAGCTGGTCGAATACAGTATCTAATGCTCTCGAAATTTATTCTCTAGGACCGTAATAGTTCGTTTATGAGCACCTGCCTGCATACCAATTTCTTTATTTCCTAAATAGACGTCAGAAGACCTGTTTTTGGACTCCGACGAGTGCGGCGAGTGCGGCGGTCTACTGTTTCTGGACTCCGGCGAGTACGGCGAGTCCGGCGAGTGCGGCGGTCTACATTAGAAGATCTGTTTCTGGACTCCGGCGAGTGCGGCGAGTCCGGCGAGTGCGGCGGTCTACTGTTTCTGGACTCCGGCGAGTGCGGCGAGTGCGGGGGTCTACTGTTTCTGGACTCCGGCGAGTACGGCGAGTCCGGCGAGTGCGGCGGTCTACGTCAGAAGACCTGTTTCTGGACTCCGGCGAGTGCGGCGAGTGCGGCGGTCTACGTCAGAAGACCTGTTTCTGGACTCCGGCGAGTGCGGCGAGTCCGGCGAGTGCGGCGGTCTACGTCAGAAGACCTGTTCCTGGACTCCGGCGAGTGCGGCGAGTGCGGCGGTCTACAGTTTCTGGACTCCGGCGAGTACGGCGAGTCCGGCGAGTGCGGCGGTCTCTCATTGATTTTCATTGATACGGACAATTACGCGATAGAGTTAAATAAGAACCTAACTTGCGGGATAGGACTCGCTAAACAGTTATTTAGTTATGTGCAATACAGTTCGTAGTTGACTCTGTTTTACACATATAATACTGATATACGATTAATAATTCTGTTAATTTGACTGTTTTTGCCTGTGTTTGTCGTAATTACTTTGTTCTATAGATAAACGCGACTAGTACTTCCAATCTGGTAGTCAGCGACGGTATACAATGGAAAATGCTAACGTCGTATGGCAGCAAGACTCTGCACCAACCCCTGACAGTGCAGAGTCGCTCAATCGACTGATAGATGATCCGCCAAGTCGCGGTGAATCGCGACATTCCTTACCGGTCTCCGTAACAGTAGGTGCTACTAGGACACTCGATCCTCTCTCGATACATCAAGGGAGCGTTACTCCGACAGAGCGAGAAACCTTTCTCGCGCCCGAGGCGGACGCCCCCCGCCTACTTACGTCGGCCGCCGGCCCTCTCGACAGAGCGGCGCCGTTGCGACCGACGGCGGTGACGACGCAGCGGCCGCCGATAGGCGACGTCGGCGCTGCGCCGCACCACAATATTAATATCAGTAGTTCTAATATAATATTTCTATTAATATGATTAATATTGCCCATTGTGTATCTGTATATTAACCATTAAATGTGTGCGGTTTGAATAAAATTGTATCTCTGCACATTAATTATAATTATTATTAAACGTTGCGGTTTGAATTAAATATATAGCTAACATAGTTATATATTTAATTCAAATTTTAATTTATATTTAATTTCAGTTCATGTCATTCGATACATTTTTATAACAGAAATAACTTCACGTGACAAGTATATAGTATATATAGGGGATTATAGGCAGAAAAGCAGCATGGAGTATTACCCTGCAGGGGGTGGTCCACTTGTTTGGCTGCTCATCACGGAATGTGAAGGCAGCGTGAGGCGTGTAGGCAGCCGAGCTGCTCAACAGTCTCTCGTACTCCTTGTCACAAGCTCTCACTCGCTCAGGCTTACTATACAGCTCAAACCTTCACATGCAATCAGTCAGTGCAGAGAGTTTTTCAGAGATTATATTAAAAGATTTTATCAGAGATGCGTCGGAATAATGTGGAATTGATCCGCGATGAGCTGCTCGTATCGCAGGAGGCGACACAGCAGGAGTTGAAGAAGGCAACTATAAACCAACTCAGAAGTCGTGTTTTGTCCAAACTATAAACTGCATCTAGGCCAGTTTACGATGTGGACATGACATTAACTTTAAGGCCGATGGAGTACTCTTGAAATTAACAAAAACGAAGACACAGAATGTGGAGTTTGAAATTGAAGATTAACAGAATGCTACGCAGTTTGATCTTGAGAGAGAGTGATTTTACGTAGAGCTTTCAAGTGTATAAGTATCACAGATTAATAAATTAATAAATTTAAAATCAAGTATTTTACAAGAAGCAAAAACAAGAAAACTTAGTTTTTCGCCAAATTTAACTAGTTTCGAACCCTTTCCAATTGCTAGTTGGGCAGAAACTTTAGTAGTGGGTCGTTTTTTCTACAAAGTAAGTAAGGAGTAGCCTAAGACTAATATTTAAAAGGAGGAACAGAAAAAGTGCAAGAAATGCTTACATATCACAGCTGATTCGTTTAGCCCAGTCATCGTCTTTCAGTTCGTTTCTCTTTTCTCTCAAGGCATCATACTCAGTAGAAGTCCTCAAAGTTGGACTCAGTGGTCTCTCTCTCTGTCTGCGGACCTCGATTATGTCACGGAATGGACCCTGCAGTAAAAACGACCTACATAATCATACAGGAATATTTATGGCGGAGGGCTGGACATTACACAGTAAAGTGTGAATTCAAGGAGAAAATATGGCAATATAGCATGAAAGGAGAAAAAAACATAACCAATTATTATCTCAAATAAACTGAACTTAAGGAAAATAAATAAACTGGACTCAAGAAAAAAAGAAATTAAAAAAGAAGAAACTAAGCAAAAGTTCAACCTGAGGTTTTTGTGTAAGTATCGGAGGAAGTAGAGGTATGTTAACTGTGCTGCATTCACCACAGAGTGTGCGAAGTTTTGGCGACTTCATCTCAGCTCCACCTGTTGCTGGTTGGCGTTGTGAGTTTAGATGATTGATTGATTCAGTACGTTGATTGATTGATTTCTGTGGTGCCACTTTAACGCTCCTCAATCGCTGCTCTAATTCTGATCTGTACATCTAAACAAATAGTAACATTCTCTAGTTAATACCTTACAGTAATCACAAAAACTACATTGCGATATCTTTACGCTTATTTATCCACTGTATAATGACTAATTAATTACTTTCGCTACATAATGATTAGTTACTTATAGTTATCGCATCTGTGCTGCAATAAAATAAGAAAACGTATCTGCACATTATCAAATATGTTTGGAATTTATTAGCCCATCACATTAGGTTTTCATTTTTTCTTAACTCATAGACACGTGAAATTGCAGCAATTATAATTATTAGCAAATTATTAGCTACTAGCAATATTCAAGCCATAAAATATAAACTATTTTAATAAATTGTAAACTTAAACAGTCTACAAAGTAGAAGTTTTACTGCAATAGGGATGCCATAGGCCATTAATTTGTAGCTAAAATGAAAGACTTTAAAATATAATAAATAATCTATAACAACTAATTAATTATATAGTTTCTAATTAATTTTAACTAAATAATTGTAATTAATTTCTGGATAAACATATTTACATCAAGATCCAGGGAAAGATGGGAGAATATTTAACAATCATACTTGATATGGTGAATTAAATATTCCAGGTTGTTGGTAGGTGGAGACTAAATGATGATTGACACATGCAAATCTTTGTAACTCCTCCTCTCTGCATCGTTCCATCTCACTCAAGTGCTTTGAGTTTAAATCCTGAGCCATCTCGTCCAACTCCATCCTTTAAATAACACAAAATTATACCATTGAATTAAATTTGACAAGCTAAATTTTAATTATTTCCATTATTACCATTATTAATGTTAAAAAGTTCTACTGTTAAAAAAGTTTAGCAAAGCACGTTAATTTTAAATCAGCTGCCAATGAATATGTCTCGACACCCTTACTTATTTCTTTTAATAAAATTAATAAAAGACAGATTATTTTGTAAAAAAATAGACTGATAAAAATAGACTAAAAATAATTTTCACCATTATTTGTAGAAAAGTTAGATGATTTAACAATCTACTAAAAGCCTGTATGAGGAGAAAATCAGAAGTTAGCGACACTGGAGGTGTTGCCTGACTTTGATCAGCCTTTGCGTTGTCCAATTGAAAAAAATATTTGTTTTCATTCAACAAAAAAGGACAGATATAATTCTCATACCTAACTTCCTCGTTTCTCTTCTTGATCAATTCAAAGTATTTCTTTCTACTGCTGTAGTCAAACAAATGTCTCCTTGACCAATATCCCCGCCAAACCTTCTGAATCTAAATATGTAAAGAATAACTTTGCTGGATATCATATATATCTAGCAATAGTGTCAAAGTATCATAAAGTACATATTACTCAACAATGTTTAACATCAAAATGACTACATCATCAAATATATAAGAATAAAGATATAAACTTCAATTTAGTAAATATATTCAACCAAACTCTCCATTGTGCTACAAGCATTACAGATAACAAACATTAAACAAAAAACATTACAGATAAATAAGATAAAAAACAGTATTAATTATCAGTATCACGCTAAATTTGTGTAAAAATCTTTGAGTATAGTCATGATGTAGAACAGGCTACACTAAATCAAACATTAAATTTTAAAATAATAAAATGCATATGCATTAAAGTGGGAAAGAAAGTTTCCTTAGAAATCAATTTTATCTACTAAGTGCCCATTTTACATCAATTGTTAGATTTTTGTAGGGTAATTATTACTTCAAATGAAGGGGATAGTGTCGTAATAATTAAATTAAATATATATTTTTATATGCCAATAAAGAAGATGGATATCACAGATAGTAGCAAACATTTTCTGATTTGAAAGATAAGGTGACACGGGGATTTACCCTACAGACAATTTGTAAAGAAATTGCAAAAATTGACTAAGCACTACAGTCCAAAAAAAAAGTATAGAAATGAGAGTTTTATTTACCTTCACTGCTTGCATATTGTAATGCCCATGTCGCATGTGACTGACTTTTTGCTGTAAATATCAATTAACATTTTTATTATTAAAAGCAACCAAGTTTTCTCTGTTTAAAATGGCTTGACTACAAAAAATACAAAACTCGTAAAATACAAATTCTAAATGAATTCAGATTTTAAAAATCAGCTAATGAAAAATCAACACTGCATTAACATTTAATATATTAATTTATTTTACTTTACCGAGAGTGAAAGCAGATTTTGAGTTGGAATACTTACAATTAACCTGCCACTTGGTAAAATGCAGCAAAGAGAGAGAAAGAGTGATAGATGCAGAGAAAGAGAGAGAGAGGGAGAGAGAGAGAGAGAGGGAGTGAGACTCACATGATATAAATATTATATTTAAATATAACAATATTTGATATATCATATTTGGTAATATGCTAGGAAAAGGGTAGAGCCATCTAACATCTATCAAGATCCTTATTACTCTTAAAGATTTTTTTCATAATCACAGTTTCCTGCAGAATACCCAAGATGATTGAAAACTAAATGATAAAACATTCATGCATCTGCCACTCTTTAACTCTACCTGAGAATTAATTAATTTCAATAATTAACGGATTTGCAGAGCATATTTAGCCCAATGCACGTGACTAATAGAACTTTATGATTTAGCGTAGAATTGAACCACAGTCACTTGGCTTACCTTACGAAGCTCAAACGCATAAACCCGGGCTCTATAGCCACGCCAGCGCCTCTGAATTAGCTGAGTACTCTCTCGCAGTAACCTGCATTGTCAGAAATATTAGATTCGATTAATGCTGTTCAATTAAATATCCAGCTAGGAATTGCTGCTCACACAAAACGACATATAGAATTTACAGATCTCATTAAATTTATATGATTCAATTATCTGACTTCACTGACCAGTTTTCAGTTGCTGTTAATGAGCTAGTTAGTAACAAACACTGGCCTTTTAAACTGAGCTATACAGAAAATTTACGACAAGATTATAAGAAATATTAAGAGCTGCTTATTGAATAATGTTCATTTACTTATGATGCAAAAAGTCTAAATAAAGCTATGGAACATTAGTCTTGGGATTTTTTGCTTGCAAGCCAGAAAGTTGCCAGTGAAGTATCATCTAAGATCAGCTCTTGCAGATGCTAGAATGCCACTGGCAGATACAAAGTATCACAAATTTTGTTAAAGTCATTCCTTCAGTAGAAAAAATCAATTTAGGCAGAAAAGTTAGCTAACAAACAAGAGGCTAGCAGACTGATATGAGTTCACATAGTAAATGATTAAAAAAAGAAAAATTTACTTTATGTAGGCTCTAACTCGTAATCCACGATACCAAGCCTGTATGCGTATGGCAGACCTGCATTCAAATGCTCTGAAACACTCGGCCTCTCTGTTAATAAAACAACAAAAACACGGTTAAAAGATAGGCTCATCTTTAGTTTATTGAACATAAGAAATGAACTGCAAAAAGAAAAACAAGCCATCTAGTAAGTGGCAAATAAATAAATAAATTCAACCTCTATCCTATTTGGCAAAAGACCCTTCATGCAAAATTTAATAGATTGATAGCTTATTTTCTCCTCACAGAAATCTCTGAAGATATTTTAGATAAGAGAAAGAGATTCGCAGAGATTTGATGAGATTCCCTATTTATATGAGCAAAAACGTTAATCTCTAACAATTCAATTTTAGGATCTCTCAATACTTTTAACAGATGAGCAGCATATCATTTAAGATGATTTTTAGTCAAACATTTTTATGATCACTTAAGAGCACTAGTTAACAATATTTGAATGATATTTTGTACAAATATTTATAATTTGCCTGATATTAATTTTTTAATGCAAGCCTTTTAGGCAACAATTGTTTAATCTGTAACTAATACACTAATTCACAATTACATCACAACAATAGCGCAGGAGACTCAAGAAATCTATTATGACAATTATATTTGAAACGCCTTTAGGAAATATGTAATGTATTCTCTTACACTGAATAAAATAATAAAGAAGGATTGAAAAAGTAAACCAATGGATAGGATATGTTTAATTGGTAATTATTCTAATTTTGTTCCAGCCTGATGGTCAAAATGATTGCCACACTAGCTAAAGGTGACAGATTTCAAAACTAAATTGACACCTTTATTGACAGCTAGTGTAGTCTGACAGTACACTATCCTGTGATATGGCAAAGACAACAGTAGATTATAATCACCTTTAGTTTTTAGCTTTAGCTTTAGAAGTACAGCAAAGTTGACTTGCTGTAAATATTTAGATATTTATACAGAACGAGACACATAGTTGTTTGGCTTTTGAAAATGTTAAATACATACTCCTGACATTGATAGTAGTCCTGTCGTAAATCTTCTGCATACGTTGTCATCAAAGTCAAAAACTTCGCCATGCCTGAGTTTTTTTACAATGTTCAAAAACACTGGACTTAGAGGGTCAGATCTGGTCAAATTTGACTTACATAGTATAAATTTTATAAAAGTCACATATCTGTCTATATCTATATACATCGATGCAACCAAATTTGCATTTATTTGATCTTCGAGCATTAAAGTTTACTATGCTATATAACTAAATATTAGGCTTTGGCAATTTCAAAGCAAACAATACAAACTAGTTATGCATACATTTTAAAATAACATAACATAACATTAACATTACAATACAATACAGAGTCAGGATGCAATTACATATAAATACAATTACAAATAAAGTATTTAGAATGTCTAAATAGCGTAGGGGTAACGTCATGAAGTTTTAAATGACAAATCCTGAGGTGATTTGAATCCTCGTGGGTTCGAATCCCGGCCGCGCTGATCTGAGAGTAAAATCTCGGACATTCACTGGACTGGTTATACGGAAAATGGTCTAAATTGCCTAACGGATTAAACATGTGGTTTTAAAAGTGATAGATATCAACATAGTTGATTATTCACTATAACGCGTGTTTACTTTACTTTTGGGTTCGAATCCCGGCCGCGCTGATCTGAGAGTAAAATCTCGGACATTCACTGGACTGGTTATACGGAAAATGGTCTAAATTGCCTAACGGATTAAACATGTGGTTTTAAAAGTGATAGATATCAACATAGTTGATTATTCACTAAAATGCGTGTTTACTTTTTACTTTTTACATGCTTGTTTAAGACTCACTAACACTAAACTAAAACATAAACATTATTTCTAAAATTCATTTTCATATTGAATGCTCTCTCCGTATTACCATAATTTGACATTGACAAAACTTGCTTGTAATAATTAATTTGCCGCCTGAACTGAAAGCTTATTGAGTTAGAATTTTCGCTAGATATAATTCTAACAAAAAAATTATCAAATTTACTTTAATTCGTTTCCATAGTAACAATTCACGAAGCAGAATAAGAGTACACTGCTCATAAACTTTGTTTATATTTTTGCCCTTAGAAAGCTGTTCGAAACATAATAATAACAGCAATTAGAGTGCTATAGTCATCAATGACAACATCGAGCACTATTGAGACAAAATCAAGAAAAAAAAAAAAAAAAGAAGGTCCAAAAACGGTACAAATTCCAAAATCCAGAAATTCAGTCCAAAGTAAAGTATATAAGACACTCATAAAGTATATAAGACACTGCTCTAACTCAGCCAATCAAACGTAAGATCTCATACTGCATACATCTTGAACTGTGCGCCACATACTTACAGAATCTCAATAAATAAATGATAACCTTATCTAAGTAACTGTCCAAATGTATAAAAAATCTAGGAAACTCCAATAAATAGCAAATTCTAACTTATTAAAACTAAGTAGTGTATCACAGTCAACTAAAGAAAACGTACAATAAAATGCATAAAAATATCAGCAAAATACATGGAAGTCAACTGAATATACTAGTACTTTAATTTAATTTAATTTAATTTAATTGTTAATTTAATTTAATTTAATTTAATTTAGTAATAATTTCATAGTAGTGTCTTTCATTGTTACATCCTTTTGCCAATCAAAAACTGAAAATTACATAGTACAAATGTTTTGCAAATGCCTCTACGGTGGTTATATTAATCTAATCTAGTCGATAGTTATTAGTTTTCTGGATTTGAATTTACACTGTTTCAGACAATTTTTGCTCACAACTTAAGAATAATAACAGTAAAGTCGCATTATAGTGAAATGATCAATTATGTTGATATCTATCACTTTTTAATACCGTATGTTTAAACCGTTAGACAATTTAGTCCATTTTCCGTATAATCAGTAGAGTGAATGTCCGATATTTTACTCTCAGATGATCAGCGCGTCTGGGATTCGAACCCAAGAGAGTTCAATTAAATACAGCTCCATTTAACATTCAGCTTCAGTTGGTTGAGGTGTCAAATCAACAAGAATTCAGTCTTAGGTGGATTAAGTGCCAAGAAATTAGGAGACATCCAAGAGAAAATAGATTGAAAGGATTGCTGCAGGAGGGTTTCAGCATCAGAATAGGAATTAGGGGTGAAACAAGATTACATTTGAGTGTCATCAGCATATAGTTCATGATCAAGAGAATGAGAAGAGATCAGAGAGCTTAAAGGTGTTGTATAGAGGTTGTAGAGGATAGATCCAAGAAGGTAGCATTGAGGCACACCATAGGTATATATTAAGTTGGAAGGCGAAGACATGTACTCCATCACATTCACACTAAAAGAACGATCCACCGGATAGGAGAAAAACCAATCAAAAACAATTCCACGAATACCAAACCAGGAAGAGAGACGTTCCAGAAGAATATTGTGATCAATGGTAATGGTATCAAAAGCGGCCGCAAGAATACATAATCCAGTTAAGCGTTGCGTGCACAACCTAACTTAACTAAACTTCAATAATACTGGTTCAGGAATACATAAATGTAACACCAGTCTAGTTGTAATTTCATACCTCAATACAAAGAGACTGTAAAGGAAAAATACAAACCTTGACAAGTTGATAGGCTGGCTTCCAAAAGAGAACATAAGAAAAACTAAAAATTCACCAACATATACCACACACACAGACATAGGTATCTCACATATAAACCTACACACTTGTACAAAACTATGCACGTATAGGTTACATAGTACGTACATACACACATTTATATACACATGTGCATACATATACATATACACAAATACACACACACACACACACACACACACACACACACACACACACACACACATATATATATATATATATATATATATATATATATGTATATTTATATATATATATATATACATATACATGTACATATATAGATACATAGGCCTACATACATACATATATACACATACATATTTATATACATACACATACATGTGTATACATACAAATACACACATACATACATATACATGTATACACAGATGTACATATATACATAGCCATACAGGCCATAGGCTATACATAAATACGTAATTCTCTCATGTATAAATATATATATAAATATATAAATAAATAAATATATATATATATATATATATATATATATATATATATATATATATATATATATATATATACACACATACATGAGAGTATTTCGTAGAATATTTCAGCTATTTGTAAACACTTGATTTACGTCCAGTGGTTAGACCAAGCATTGCTAATTGTCACACGCCTCCCTAGCCAGGGACCCTACAGCAGGTCTGCAAACATGCAATAAGAGTAGGCCTATGACGTCAGGCTCAACCGTCAATATAAGAACTGATTAGTGAGAGAATTAAATATTGGTTTCCATTTGCTGCTTCCAACTTTCTATTAATATCGTGAATTTATGTCATATTCATGTTAATAATAACATTATTGTGAACTATTAATTTATGGTATTTAATAATACGCCACATTATAGTGAAATGATCAACTACGTTGATATCTATTACTTTTAATACAACATGTTAAATCCGTGAGGCAATTTGGTCCATTATCCGTAGTCAGTACATTGAATGTCCGAGATTTTACTCTCAGATCAGCGCGGTTGGGATTCGAACCCACGAGGGTTCAATTCACCTCAGGGTCTGTCATTTAAAACTTCATGACGTTATCTACACCTCTAACCATTGCACTATTGAGACATTCATAGCGCTATTGAGACATTTACCCACAACAACATTGTTGTCTTGTAATGTCACAAGAAAAACTTAAGTCGATTCCACCTTCCATCCTTTAAGGCTCTCAACGTGAGGTCATTTTTAGCAAAACACACAAGTACGTGTGAATTAAGCGATGAGTTGTCAATTCCCAATTGGTTGCGGCTTTGTTGACCCTTTCTTACAGTTCAATCATTTAGCAACGTTATTAAACCTACTGGCTGAGTTAATATGCCAACCCTGCAATCTGCCGAATCGTGTAGGGGCCGAGAAGATTTCTAAAGAAAATTACTCAAAAGCTGTGCGGCGTGTGCGCCCTTCAGTTCTATTATCAATTGAAGTTGAAGCCCATCACATCATCCTATTGTGCCGAAACGAACTTCAAACCATATTGCTTATTAATATATATTTTTGTTTTACTTTCGCCCTTATAATAAATGGATATAAATATCAGGAGTGCCATTTATAATTGACTATTACCTTCAGATGTTTTTGGCGATAGTGTAAAGTTTTGATATTAAACTATCACAATATTCTACGTGAAAACTTGGCCCGCAATTATATGAAAATCAGAAATTGATCCGAAAACCTACGTTTTTCGTTTTTCGAAGACATCCAGACTCTCTAACTCCTGTAATTTGTTCATATACTAATTTAATACCGGAAATCATAATTAAGTATGAGGCTACGGAGATTACTTTGCTTAAATTTAAAAAATAAAAATTTCTAATTATCTGTAGATAATTTGATTCAATTTGTAGGAACCTGCTGCAAGATGAACAACAAGATGGACAAGCCACGAATTGAATAATTTATGTTTTAACCACTCTTAGTTACAGCATTTAGCTTGCATATACTAGGCCTATATTTCTTTGCTTTTTCTGTAAGCCTCTTTTGCCTGTGTAATACTATTCTAAAATTGTAAGTTAAAATCAAGCAAACATTAATATGTTAATTCTGAAATTCGGTTAAATCTAATGAGCCGTAACCAGTTAACTTAACCGGTAAATTAACATAACCAGTTAACTTAACCGGTTCTACAATCACATGACCGGTTCGCCTCAGCGCCAGTATAAAAGCAGCGGCTCCTCAGTGACTGTCACATGGCAGGGGTGGGGCAGCCCCGGAGGGGGGGTCGGGTGGGGGCCCGCGGGGTCGCGGCAATTGATGCTCTATCAAAGGTAAAGATTACTAATATCCATGGAGAGGATTGAGAAAGTGGTCCTTATGCAAGTTTCTGGGCTTTCTGATCCAGTTTGCCGTTATGTTTATGTTGTTGTTGCCTATGATTGTTTTATTTTACTCTAAAGATGTAGAATAATGTATCCAACATGGCGACTGAATCTAATGTAAATAAATAAATAAAGAATGTTAAATATTATTGTCGGGATTGATTATAATTTAAGTCATTGTATGCTGGTTATAAAATAAAATAAACTGAATTGATCTTTTAAATGTTAACATAGATATTTAGATTTTTACTGGAGCTTATGTGCTGAATAGTATTTGAGATGATAATATAAAGGATAGCATCTGGTTGCTTCAAGGAATTACGTTCCAGATTGATTTTTATTCATAAACCCGTAAACTGTGTATCTCAGTTTTTAGCGCGTTACCCGCTATATGTTGTATGTCGTTCGTAGAATTTCAAAAATCATCTATATTTGCATTTATCTTGTGACTCAAATTCGTTTGATTTTATTCCTGACAATTTTGTTCAGTGAAAATTAAGACCTATACTATGGTCTGATATATATATATATATATATATATATATATATATATATATATATATATATATATATATGTATATATATCTGATATATATCTGTTAATAAAATTAATTGTTTGACTTTAATTTGGTCTTTTAAACTTGTCTTTATATGTGGATTTTTCTAATACTTAGTTAATCAATTCTACTTATGGACTTTTGTAAGTAATTATAAATTTTATGCTGTAAAAGCTTGTCTAAAAGAGAAAGAGAGAGAGAGAGAGAGAGAGAGAGAGAGAGAGAGAGAGTACTTCTTTCAAGAAATCGCTTCTATGCACTCTTAAAAATTGTCCTATTTACAGTTATTTTGGTTGCTATGATCTAGCTATTTGATCTCTTTTATCGTATATATATATCCAGCATCAATAAACACTTTCATGTTTCTAAATCTCATCCTTGAGTGGGTGGTGTCTGGATTTTTTGAATTTGTACTGTGTAATTGAATTTAAAATTTGAGCCAAATAAGATGAATATATGATTGTTTACAATGTTTAGACTTACCAGGTATGGTACTGAAATAGCAGCTATGTTTTTGCCGCTGTTGATAACAGTGATGTGATTATGGAGAACTTGTGACAATAGTTCTATTAACAACATCTTAATCGTCAACCTATGATTTCAAACTTTTAAAAATCCTTATTAAAATAAAACATCTCAAGACAGAGAGTTAAGGATCACGCGTCGATAGAAACCTGTTATTATGCATATATTGCAAGTTATAAATCGTAGAACGATTTATATATCAATTACAGATTTGTTAGAGTGTTTAGATTTGTCAGGTAACTGACAGAAATTAAAGAAGAATTTAATGCATTTATTGAAGCAAGATTAATTATCCAGAGAAATTGTGTTTTCCTATTCCAGCTAAAAATTCGTACATGATTGATTTTCTATAGAAAGTTAACATGGATGTGGTTTGTGACTGGTTTTGATTGATTGATTGATTGAGTGCAGAATAAAATATTAAAAAAATGAAACGCAGTTACTGCGCGTTTGAGTAACTAGATAAAATGACATCTTCTGTCGTGACTGAAGACCTGTTGATACCGGGTGTTATTATAAAAGAACGATGGAAAGTGGTGAGTTATCATTTATTACGGTAAAATTTAATCTGTTTAATTAATGATCATTATTTACCGGCATTTAACCAATTACCTATATATATATATATATATATATATATATATATATATATATATATATATATATATCTATATATATATATATATATATATATATATATATATATATATACATATTAATCTATAGGAAATATAGTACTTACTGATAGAAGTGCTTCACGAATGTAAATTTTGTGTAGCACGGCGGCATAATTTGAACTTTATCATAATAACAGCGAGCATTTTTGTAATATAACTATATAGATATATTTGAGTGATATTTAAGAAAGTTGGTATAGATGAAATTGAAGTGTCTCAAAATGTACAATATTTAGCATTAGAGCATCATATGTAATGTTAGTATATTGCGCTGCATAAATTTGTATTTTTAGTAGACAATAGATTAGTTTATTTTTGAACATCTTTATAAATTTTATGGAACCTAATTTAGGTTGGTATTGAATTTCACTTTTTATTGTACTATTTTCAGTAAATATTGCTAAATATAAATGTTCGATATTTGTATATCAAATATAAATTTTTAATACTTGTAGAGGCTATGCATGAAAATTTTTATGAATTTAGAATTTTTGTTGGTCAATAGAATTTATTAAGCTATAAGTAACTTAACCGCGCCTCTCTTACTTTTCGTGTGTTTACAATATTATACAGATAATAATTTAGGGTCACTTAAGAGGTTTAGCTGCAATGATCTCAAAACATACCAGTTCTCAACATGATCTTGGTGTAGACACTGTACTAGACAAGAGATCCTAATGATATTTGAACAGTTTAAACATGAAACCTAGCTACATACCGTGGATGCTCATCTGAGTACCTAATGTAATCATTAGCTGTACCTAATTAATATTAATTAATTACATACTTATTATATTAGTTGTACCTAATTAATATTAATTACATACTTATTACATTAGTTGTACCTAATTAATATTAATTAATTACATACTTATTACATTAGCTGTACCTAATTAATATTAATTAATTACATACTTATTACATTAGCTGTACCTAATATGATCATAATCCTTTAAGAGACAAAGTCTGATGTTAAGCCTTTCTTATTATTTTTATGAATTTTTATGAATTTATATATTTGTTATTCAATTTCTAGTTTTTTCTACATTTTGTGTATCTTTGCGTGGTCATTACGATAGAAACCTGATATTATGCATATATTGCAAGTTATCTAGAGAAAAATTAAATTTTTTAAAGTTAATTATTAATCCATCTATCAGTAATTTATATTGTTACAACTGCAGGCGTGGATCATTAGTGTCTGTTCTTTATTATGGTTATTTCATCATTACGTTATTTTTTTCATTGAGAGTAAAAAACTTCGAGTTTCATAAAGGCTATTCAAGCAATAAGTGTTTAAACACCACCAGGCTACTTGAGGTCTTCCAAGTTAAAGGAAATGCTGCTGCTGAAGCAGAGATCATTGAACATTTGCCAGACATCGGTGGCTCATGCTAACGAATGGAACTTTAGTGTTGCTATTATTATTGTGATTATTAACAGTTGAGCAAGATTGGTGGAGGTGGGTTTGGTGAAATCTACGAAGGTTTGGACTTCACAAATAATGAAAGAGTTGCTCTGAAACTAGAAGCTGCTAAACAGCCAAAGCAGGTGCTCAAGATGGAAGTGGCCGTCCTAAAAAAACTTCAAGGTATCTTCCATTGTTTGTCAATCTCTTTGTTACGAGGAACTCTAGTTTTCATTTATTAGATAAATCTATTGATAAAAATTTTGAAAATAGAAATTAAGATAGTAAAAGTTAGCAAAGATTATAAGATACAAAGTTTTGCTATAGGTTTAGTTTATCTTTGCTTGATCATTAGGATAGACACCTGACAATATGCATATACTGCAAATTATGTATAGATTATTTATCTCTACATTAAAAACATATTTAAAATCAATTTACCAGTAACATACCATGGTACTATTATTTAAATACTTAGTTTTTCTACATTTAGTGTTTCTTTCCGTGGTCATCAGGATAGAAACCTGATATTATGCATATATTGCAAGTTAGAGAAAAATAATTTTTTTAAGTTAATTGTAAATCAATCTATCAGTAACGTCAAATAATATCAGATCGTTTGTTTAATAATATCAGCTCGTCTGAGGTGAATCGATTTGTGGTGACATGTGATGGGGGATGTCCCTAACATCATCCTTGTATGAGGAAACGAATGTTAAACCTCTATTATTATTATTATTTTTATTATTATTATTATTATTATTATTAACGTAATATGTTGCAACTGCAGGCGCAGATCATGTGTGTCAGTTCATTGGTTGCGGACGCAATGATAGATTTAATTACGTCGTCATGTCTCTGCAAGGAAGAAACCTTGCCGAGCTGAGAAGAGGTCAAGCGAAGTGTTGCTTCAGCATTAGCACAACGCTGCGAGTTGTGTCGCAGATGATTTCTGCTATACAATCCATCCATGATATCGGCTTCCTGCATAGAGACATCAAACCGGTAATATTTCCCTCGGTGTTTTTTAATATTGAATATAGAAATATATGTACAGCCCTCTAATTATTAATAAAGCATGAATTTTATAGTCTGTAATCGTTATAATTATTATTATTATATAGATTAATATTGTATTATATTAATTATCGTATTATATAGATTATAATATTATATATGCATAATATTGATGATGATAATAAGAGTTTGTTGTAATATATTTAAAAGAAAATAAATAAAATAAATTAAATGTCAAATGTATTAATCTTCGCCATAAAAAATATTTAAAAGATGGCGAATGAAAAACGTCCTATCGTATTCCACTAATTTTAAGCTCTTTAAGTGTATGTTGGATTCAGTTTTGCTAGAGTATTATTCTATTGCTTTTGTTTATTTGGTTAAGAGTTTAGAAATTGTAATATTAGTTATGATTTCAATTGGATTTGTTGCTGATTTTGAGGTATGAAGAATAAATTAGACAGAGTAGACTATGGAAGTTCATATTGTCCAAATTTAACTGAAATTAATCGTAATGTTCTGTAGTTAAAATGTCCAATATTATTGTAATAGTAAACATATAATGTGTAAACTAGTATTTGCAGAATTGTTTGCTTAAATTTATTGTTTTAGTTCAAAATTGCAAATGTCATTGCTCAATTTTTTGTATATGAACTTGTTAGTCAAACTTTGCGATTGGTCAGCACTCTAACACGTCACGACGTATTTACATGTTGGACTTTGGTTTGGCACGACAATACACAACAGCAAGCGGTGAGGTTAGACCAGCCAGGGCAGCCGCTGGGTTCAGAGGAACGGTCAGATATGCTTCGATAAACGCCCACAAAAATAGGGTATGTTGTTTGTAATTCTAATTTTATGCGTTAATAATCGGCTAGTTTAAGATAAATAAAATAGAATAGTTTAATAGGATAGTTTAATAGGATAGTTTAGGTTGTTTATCTACAAGAAATGTAAGAGTTTTTGTATTACTTAAAATAGTATAAACGGTTCAGTTTTTCTTAAGAGTTTAACTAGTAAGTAAAATTTATTAGAAATGAGTTTGAGCCTATATTAGCTTATAATATAAGTATGACTGGATTGATGTATTCATTTACAAATGAAAAGATTTATTAGTGGAAGAACTATTCCTTTAAAATATATTTTTCATTCGATTAATTGGTATTTTGTTTCTTTTTGGACGCATTTAGTTGTATATATGATTTTACCCTAGATGCGTTTTAGATATATGACCTTTTTCTGCAGTGCTATTGTAGTCCTGTTCTGTTCCATATTTTATGATGTATTATATTGTATTGTGTAAAACTGTATTGTATTATTTTATACAATGTATTATATTGTGTAATACTTTACTGTATTGTATTCTATGCTGCATTATATTGTATTGTGTAATACTGTACTGTATTGTATTCTATGCTGCATTATATTGTATTGTGTAATACTGCACTGCATTGTATTCTATGCTGTATACTAGTATTGTGTAATACTGTATTGTATTGTATTCTATGCTGTATTATATTATATTGTGTAATACTGTACTGTATTGTATTCTATGCTGTATTATATTGTATTGTGTAATACTGTACTGTATTGTATTCTATGCTGTATTATATTGTATTGTGTAATACTGTACTGTATTGTATTCTATGCTGTATTATATTGTATTGTGTAATACTGTACTGTATTGTATTCTATGCTGTATTATATTATATTGTGTAATACTGTATTGTATTCTATGCTGTATTATATTGTATTGTGTAATACTGCATTGCATTGTATTCTATGCTGTATACTAGTATTGTGTAATACTGTATTGTATTGTATTCTATGCTGTATTATATTTTATTGTGTAATACTGTACTGTATTGTATTCTATGCTGTATTATATTGTATTGTGTAATACTATACTGTATTGTATTCTATGCTATATTATATTGTATTGTGTAATACTGTACTGTATTGTATTCTATGCTGTATTATATTGTATTGTGTAATACTTTACTGTATTGTATTCTATGCTGTATACTAGTATTGTGTAATACTGTATTGTATTGTATTCTATGCTATATTGTATTGTATTGTGCAATACTAAACTGTTTTGTATTCTATGCTGTATTATATTGCATTGTGTAGTACTGTACTCTATTGTATTCTATGATGTATTATATTGTGTTGTGTAATACTGCACTGCATTGTATTCTATGCTGTATTGTATTGTGTAATACTATACTGTATTGTATTATATTGTATTGTGTAATTTACTGTACTCGCAGGAGATGGGTCGGCAGGATGATCTCTGGTCTTTGTTCTACATGCTCGTTGAGTTTATAACGGGTCAGCTACCATGGCGCAAAATCAAAGATAAAGAACAGGTTTGTAATTCAGGTTTTATTTCTTAATTTTATATATTTCTAGGCTCAAATTTATTGGGTATTGCTAGTATGTTTGGTGTAACTTTAGCAGATTCTATGTTCAGGTGAGTATTACAATAGAGTTCTGTATTACAATAGATTAGATCTTGTATGACGTTAGATTACCAATAGATTAGATCTTAAGTCTTCTATTGGTGTGCATTTAAATCTTGAATCCTCTTTAATAGCGAGAGTAGTAAAAATAATTCTTTAAAAATTCCTTTAATATTTTAAGGTTTTCATCTATTTTAAAGCTGAATAAATAGCATTGCTGCACAGATTTGCTTGATACAATTTTTTTTTTTTTATTATTACATGATAAACTGGCGTATTTGACACTCGTCTTTTGTAGGGCTTCTGAAAATGACTTGTTTGATTGTTTTTACATTTTTATATAAAAATGGCATATCCCGCAGCCAATGTTGATGTTACCAGGGAATTTTTTAGTCTCAAACGGAGCATACACCAACACCACCAGAATGCACTAGCTATTAATGTAAGGCTATCTGGAGTAGCCTCCTCTAGTGAGCATAATCTTATTATCTAGTCATTATCTCTTGAAGTTCTTGAACCTCACATACATTATACAGTTAACTTAGTTACTATTTTTAATTATGTCCTATCGTAAATGGAGCTCTAAAGCTGATGTTAACATCAGTTTCATCTCTTGAGCGATTAAACTGACTTGTAGTTTCATCTATCATTGAAATTATTTAATTATTTAGGTTGGAAATCTAAAGGAGCAGTACGATCACAGTTTATTTCTAAGGCATCTTCCGTCAGAGTTTCGACAGTTTCTCGCTCATCTTCAATCGTTGGAATACGCCGATACTCCCGACTACTCCTTTCTTCAGTCGCTCATAGCTCAGTGCTGTCAGCGCAAAGGAATTCTTGCTACAGACCCCTTCGATTGGGAGAAAGTCTCAGAGATTGCCACTGATATTCAGCCAACAATTGCTGGTGGCGCGGCCGCTACAACTCAGCCTGCTATCAAAGAATTGCCCCCAGGGTAAGATTTCTGATATATCCATGAAGGGCTCTGTCCATTTTACTGGTCCAAGATATGAAGTATTGAATATAATTTTTACTTTTTTGTTGTATTCTGAGCACGTTATTGCCCGCCTGATCTAGACACGAAGGTTTTGCCTTTGGTTTTGTTTGGCTTCTGTTCACTGGGATTTCTGTGGTTTTTCTTTTATTTTCTTTGCCTTTCAAACATTCCAAGACACTTGCAGACATGCAACTGGGCTGGGCTGGGTCTATCGGTAAGCTGTCCGATTGTGGATTAGTAGGTAGTAGCTGCAGAGCTCAAATTTAGTGCTCTCCTTGTTACTTTCGTGCTGACGAAACAGGAAACTGATGCTTTGGGATTGGACATTTTTAGGTAGTTCTTCTGAAATGCGTGAGACTTTTAAACTAACGGTTGCTCTATTCTTCAGCATTTTATGGCTTTACTTTAAATTTAGTGTGACCTGATAGTTGTCAGTTTTTTCCCCCAGGAAAGCTATCAAGGAACTAGGGCAACATACTGAATTCAATTTGGAGTAATGTAAATATTGCGAACTAATTTTTGACATCTAGCTTAAGATATGTTTCTGCAGTTACCAAACTTGTGCTTACTCTTAGAAACAGATCTAAAAAATGTGCAGTGCTCAGTCACATTTTGCTTCCATAAAATTAGCATATATAGTGTATGCATTTGATAAATTCAGATATAAAATCGTAAAAAATTCTAAAAACAGTACAGTGAAGACTTAATGGCTGGTGCCTCGTCTGAAGAGAATGTTAGTGACTTTTTAAGCAAATGATATTACTGTAGTATATAAACATTTGTACTACTGTACAAATGGTTTTACAGAGTGCACTTCTTAATACGTTTACCTAAGAAAGATTTCGTCGGTATTATATCTGTTTTGTAATAACTTGGGTAATGTGGTAAACTTAACTTGGGTAATGTGTGAAATCGGTCATTGATTTTTATGCCTGGCCATCCCAGATGAGAAATTCAATTCACATTGTATGGTGTCTATTTTGTAGGATAATTGGATCACCGCAACACGCAGCTGTTACCGATATAGACGAGAACTTGACCTGTGATCGACCTTCAGCACAGAGAACTGTTGACGGTGCTGGCGCTCCTCTCCCTCAATCTAGCCGATATCCCCTCTCTGATAGACTTCGAGTGCTGGAGGATTCCAGGGCTAGAAGTGATCTCAATCAAGCTTTTGACTCTGTTGGTCTGCCTCCCAAACATCCGGGTGTCGAAAAAATTGGTATGGTTGTCGGAGTTAAAAAGACGGAAGATAGTTCAACGGTTTGTATTCTCGCTGGCGGTGATCGGGTTCATGAACTGGACAGAAACAAGGTGGAGTCTGTGAATAATCAATTTCATAATTTCTCAAAATCTCACCAAACCGGAAATGAACTACCAAGTGTTTGCAATACAGAAAACTTGCTCAATCGTGTCAATAAAAACTTCATATCAAGTCCTGGTGATGAAAATCGTGCATTTCTAATAGAGGAATCTGCTGCTCCTGATAATAATAATGTTCTCGAAGGAACTGTCGATAGGAATTTTAATTTCAGGGGTACAGCAGATAATGTTGACAGATTCGATAAAAATGTTGTAAGGAGAGACAGTCGAGTATCGCTAGGAAATCAAAATATGTTGCCAACTAATAAAGAAACGTCTGATTTGGAGACACGGGATAGAGTTAAGAATCTTGAGGAGAGGCAGAAGACAATTAACGTTGAATGGTCAGAAAATAAAGCTCAGTGTGAACACGACTACGGCATATATTCAAGGCCTGATGCTAAAGCTGTCTCACACAGTGATGAAAAGGCAATAACTTCTCAGCTAATTTCCAAAGAGCCAGTTGTTGCATCCAATGCGTTGCAAACTGTGGCTTCTAAATCTAATAATATAACTCGTGCAGTTCAATTGGATCCTCAGTTACATTTGCTAGACCACCAGTTGCGTAATATTCTCAAAGTACCGTCCACTGCTTCTGTCTTTGTTCCTGCATCAGCTGCAGTTACAGCTGCGCGAAAGGCTGGGGTATCAAGTCCTGTGCCTGTTTGTTTGAGTGCTACTGTGGAAGCTAAAGAAATATCTAAAGAGTCTGTAAAGATTCCGTCTTATGCAAAACAGCAAGATTCTGTTGTCCCAGCCAATTGTGCCGCCATATCTACCACCGGTGTTGATCAGATGCCGTCGAATCGTGACATGCCGGTATTGGGAGAAATTATCCCAAATATTGCAGCAACATCTAAAGCAAGTGTCATATCAGAGACAAATTTAATAGATCTTTCTAGGATGCCTATGAATCGTGATAAATATCTGCAGCTGTGTAATAGTGAAGTAGAATTTCCTTATATTTCAGATCAACTTTCCCATGATAAAGAGTTAGCTAAATTTCAGTCCTCAACTGAAAGGTCTGGTCAATCTGCCAGTATGCTGCTTCTGAATAAAAGTGAGACAGTCGTGAATAACTCTAAAGCGAGTTTGAGAAAATCTGATTACGATATATGTGATACAAGTATACCAGACAAAAAGGAACATTCCACAAAAAATTGTTTGGAAAATGTCTCTTCAACTGCTGGTACTGTAGAATCTATGCCCAAGGACACAATGTTGAAGAATCTGCCATATAAGGAGCTCAACAGTGCTGAGAGCAAAACTGAAGGTCAAGGTCGGGTCTTGTTTGGAGGAGTTGAGGAAATGGTTGAAGGTCAAGGCCGGGTCACGTTTGGAGGAGTTGAGGAAATGGTTGAAGGTCAAGGCCGGGTCACGTTTGGAGGGCTGGAGGAACTATGTTCTTCCACTGCTGACCATCAGACGAGCAACCAGTGGGTGACGGGTGTGGGCACTGCGGCAGGACTGGATGATCACGCCACACGTGCTGCTCCATATACCATGGTCAGTCAGCTGCTGACACTGGACGAAGAAGAAGAAGAAAGTGAAAGGGTAGAAGACGTATGGCAGTGCCCGGCTGCAAAAGATGGATTACCTAATCGCGGTTTGATCTTATCTGAAAGTTGTGCCGAGATGGATTGTGGTAAGAGAAATGATCCCAATATCGCAAAGGAAAGTGGAAATGGTTTCAATGTGGGGACGGAGAAATCTGCTCTGGATGTGGCTAATGAATCGGTTAAGAATAAAGAAAGGCGGTTAGGTTCTGCCGCAGATGAATGGAACAGCGGTGTTGCTGAGGTATTTGGAGACACAATTTCCACCACATCTTCTAGTGCCATCTGTAGGACCAGTGCGTACAAGAAAACCTCCCAGGACTCTAAGACTGGCTCCTTCGTAGTCGCTAGTGTATCTGATATATTAGTGCCTACTGAGTTGTTTCTAAATGCCAAAGATTCTAATTTAAATGGCGGCGAAAAGAAGGTTCGAAATTCTAGGGAAAATGTTGAATCTGATGTTTCAAAATTCTCAAGGTTACATTCTGAGCCTGATGACTTAGCTAATAATAACGAGCTTGGAAAGATCGCTAATAATGTTGCTGAGAATAGGAGAGATGCAAATATCGTTGATAATGTCCGAGAAGCTGAAAGCGACGTTGACGATGAAGCTCAGCCGTCGTTGAAATGTGAGGAAGTCGAACTGCGTCAGCGATTAAAAGTTGATCACCGCGGCGCTGCTGACGGAGAATCTCCGCGTGGTGTTGTCATGGATGGAGAGAATCTTTTTCGGCGTAGTGGTTCTGCGGGAGGTGCTAGTAATCCACCCTATAAAGAAACGTTTCGATGTAGCGGGTATTCTGAAGCCAAATCCTTGCCTGAGTCATCGTCTGTTTTTATACTGCAGTCTGCGACTAAGCCGACAGTTGAATCTAAGGCTTCTTCTCCTAAATCTAAGCTCTCTACTTGTAATCCAGGGATTGATTTGGTTGGTAGTGATGTTAGTGTCAGTGGATTAACAGATTCTGAGGTCCTGTTGAAGTTGAAGTCTAAGCTTGAGGAAGTCACAGGCAAAACATTAACGAAGACTGGAGGTTGTATTTCTGATTCATCCGTGCCTTCTGATTCTGTTGATATCATAGATATTGGAAGATTAAAACAGTTGAATGCTGGAGAGTCGTACTCTAAACAATCTAGTAAGAGCCGGAGTAATTTTAAAGATGAATTGTCAAGAGGCCCTTTGAAGACAACCAACGAGTCACTGACAAAGAGAAAAATGCAGGACTTGGTAGTAGAATGTGATGTAAATAAAAATGATCATACACTGGCTGTTAAGCTGAATATCGATGTAAGTGATGGAATAATAGCTCACGATGAAATTGGAGTGACTAAGAGATCTACAGGTTGTACAGACAATCATTCGCATTTGGTAAGGGATAAAAGACTTTCTTTAACAAGGAGCGAGTTAGATCAACTGTCTTCTAGTAACTCAAAACCATTGGATGGCTCAAGAAGAGAAACAGTCGCCGTTTCTTCAATTAAAGACAGACTAATTATTAAGAACGATAAGGGCAGCGGAGAAATTGTACTAAAGAAGGGAGAAAATCTGACTGGAATTTCGCGACCGAGCTCTAGTACAAACAAAGATGGCCGCACGAGAAATGGCGCAGGCAGGTTAAAAGCCAGTACCGTGTTACGAGCGCAGAGGTCGAGATCTGTTGAATTAAATAAGGAGAAGAGAACGTTATCCGTGTGTGGGTCTCAGGAATCTGCAGACCAAGGAGTAAACGTTACTGAGAAGATCCGAGAACCGAATAGCCTAGAAAAATCGTCGGTTAAAACTTCTATAATAAACCCGTCAAGCGACAATTCCGTAAATATTGAGAAAGTACCTTCCAGCAGTATAGGTAGTAAGGATAAAAACTTTGAACTGAGGAAGACCAAGGTGTCAAATATTGAGTCCTGTAATATTAGAACCGATCAGATGCAGGATAAGAGCATGCACGATAATGAGGATAAAACGTTGGGTGAGGAGGCCCCCACCCCTGAGAGCAAGCAGCCGAGACCTCCACCCGGATCTGCCCCGACGATTGCTCTAGTCTCCAATCAGGCAAGGTATGCGACATGCTCCGTGCTCTTATTTTATCTAACCCCTTCTTGCTGTCTTCACTGTATGTCTTTCTGTTCTTCTTTCTTGTTTCCTTTGTTTTCTTTCTGTTTTTCTTTCTGTCTTCGTCTGTCTTTCTGTTTTTCTTTCTGTCTTCGTCTGTCATTCTGTTGTAGTTTCTTATTTCATAGTTTACTTTTTTTATTTCTCATTTCTGTTTTTCTTTCTGTCTGTCTGTCTGTACACGATCGTCCTTAATGAGATTAACATATTAAGGCTAAAATTAAAGCCTTGTTGAACGTCTGGTTGTTGTTTCGAGAGCATGCTAGTGATAGGACTAGCTTTGGATTTGAACTCTGCGCCTACTGAGCCAGTGTCGGACATCTTACCAACTTGTCACTTGGTCAGCTTAGTGTTTAAGGTAAATGATGTTTGAATGACTTCCATTTCCGGATGATACTAGGGCGGAACACACATTTCAGTGAAATGATCAACTTCATTGATATCTATCACTTTTAGCAACACACGTTTAAACCGTTAGGCAATTTAGTCCATTTTCCGTGTAACCAGTCCAGTGAGTGTTCGAGATTTTACTCTCAGATCAGCACGGCTAGGATTCAAACCCACGAGGGTTCAATTCACCTCAGGATCTGCCATTTAAAACTTTATGACGTTATCTACACCTCTAACCATTGCGCTATTGAGACATTCTATTGCTATTGATACTGATTGATACTGACCTGTACAAATGATATATATTACTATTATGAACTGCGACACATAAACAACTGCAGTGTAGCAGTCATTCATGACAATTATGAACAGCTTATAGCTAAAGCCAATCGGATGTTCAAAAATTGGAATTTCAATAAATGATGCTAATCCAAACAGTCTGCGTAATATTGCATAGAATATCATGTAAATATACGCAAGGTAATCAACTAGTAATCTCTATTAAGCTAGCGTAAGGTCTTTATTATTTCGCAATAGCATTGAACATGTCGATACAATTTATTGAATTGTTAATAGTAGCGAATGTAAGAAGTTCTGTCTTCTTTATGACAGACTCTAGGATAAAAAAAATTGTAGTCCTGTATATCATCAAATTATTTACTACAACTGAGAACGTTTTAAACTTTGTTTTTGTTAAAGGGATTCAGTGAAAGTTAACATTATAGAAGCACTGAATACTGTTCAGTTGGACAGGGTCACGTTAATGCTGAACTGTGCCAAAATTTTTTTGTCAGCTATATATGGCTTGTCACAGTGGCTGCGTTAGTAAAGAGCGGTTGCTCCTATGGCTGAAATGCTAAGTTCTATGTGCATTGATCAATTTCTTATGTCAGTGTTTAGACTACAGACGATACGTGAGGACTGTGATTTAGTATTTACTGTTGATTGATTGGATGATAATCGATTGATTGATGAATTTTTGATTGTTTTATTCATTCTATATTTTATTGACTGAATGACTGAATTAATGAGAGATTTTCTAATTGATTTATTGATTGACTGATTCATTAATTAATTTACTGATTAACTAATTTATTGAGTGATTTATTGATTGATTGATTTATGTTGTGACTATGATGCAGACGTCGTAGGTATCGACCTACTCCTAACTCTACACAACACGATATCTCCCCCTCACCTCACTCTCTGTCCGAGTCAAGCAGCTAGTCTTAGACTTCTATCTGTACCAGCACCTATTTTGATCTCTTTTCTGTGTCAACATCCGGAACTACTAATATTAACAGGCGATTAAAAATGGACCTTATATCCTTGACAAAATCTAGCACTCATATGTCTGGGATGGAACTGCAGTGGGTTCTGTCATTCCTAATGTCATCTTGATGAAATTAAATTGCTGTTAGATTAGCAGCGATTCTTTATATCGTTTTTTCTGACATACATGTATATTTGTACTTACATGTCACAGTTGCTCTGGTTTTTTGTTATTACTAGTCCTAAATTTTGTCAAATAGCTAGTTTTAAAATATAGCTTATAGGGGTTACCTCTATTTAGTCAACATGTTGTTGTGGTATCAATTGATAACTTAAAAATTATTTAATAGTTAAATATTTTGATGTTTCTGTTACTGTATTGAATTGTTGTGGTATGCAAATATTTAAAGTAATAAACCAGCTTTAATTTTTTGTTGTTGTTTACTCCTGGAACTAGTTATGTTGAGAGTTTGCTAATTGTGTTACTTGTCTGTGCTCAATATAATATTTATTAATAATGACAATAACCTGTACCTTTTGGCGTTGGATTTGTACTTATTCACTCTCTAGAATATTTATTAACTATCTAGAATACTTATTTACTATCTAAAATACTTATTTACTATCTGGAATACTTATTAACTATCTAGAATACCTGTTGGATATTTATTTGACCTTTGTAAATACCTTTCCTTTCAGAAATACCTCGACACGTTACGGATACCTTCTTTATTTATAGTGTACCTATTGAAGCTTTATAGTGGCTATTGGCTTTCTAGATTCATGTTTCTCTAGTACAATTTATCATAACGGCTTAATTATAATTTCATTTATAATATTAAAAATTTTAGATTTAAATTAGAGATTACTTAATTCACGCCGATGATTTTGAGTCAATTTAGTGACGTTGCAGGCTATCGAATGCAGATTATTCTGTATCATTAGTTTACTACTTATATGGATTAGTTTGCTACTTACCTCTCTATTGTCTTCACTTTTCAAAAAGAACTGTCCCCATCCTAGTTCAAAAATAGCTCAAGATGCCAAATATTTGACTTATGTTCAAGTTGAGATTACGTTTTTAATTTCTTTTCACATTTGCTTTTTTGCCTTTATTGCATTTTTAATTCAATTGTTTGTGTAAAATATTTGAGGATCTCTGTGATTATAGACATTTGATCTAAGATTTTTGTATTATTGTTAGTGAGTGTTTACGCTTATACAACTAGAAATACTTCTTATCAATTTCTGTATTTCACGCGTCTTGAAAGGATTTGGTATTGTGAGGTACTAGTTGATATGAAATTGTTGCACTATTTGCTTTGTTCTACGATCGTCTTGAAGTGTCCTGTGTGCATTATCATTTTACAGTGTTATAATTAAAAGTTTACCTGATG